>ONZH01030665.1:0-90343 GCA_900303285.1 Rhinella marina | reverse complement strand
ACGATCACTAAAAACAGATGGCCATGTAAAAGTGATTGTGTGTCAGTTTTTAACTGACTTTTTTTTTTCACTGTCATGTGCATGTAGCCTTCGTGGTACATTGATGTTTAATTTAGATTTATTTTAATTTGGTAACATGCCTCAAATTCTTTACACCATATATCAGTTATCATAAATTATATCATACATTGCCACTAAACTTTATGAGGCACCATCATACGTCTTGATACAGTATCCTTGGGATTCCAAAAAATGAAAAACTTGGTCCCACTTCTAATGAACCTTTATTTAGTAACATAGTTTATACACGTAGTTATAGTTTATTTAGCAAAGTAAAAGCCAATATAGATGACACATGTTAAGTAGCACAGCGTCTACGTGTTTCAAATCGAGGAATGATAATGATAAATGATGAAAGTGCTTAGACATATACAGACTACACCAATGGGGTCACTTCAACAAGTCACATGTTATTTCACCTTAATCATTAATGGTGGACACTTGTTGAGTGACTTTTCTAATGAAAATCTATTTAAAAAACTGAAAGTTGACAAGATTAAAAACAATAGTTAATATTGTAAAATTAAAGGGGTTGTCCAGGTTCAAAACTGAACCCGGACATACCCAGAATTTCACCCAGGCAGCCTGCCTGACAAAAGCATTTCATGCTCCGATGCTCTCTTTTGCCCTGCACTGAATCGTGCAGGGCAAAGGCATTTTGTGGGGTTCCGGTGACAAACCAGGCTGTGCCAGGCTTCCTGATGGGCGGGCTTTAGCCCTGCCCTAGCCTGTAAAACGGCTAGGGCAGCACTAAAGCTGGCCGATCAGAGCCGGTGACGTCACCGAACACACTGCCGCCTGACAGTGTGTTATTGTAAATAAAAGAGCCCTTGCCCTGCGCAATCCTGCGCAGGTCAAGGGAGAGCATCGGAGCTTGAAAAAGACTGCCTGGGTAAAAATGTGGGTATGTCCGGGTTCAGCTCTGAATCTGGACAACCTCTTTAAGTCATATCAGCTCATACCTGAGGCAGTGCATGTACCAGGCGGAAAACCAAAAGGATTCCAACTAAGTCGTTTTTTTCATTATGATCTCCTCCTCTTGCAGTAGGGTTTACTCGCTTTAGGCCCCGAATATCAAATGATGACGTGTCTCCTTTATGTGCTAACGCAACATGCAGCGAGGCACAAGATACATTTCTATGCTGATAATGTGGAATATCTGATAAATGTTTTGTGACACTAGTTTTCATGTCTTTAATAGTATAACCCACATACTGCAAAGACATAATTTGCAGGTGATTAAATAAATTGTATAAATTGTATTGCAGTTAAGCTGCTGATAGATATCAAAAACTTGACCTTTAGCTGTAGAATGTATTTGCTATGTGACATACATATACTGACAGCATATACATATTTGGTGACCACATTTATAATGGATTTTGTAGCACAACAAAGTAGGTTCTGATTTCAAAACCTCAGTAAAGAGACTTGGACTGAACTGGAGCACGAAGTGTAGCACATCGCACCCCTTACCCTGCAATATCCTGCCAAGCATCATTGTAGTTTAAAACAGTTTTTTTTTTAAATAATTGAACATATCTTGGCAGGGGATAGTTATAGGGGTCTCAGCAGTCTGACCTGAGACTAGGTCCCTAAGCCTGGGGGACTCACAGGTTCTCCCTTGTCAGTGGCGCACCCCAAATTATGTATTGCTGTCCTCGGGCAGTGATATAGTTAAGTACTCTGGCAGGGCATGAGAGCAACGTCTCTTTGCCCCTCCATTACCTCAGATAACCTTAAGGCCTTGTGCCTGTAGCCTGTCAGAGTCCGGAAAAAGTGGCACAGTGATGTAATCATCACGTTGCCTGAGCCAAGCAGTGTGCAGGGCCGATTCTAGCTCTTCTGCTGCCTGAGGCAAAAATTTGAATGGCGCCCCCTCCCATTAAAACATAGTATGAAAGCCAAGTAGCCACCGAACTCCAAGACTGTCCTGCCAGATCTGCGGCGGTACAAGCACAGATAATGTTATTTATATCACCTGCAGTCCTATGTAACATCACAGATAACACACTGATAGCTCTCTGAGTACAGATAATGTAGTAGATGTCACCTGCAGTCCTATGTAACACAATAGATAACACAGTGATAACTCTCTGAGAACAGATAATGTAGTGGGAGTCACCTGCAGTCCTATGTAACACCACAGATAACACAGTGATAACTCTCTGAGTACAGATAATGTAGTAGTTGTCACCTGCAGTCCTATGTAA
Source organism: Rhinella marina (assembly GCA_900303285.1). Classification (NCBI taxonomy): domain Eukaryota; kingdom Metazoa; phylum Chordata; class Amphibia; order Anura; family Bufonidae; genus Rhinella; species Rhinella marina. The sequence continues at coordinate 88,070 of ONZH01030665.1, read as the reverse complement.
CACCACAGATAACACAGTGATAACTCTCTGAGTACAGATAATGTAGTAGATGTTACCTGCAGTCCTATGTAACAGCACAGATAACACAGTGATGGCTATCTGAGTACAGAAAATGCAGTAGTGTTACCTGCAGTCCTATATAAAAACCACAGATAATACTAGTGCTGATAATGTAGTAGTGTTTCATGCAGTCCTATGTAAAACCACAGATAACACTAGTGTACATCATGTGGTAGTGTTACCTACAGTCCTATGTAAAACCAAAGATAACACTGGTGTAGATCATGTGGTAGTGTTACCTGCAGTCCTATGTAAAACCACAGATAACACTAGTGTAGATCATGTGGTAGTGTTACCTGCTTCCTTAATGTGCCTCCCTGTGCCTCTCCCATGGACTCCATGCTGGCGGCGCTGCCTCCTCTTCTGTCTTCTTCTTGCCCCCACAGAATGTCCTGATGCAGCTGCGTCAAGACATAGGAACACTGTGGGCATGGTGACGGTGACACACACAGGGACAGGGACAGACACACAGAGACAGACACACAGGGGGACAGACGCACACAGGAGGACAGACGCACACAGGGGCAGACACATCTGTGCCCCTTTCACAGTGGAAATACCCTCTTTGTGCCCCCCACACAGTAGTTATGCCCTCTGGGCCCCCTTCACGTAGTAGTGCACATTGTGTCCCCTTCATAGTAGTAATGACCACTGTGCACCTTCACAGTAGTAATGCCCATTGTGCCCCCTTTATAGTAGTACTGCTCTCTGTGGCCCCTTTATAATAGTAATGCCCTCTGTGCCCCCTTATGGTAGTAATGCTCCCTGTACCACCTTCGTAATAGTAATGCCCTCTGTGCCCCCTTTGTAGTAGTAATGCCCACTGTACCCAGCTTTTATTAGTAATGCCCACTGTGCCCCCTTTGTAGTGGAAATGCCCACTGTGCCCCCTTTGTAGTTGAAATGCCATCTGTACCCTGTGTTAAAACAAAAGAAAACAAAACACAGCACCTACTCACCTTGTCCCGTTCCTGAAGTCCTCTCTTCACTGGAGACACAGATCGCATTGTAAGGCTGTATTATGCAGATTCCTGGGCTACAGGCTCCGCCCACACAGGCCGGCAGCGCAATCGTGTCTGCAGGCTGAATGGTGGAGCAGGAAGATTTCACAGCGCTGCCTGCCTAAAGGAGGGGAGGAGCCAGGGTTGCCAACCATCCAGAAATTTCTGGACAGTCCGTAAAAATAGGTAACTTTTTTCCCCTGTCCGTGAAAAAAAATAGATGTGTCCGTGATTTTTTTGAGGCTGCTGCTACTTGACTGGATTATTTTGGTGTTAACTATCATAATTTTACAGCTCACAGTATGCTGGTAATAAGTTCTTATCAGTATACTGGGCTATAGACATGTATTTCTTTTAATCTTTATCACTCATAATGGTTTTCCATGGTTTTTTGTCCGTAAAAAATGTTGTCCGTCCGTGATTTTAGGATAAGTTGTCCAGATAAAAGAAAAATTCTAGTTGGCAACCCTGGAAGGAGCACAGGGAGCTGAGCGGTGAGTGAGTGACAGGACCGCAGCTCCCTGCGCTCCAGGGGGGAAGGAGTGGCACAGCTTAAAGGAAACACGGAGTGGCATCCACCAGCAGTGTTTAACTGCTGTGTGGATGCCGCCCATCAGAAATACAGAAAACTGTTGCCTGAGGCGAGTTTATTTTTATTTTGCACCATGCTGTTGGGCCATGATGGGGGTGGGTAGGAGCACTAATGGGGCATCTACTGGTGGCATTTTGTACTGGTACACATAAGAGGGTATGTTCTTGTAATGGCACACATTATGAGGGCACTATGGGGACATTAGCATTACTGGGGGAACTAAGAGGGTGCAATTTTTGTACTGGCACACAGAAGGATGCATTTTAAGGGGCCAGTGCCATTGGCACACATTGGCAACAGGGGTATTTTTATGTGCTTGTGCACATTATAAGGGAGTTTTTTTTTGTACTAAAACAAACTATAAAGGCGTATTTTTTGTACTCCCAAACATTATAAGGAGATATCTTTTGTACTGGCGCAAATTGTAAGAGTATATTTTTTGTATTGCACACATCATAAGGGGGTATTTTTATATTGCCACAAAAATTATGATTGGGTATTTTTGTACTGGCACATATTTAGAGGGCATTTTTATTCTGGCATACATTATAAGGAGAATTACTACTACTGAGGGACTATAGCTAACATGATTTCTAGTATAGGTAGAATGGAGGCATTATTACTATTGGTGGGATTTTGGGGAGCACTATAACTGTAGGAGGCACAGTTGGGCACAATTATTTTTGGCAGACAATATTTTTACACTACTAGTGTCAGGGACACTATTTCCTGTGCGCAATTAATTAGTAGGGCACTTTGTGCCAATAATTAGTGCCCTGTTCAATGTCTACATGGTACTTGTAGTTTCAGGGAACCTGTTCATGCAGAATAGTATTGGGGGGCATGGTGGGCACAGTATTTGGGGTGGCAGGATAGGATGTTGAGAAGGTTGGGAGTAGAGATGAGCAAATCTTCTAAGATTCGCTTCAGCGAATATTTGCCGAATATTTAGAAAGATTTGTCTCGGATAAGATTCGATTCGGTTCAAGTTGCGTAAAAAAGTATTCGTGTTCTGCGAACATTCCCGCGAATACAAACGCCTGAGTGTACAAAGTGCGTACGAAGCTTTAGCGTATTATTGTCTAGGCCCGCACAAAGAACAAATATACAGTAAAAGTACGCTACTTAACTGAATATGTACGCATTAGCGTACAAATTATCAGATGCATAGCATTAGCGTACAAATTATCAGATGCATAGCATTAGCGTACAAATTATATGATGCGTACGTAGTGTTAGCGTACAAAAAAGTAAGAAGAAGAATCTTCTGAAGCGAATCTGAAAATATTCGGATTTGCTTCACTGTGAAAAAAATTCCAAGATTCGTATCGAATCTACGAAGTGGCGAATAGATTCGCTCATCTCTAGTTGGGAGGGTGATGGAAAAGTAGGAAACTAAGGTATCTGTTTGGCAAACTCTGTAGAGCGAAGAGCTGGCTGAAAGAAATCATCATGGCAGTCTGATTTCAATGGAGGAGATGAGGAAGGAGAAAATCTACTATACATCAGAGGAGACGTCACTGGATGGAAGAGGTATGTGACGCTGTATCCTCCTGTATATTTTGCAATGTTGTATGTAATGTTTTCCAAGTATCTCTTTAACAGTAGTACTTGAAGGGGTTAGGTTGAGAATTTCACATGGGGGGTACCTCTGCCCTTTTCCTCAAAGCTCTAAAGAACTCTTACACCAGGGCCCATAAGCCTTTAGCTATGCCTCTGGCCATACAGGGGTTGCTCACAGACAGCTACAAGCAGTCGAGCATGGCCTAGCTCTGGCATGTTTTGGGCCACATACAGTGTCAGCGGCATCACCAGCACCCTGATCCGGCTCCCAGGTCCTGTCCAGTACACAATCATCATTGGAATCCTCACCTTCCCTGCCGCTTTTATAAGATTGTGTGATATTATGGTGGGTTCCTGTGCCTCCTTCCCTGCTCTGCTTTTTCCCTGACTGCCACTGTTGCTTCCCCTACCACCAGTTCCATGGCTACAGGTAATGTTATTACCACCACCAACAATGCTATACATGGGGTCCCCAGCCTCTTCCCATCCTTTTTCTCCTCAAAGATAATGTTGAGGAGAAATGATAACATTGTGCCTTTCAGGAGCCAGGGACAACTGCAGCCTAATACTACTATTACGTCTAACCTGATAGCTGGGCTGCTTCTACCCACATTCTGACTCTGTGTCATTTGTTAGGAACCCCAACATTTTTGGGCCTTACAGATAATGTTGTGCACTGTATTGGTGTAGTAATCACATATATGATGGTTTTAATAATTTCAACACCCCCCCCAAAAAAAAATGATTAGAACAGGGTGGAGACAGAAATAAACAGAAACGGATTTAGGCCTAAATTTGTTATCACAGATACTGTTGTTCGCTACCCTGTGTATAGCCATAGTATATCATGTATATGCTGGTATTAATAACTTCAACAACCCCAAAAAATACATTTTAATCATGTGGAAACAGAAATAAATGGAAACGGATTTACACCTAAATTCGGTATCACTCACAGATAATTTTGTGCACTACCCTGTATATTGCTGTAAAAATTACCTATGGTTTGAATAAATTCAATAACCCAAAAAAAATTTTCATTGGAAATGTGTGGACACAGAAATATACCATATTTTTCACTTTATAAGACGCACTTTTTTCCCTCAAAAGTAGGGGGAAAATTGCTGTGCGTCTTATAAAGCGAATACTTCCATTATGGAAGCGCTCACTAGTATGTTATAGGTGCCGGGAGCGGGGAAACATACTCACCCTCCTGCGCTGCAGCTCCACTCTGGGTCTGGCGCTCCTCTGTCTTCTCTTGCCGGCGCTGCACTGTCCTGACCGCGTACAGCTGGCAAGAGAAGACAGAGAAGCGCCGAACCCGGAGCGGAGCCGCGGCGGAGGAGAGGTGAGAGAGTTTTTTATTTTATCCTTATGGGGCTGATGGGCTGATCTGTGGTCTGATGGGGGCACAGTGGGCTGATCTGAGGTCTGATTGGGGCACAGTGGGCTGATCTGAGGTCTGATGGGGCACAGTGGGCTGATCTGAGGTCTGATGGGGGCACAGTGGGCTAATATGGGACACAGTGGGCTGATCTGAGGTCTGATTAGGGCACAGTGGGTTGATATGTGGGCTGATGAGCTGATCTGAGGTCTGATGGGGCACAGTGGGCTGATCTGAGGTCTGATGGGGCACAGTGGGCTGATATGAGGGCACAGTGGGCTGATGTGGGGGCTGATGGGCTTATCTGAGGTCTGATGGGGGTCTGACATGGAGGGCTGATGGGGTTCTGACATGGAGGGCTAATGGGGTCTGACATGGAGGGCTAATATGGGGGTCTGATGTGATGTCCTGAAATTTATGGGGGGGTCTGATATGAGGTGTGTTGAAAAATAATTTTTCTTATTTTCCTACTCTAAAATCTGGGGTGTGTCTTACTATCGGGTGCGTCTTATAAAGTGAAAAATACGGTAGGTATGAAGGACTATATTTGTTATCACTCACAGATAATTTTGTGCGCTACCTTGTGTATTGATGTACTAATCATGTATATGTTGCATTTATTAAATTGAACAACCCTCCAAAAGCAATTCCATTAGACCTTGATTCTCAAATTGGCATGAATAAGCTGTGAAATTTAACCATTATTGTGGTGCCCACCTTGTTTAATAGATAAGCAATTCTGTTACGCCTTGATTTTCAAATTGGATTGAAATAGCTGTGTAAGGCTTAATTCAGACGTCCGTGGAGCACGGTCCATGAAAACTCGGACCGTGCTCCTTCTTAAGGCCAAAACGCACGGCATCATTGGTTGCTATGACGCCGTGCACTTTGTGAGGCCACCACTGTACAGTGATACACTCAATACGAGTGTGTACAGTGTATCACTGTACAGCGGCGACCTCACGAAGCACACGGCATCATAGCAACCAATGACGCCATGTGCTCCTGCCCCCAGAAGGAGCACGGTCCGGGTTTTCACGGACCGTGCTCCACGGACGTCTGAATTAAGCCTAATTTAACATTTATTGGGGTGTCCACCTTGTTAAGTAGATAAGCAATTCTATTATGCCTTGATTCTCAAATTAAGGACTAGCTATGCATGTTGCCGCAATGCACAGTGATGTACATCTAAATACACTCTCCCTGCAGCTGGGAAATACAGGGTGGGCCATTTATATGGATACACCTAAATAAAATGGGAATGGTTGGTGATATTAACTTCCTGTTTGTGGCACATTAGTATATGGGAGGGGGAAAACTTTTCAAGATGGGTGGTGACCATGGCGCCATTTTGAAGTTGGCCATTTTGGATCCAACTTTAGTTTTTTCAATGGGAAGAGGGTCATGTGACACATCAAACTTATTGAGAATTTCACAAGAAAAACAATGGTGTGCTTTGGTTGTAACGTAACTTTATTCTTTCATGAGTTATTTACAAGTTTCTGACCACTTATAAAATGTGTTCAAAGTGTTTCTCATTGTTTTGGATTGTCAATGCAACCGTCTTCTCCCACTCTTCACACACTGATAGCAACACCGCAGAAGAAATGCTAGCACAGGCTTCCAGTATCCGTAGTTTCAGGTGCTGCACATCTCGTATCTTCACAGCATAAACAATTGCCTTCAGATGACCCCAAAGATAAAAGTCTAAGGGGGTCAGATTGGGAGACCTTGGGGGCGTTTCCACTGGCCCACAATGACCAATCCACTTTCCAGGAAACTGTTCATCTAGGAATGCACGGACCTGACACCCATAATGTGGTGGTGCACCATCTTGCTGTAAAAACTCAGGGAACATGCCAGCTTCAATGCATAAAGAGGGAAACACATCATCATGTAGCAATTTCACATATCCAGTGGCCTTGAGATTTCCATTGATGAAGAATGGCCCCACTATCTTTGTATCCCATATACCACATAATCCAACACAATGGGCAGCACTTTGAACACATTTTAAAGTGGTGAGAAACTTGTAAATAACTCATGAAAGAATAAAGTCACGTTAAAACCAAGTACACCATTGTCTTTCTTGTGAAATTCTCAATAAGTTTAATGTGTCACATGATTCTCTTCCCATTGAAAAAACTAAAGTTGGATCCAAAATGTCTGCCTTCAAAATGGCCGCCATGGTCACCACCCATCTTGAAAAGTTTTCCCCCTCCCATATACTAATGTGCCACAAACAGGAAGTTAATATCACCAACCATTCCCATTTTATTTAGGTGTATCCAAATGGCCCCCCCTGTAGATGATTTAATGTGCTTTGTGACAAATTCATTCGGAGCATTTTTTGGAAAAATTTGGCAAAGCATCCAAATCGAATTTTTGAAAACCTTACTCATCTCTACTGCAAAAATTAAGGTTCATCTGTCATCTGAAAAAAATGCGAAGTTCATAACAAACCGAACTGGTTCGCTCATCTTTACATAGTAGATGTATCATCTGGCAAATTGCTGTTTGCCTTATCTTCACTAGATAAATGGTCCAAGCAATGGAAACTGCAGTTCAATGTTTCCAAATGTAAAATAATGCATTTGGGGAGAAGGACCCTGAGCCTGATTATTGTTTCGCAGTTCCGTGTTAGCAAGAACTTTAGAAGAGAAGGATTAAGTGTCCTGATATCAGACAGTTTCAAAATGAGTGCACAGTGTAGACAGGCAGCAGGGAAAACAAGCAGGATGCTTGGCTGTATCGCTAGAGGTATAACCAGTAGGAAGAGAGAGACTGTGATCCCACTGTATAGAGCACTAGTGAGACCACATGTGGAATACAGTGTCCAGTTCCTACCAAAAAAAAAAGATAGATAAAAATTAACAGGTGCAGAGACAGCTATTAAAACAGTGGAGCTTCTTAATCATAAAATACCAGGATAGACTTAAATGGGTTGTCCGAGTTATGAAAAAATGTATAGTACTGTAAATCTGATGGGCAGCAATATATAACTAAGTTTTAGGCAAAAAAAAAATCTATATTTCCACATTTCCCTGGTTCTCTTCTGGTCTTTGTTTACATGCAGTAATAACAATCTCTGCCCCTCCCCCTTCCTGCTATGCAAAGGCAGTGAATACAAGCGCTGCCCTGAGTGACATGTCTGCTGGAATACTCTGCAGCATGTTGTATGTATAGGACTACAAGTCCCAGCTGTACAATGACACTGCTGATACACACAGGGTCTTCCCCCAACCTGTTCTTGTACAATACAATAATTTGCATCTCCTCCAGATTAGCTCCAGTATCAGCTTTGTGTCTGTAGGGTGAGGAGGGCAGATCCTATGTCTCTTTACATCTGTAGCTGTTGTTGTAAAGCCTTCAGTGTGTTCTGGCTTAAGGGGTTAATGTTTTATCTGAAAGAATCCAGGGAGAGAGCAGATAGCAGCCCCGGCAAAGCAGGGGGCGTGGCCAGCACAGTGACGTCTCGTGTACAGGCTAATCTGCTGGTGCACGAATGCAAGATTAGCAGAGAGGCAAGCTGACATCACAGGTCATGTGACCCTCATTGAAACCTGAGAAACCAGCAGCTTTAGAAGCAGAAAGTGTATGGAAAAGATGTTGTATTTGACTAGTTAGAAACATACAAAGGACAAAAAATAACTCGGACAACCCATTTAACCCCTTCTACCCCAGCCCAGTTTTCACCTGTTTGCCCAGGCCATTTTTTGCAAATCTGTCATGTGTCACTTTATGTGGTAATAACTTTGGAGCGCTTTTACTCATCCAAGCCATTCTGAGATTGTTTTCTTGTGACACATTGTACTTCATGACAGTGGAAAATTTGAGTCAATATATTTCACCTTTATTAATGAAAAAATCCAAAATTTACCAAAAATTTGGAAAAATTCATAATTTTTCTAAATTTGAATTTCTCTACTTTTAAGGCAGATAGTAATATCTCATAAAATAGTTATCAATCAATATTCCCCACATGTCTACTTTATGTTGGCAGCATTTTGTAAATTTCATTTTAATTGTTAGGATGTTAGAAGACTACGCCCCTAGAAATTATTCAAAACTGATGTTACAAACTTTGTTAAAAATTGAGGTGTTCCACAAAAATTAAAGGAAATGTAGGTGAAATTTCATTCTGGAAACTATGCCCCTCAAACAATTTATTAAGGGGTGTACTAAGCACATTGAGCCAATAATTTTTTTATGGAATTTAGAAACACGGCTGTGAAAATGAAAATTTTGCTTTAGCCCCAAATTTTAGCACCCCATAATTTGTTGCCCACTTTCTCCTGAATACGGCAACACCCCATATGTCGTGGGGGTGTTCCTCAGAAGGGAAGGAGCACCATATGGCTTTGCCAGCACAGGTGGTTTACGGGCGCCATTGGTTTTTATTTTTTTAAGTGATTGTCTTATGCAGGGTTCATTTTTTGCAGGATGAGAAGATGTTTTCAATGGTACCATTTTGGGGTACATATGATTTTTTGAGCACTTGGTATTACACTTTTTGTGAGACAAGGTGACCAAAAATGTCTTTTTGGCACAGTTTTTATTTATTTATTTTTTTACAGCATTAAACTGATCAGGTAGATCATGTGAGATTTTTGTGGTGTAAAGTTGTGAAAAATGAAAGGTGGAATCCAATTGGTTGCTATGGGCAACTAAGGCAGTTCTACTTTACACCAGTTTGATAAATCCCCCCTTAATCTTTGTAGCCTTGAGGAAAGAAGTAAAAGGGGGCACATGATTGAAATATTTAAATACGTTAAAGGTTTAAATAAGGTTCAAAAGGGAAGTATTCTCAATAAGAAACAAAACCCAAAAACTAGGGGACACAATCTGAAATTAGCTGGGGGAACGATCAGGAGCAATGTCAGAAAATATTGTTTTACTGAAAGAGTGTTTGAAGCTTGGAACAAACTTCCAGCATACAGTATGTGGTTGGGAAATTTATAGTAAATGAATTTAAACATGCCTGGGACAAACATGTCTGTCGTAAAAATAAATAAAAAAATAATATAAGGGCAGACAAGATGGGCCAAGTGATTAGTGTTGAGCGAGCATGCTCGGCAGAACTCGTTGTTTGGCCGAGCATGCCTACGCTTGGGTCCGCTCGGTGTTCGGCCGAACACCGAGTGTACTCGAGCGCAATGCTCGAGTCTCTTCCCCGCACTGTAATGTTAATTTGTATGCTAATGCATAGGAATTTGTATGCTAATGCGTACGCATTTGTACACTAATGCATATACATTTTGTACGCTAATGCGTACGCATTTGTATGCTAATGCGTACGCATTGTACGCTAATGCGTACAAATTCGGTTAATTAGCATACTTTTACGAGTGAAAGGAGTAAAAGAGGAGAAGTCGCGATTCTGACCTTTTTCTATTAACCAGACACCCTCCCCTCTTCCAAGCGGGGGGGTGTCTGGTTTAGTCCCATTGACTAACATTATGCTCGGGTGCTCGGCCGAGCACTCAAGCAACCCCTAGTGCTCGGCCAGAGCACCCGAGCATACGAACACAGAGGTGCTCGCTCAACACTACAAGTGATCTCTTTCTGACATCAATCTTCTATGTTTCGTTTCTATGTTTATGATCACTTCCTCTTGCAGGAGGGTTAACTCGCTCAAGGCTACTACTGTGCGCTACTGCAAAGTGTAGTATCCTTGGCATAGCATGAATAATGTAGTGGACAACAAATACATCAAGTAATGTTTATAAAACCCAGTGGAAAATTGTGGCTAGATTATTGAAAAATATGTAAGATACCATCTATGATGATCGAGACCATTCATGTGGCTGTGCAGTCCCAGCCTATATGTCATTGAATCAAATTGAATAAAGGTCATCCCTTTCCTGTCCTGAACTGGTGATCCTCATGGATACTAAGTGATGTGCAGAATTTACTGTTATTAATCTGACTACTAGTATTGTATGTAATATCCATGACTGTGCATACACTTTGTATTATTGTGTTCGTTCCTATTTGTATAAACTCTAAAAGTCAATAAAATAATTTGTTTCGCAAAAATATATAAGAAACATAAAACTGCTCAAAATAAAAAGAACAAGCTAGGCCATAACATTACATGTCATGAAATAGTCATGATGTGTATTGGGTAAGGAAAAGTTTCCTGGGATATAGCAATAATTACTTTAAGGTACAATATGATGAGTATCAGTAAAGACAGACATTTACCAATGAGAAAGAGCTGCCAATAACCCATAACTGAAAAGTGGTCATGGAATCTCATCCAGTGGATCCATTGTCTAAAAATATTGGATTAGGCAGTTTTCTCAGTTTCATATGCATTATATGAAAGGATAAAATTCTGCAGACTTGGTTTCAGATTTCCATCCTTGATCCACATAGGTAAGATGATTTATTATTTTAGGCAGAATTTTTGTGTAGCAGATATAAATACGTATAAATGTTGTACAGGTCTGAATTTAAATGGGCACTAACTTTTCAAACAACTTCTTCTCAAAGTTCACTTTAGGTGAACCTGAAGAAATCTGTAAATCACTTCAAAAATATTGATGTTAACCACTAGAGATGAGCGAATCTATTCGCCGCTTCGTAGATTCATATCGAATCTTGGGATTTTTCAGCTGCGAAGCGAATCCGAATATTAGGTGATTCGATTCGCTTTTGTACGCATTCGCTACGTAGTGTGTCCTATAAATTATACGCTATTCTACGTAAAATTTAGTTACTCTATACGCTGTCACGTACGAATTCAATTCAGCGATGCAGACTTTTCCCTGGTGGTTACTCTATACGCTGTTGCGTACGAATTCAATTCAGCGATGCAGACTCCTCCCTGGTAGTTCTGCCCCTTCCTCCAGCGCGGGAGGATGACGAGGCAACTCAGGAAATTAAGTTGCGCATTCGTGCGCCTCATCCCTTTTTCCCCCTTTTCAGGTTATTTGTGGAGCCCCGCAAAAGAGGGTTTTTAAAGGGAACCTTTGCTGCTATTTTTTTACCCATTTGGATTACAATTTTACCTATGTGGATTACAAATTGCGACTGAGTTTGGAACTGTGCTCCAGTTCTATGAAAAGCGTCAGAAGAAAAGAGACTTAGGCTAGGGCTACATGGCGACAGTTGTCGCGCATCACCCGTCGCAGCCAGGATGCCTGAGTAGCGGGGATCCCATAGAGATGAATGCCATCGCCGCAGCAGTCGCAAGAAATCCAACCGTGTTGGATTTCTTGTGACTGCCGCGGCGATCCCATTCATCTCTATGGGATCCCCGCTACTCAGGGACCCTGGCTGCGACGGGTGTCGCGCGACAACTGTCGCCGTGTAGCCCTAGCCTTAAACGTGTCCGTGAGCATACTAGGTAGGTGATATTTAAATTTTTTATATTATACCTATAATAATGTATTTGCACTTTACCATATATATGTCTCGAATATTCGCTCTGCCTCTGAGGAGTGCACGCCGCGGCCTCTCCTCGTACGTGCCTGCGTATTACGTAATTGCTTAGACAATAGTACGCAGAGATTCATAAGCTATTTGTACTCATGCGTACGTCTTCTAAGAAGTTGCATACATTTTGTAAATGAACGTTCGTTATTAGTGAGCGAATGTTCGCTAATAGCACATAATAACGTATATTTTGTACGCAAATACAACGAATCTATTCGTCGAATATACGAATTGTAGGAAAAGTTTGGCGAATGTTCGGCGAATAATTTTTTGAATGATTCGCTCATCTCTATTAACCACCCTAAAAACACTTTTGAAATCTCTGCCACTAGAGCTTCATTCTAGCAATTTTGCTGCCCATTCACATTTACTAGGTGAATCCTGTCCTTAGTAGCATAGACGGGCTGAAGGAAGTGTGTGTCTTTCTTCATTGGCTAGCCCCAGAGCTCTGTTTGCTTCTGAGCTCAGTTCAGAGACCACTTCCCCATCCAGGGCCCAGAGCTTAAACACTACATAATGCTCAGCATTTCAGACTGCTGTTTTCGATGTATGACAAACACATCTTCCCTCCATTAAAATGTAAGTGCAATTCTTACTCCAGTCATATTATAATTAATTAGTGAAGTGCTTCAGTGCCTCTGTATGTGATAGTTGTTGATTACTCAGCATCCCTCATTGTTCTAGATCTTTCCCCTCATAAACTTTTCTTCTCCCCCATGAACTGTCTTATGTGATCTGCAATTATTCTAGATCTGTGTGCTGTGAGCATAAACTGTCTATTACACACCATATGTGCTGAGGATAGGAGCAAGAATTAGGGTAGGGCTCACTGGTCATTGGCATAGAAGTATGGGAAAGGAAGTCTAAAGCAGCATAGTACTGGCAGACTGTTTGCATTTGGACAGGCCCTCAGGCTTGAGGAAAACCCCTGGATGCAGTAGCAGCACAATTGGGCAGCTAGAAGTCAATATAAGCAGACCAGAGCACAAGGGGGGCTGAAATTGAATCCTTACATTGTCTTCAGCAAAAGCAAGAGTTAATTTGTGAGACGCTATAAAACTCAGTTACCCTTTAAAGGTCTTGCCCAATTTAGTAAAACATTTTAACAGAAGGCATCAGTGTCATAAAACATATACAAATATACATTTGATCCCCTGTCCCTTACACTGCCACTGCTACTATGCCCCAGCCACTGCAGCAATGACATGTCCGTATACACCAGATACTGCTGCAGTCAACAATTGGTCTTGGTGGTGTACGGCACAAGACCACTGAAGCCAGTGATTGGTCACGTGGAGTATACAGGGATGTGATCATTGCAATTAAACAAACAAAGCCCACTGCAAAGGATCTGAGCAGTAGTGCTGGAACTGACAGAGGATAAAATGTGTGAGAGTATATATTCTTTGAATATATTATGACTAAAGACAAAAAAACTACTAAAAAGAAAATATAAAACAGGTAATGTGATGCTAGTTTTTATAGAAATGCGGTATCTTGATAACCAATATCACAAAAGCATGGTGCCTTACTTTAGTACATAAAGCTGAGACATTGTAATTTAATTTTAGCTGATGGATGCTATTGGCCCAAGTGTCCTTTAATCCAAATCATGTAAAATAAGTGAGCAGTTAATATTTATATTATAATTCATTGTTCATATGACATTTTCAGATACATTAATTAATTTCTGATGTTGCTGCTGACATGATACATTTCATAAAACACACCATCAAAGCACAAAAAATCAAGAATTGTTAACTACTAGAGATGAGCGAGTACTAAAATGCTCGGGTGCTCGTTATTCGAGACAAATTTTTCCCGATACTCGGGTGCTCGTTTCGAGTAACGAACCCCATTGAAGTCAATGGGAGACTCAAGCATTTTTGCGGGGGGACCAAAGCTCTTCACAGGGAAGTTTGCCTGAAAACCTGGAAACCTCAGAAAATGATGGAAACACCACGGAAATGGACAGGAAACAGCAGGGGCAGCATGCATGGATGCCTCTGAGGCTGCTTAATCCCACCATTACCCCAAATCCTCAGGCAACAGCCTGGTGGTTACCCTCATGGCAATTGTGCTCACCCAGACCAAGAAAGGCGAGGCAAATACCCATCACATGTTAGGGAAGCACCCAACTAGGTGCAACGAAGGTCCATCACCGCCTGCAGGTGACACCACTGCCTCATAGGCTGGCACTGCAGCCTAAAATCAGTTTAGTATCTGTTTCTTACTCTGGTTGCTGTGCCTGGTGGTGGTATAGTGGTGGAGCCATAGCTCCTTCCCAAGGCCAGCTTGATCTGGGTTCCAATTCCCTGTCATATTGCAGGAGGCACATTCAGGAAATCAGTGTACATATATCGTAATACGTCCCCCTACCCGGGAAAATCTGTTTGGAGACGAGGGCATGTAGGTGGGGGGCCGAAGGAGGTTCGCTTGGAAGAAGCCAGAGGACTGCCCCCTGGGCCTAGCGTGTGTCGGTGGCTGACAAAGCCAGCATGGAATTTGGGAAAAACTGTTTGCTTTAACCCGTATGGTATCGATTCTCCTCAGTTTAATAGCCTGTAATACGTCCTAGGTTTTATCTGCCTCCCCTCACAGGTCAGGAGGCAGATAAAAGAAGAACAAGAAACATAACATGAGTGGCAACTTCTGATACGCCCCTATCCTGGGCTAAATTGTTTGTAGAGTGGGCCTGTAGGTGGGGGGCAGGCTGGGGCAAGGAGGTTTCGGTGGAAGAGCCAGAGGAGTGCCCCCTGGGCTAGCGTGTGTGGTGGTGACAACAGCCGGAATGCATTTGGAAATGCTCTAGCATCAGCCGGTGCAGTATCGATTCTTCTCAGTTTAATACCGTATACGTCCCCTATCTTGGGACCCTATATTTAATGGATATTTCGAACACGGAAAAGGGAAAAAAAGCTTGCTCTGGCCAGGGGAGTGTCTTTCCCACTGCAGCTAAGGGGACGTGTCCATGCTCTGCCTATCACAAGTCAGGAGGCAGATAAAAGAAGAACAAAAACAAACATGAGTACAACTTCGGATACGTCCCCTATCCGGCTAAATTGTTTGTAGAGTGGGCCTGTAGGTGGGGGGGGGCAGGGTGGGGCAAGGAGGTTTCGCTGGAAGAGCCAGAGGAGTGCCCCCTGGGCTAGCGTGTGTGGTGGTGACAACAGCCAGAATGGATTTTTGAAAACTGTTGCATCAAGCGGTACAGTCGTAAATTATGAACTTGATCAAGTGTAGCATGTGTTCTCTGTATTCTTCTCAGTTTAATACCGTATATGGCAGCTATCCGGAAAAATAGTTTGGAGAGAGAGAAAGATAGGAAAAAGACGTCAATTGTTTGGAGAGTGGGCCTGTAGGTGGGGGGGCAGGCTGGGGCAAGGAGGTTTCGGTGGAAGAGCCAGAGGAGTGCCCCCTGGGCTAGCGTGTGTGTTGGTGACAACAGCCGGATGTATTTAGAATGACGACGCAGGACCCCAACTTAAAAATTTAGCATCAACCGGTACAGTCGTAAATTATGAGATTGATCAAGTGTGGCATGACTTTTTAGATGGAGATTGCATGTGGTCACGTACTCCCTGGAACCCCATAGTCACCCCTTCTCTGATGTGCTAGCCCAGAACATTCTCTGCCCCAATTCGCAAGACCTTTTGCTGTTTCCGTGTGCTGACAGTGTGGATTTACCAGTGTTGTCTGAGGAGGTGGTGGACAATGGCGAGACACAGGTGTCGGGGGGGTGAGGTAGTTGTATGGGAAGCAAGTTACAGTGGGGACTCCTTGGGGGGGACTTTCTCATGATGGGACAGATTCAACTTGGGTGGATCAGGCACATTAACAGATGAATTTTTTGGGGGGTTTATTTGACTTTTATTTAGCAAAAATAACCACAGAGATATTTATTCGTTATCTTCTCTGCGCAGTCTGGCGTTGGGGTTCCTCACTTTGATGGCGAGCTGTGCCGCTCTCTCCACAATGGTCTGTGTGTTCTTAGATGGAGACTTTGTCGGCGATTTCAGTACAGAAGGACTTGTTGCTCATCCAAAGAACCTCGTCCTCCTTGACATTGTGGACAAGGAATTTGCGGGTGGACCAGGAATTTGCGGAACCCTGTGAGCAGCATGTGTTTGGTCTTCTACTTGCTACCGTATCCAATGTTGGGCAATATAGATTCGCAAGTAATATTATTTTTCACACCTATCCCAAAAATAAAAATGTATGCAGTATGCGCAAATAAAACTTGGAACTGGAATTGGAGAGAGGGCCTGTAGGTGGACCTCCGGAAAATTGTTTGAATAGAGGGCCTGTAGGTGGACCTCTGGAAAAATTGTTGGAATAGAGGGCCTGTAGGTGGACCTCTGGAAAAATTGTTGGAATAGAGGGCCTGTAGGTGGACCTCTGGAAAAATTGTTGGAATAGAGGGCCTGTAGGTGGACCTCTGGAAAAATTGTTGGAATAGAGGGCCTGTAGGTGGACCTCTGGAAAAATTGTTGGAATAGAGGGCCTGTAGGTGGACCTCTGGAAAAATTGTTGGAATAGAGGGCCTGTAGGGGGGCCCTCCTGAAAAATTGTTTGAAGAGAGGGCCTGTAGGGGGCCCTCCTGAAAAATTGTGCTAAAAGAGTGCCAGTTGGACCTCTAAAAAATGGCATTTTTTGGGTCAGCATTAGGCAAAGACGATATGGAGGAGGAGGAGGAGTAGGAGGAGGAGTAGAGAGGAGGAATCGGATACATAAGTTATTTAAATCTTTAGCTGCTTTCCCCCGGAGGAGATTTGAATTCCGGTGAAATCCAGGCTTTGTTCATTTTAATAAGCGTCAGCCTGTCAGCGCTGTCAGTTGACAGGCGTGTACGCTTATCGGTGATGACGCCACCAGCTGCACTGAATACCCGCTCTGACAGAACGCTAGCGGCAGGGCAGGCCAGCACCTCCAAGGCGTACAGCGCCAGTTCAGGCCACGTGTCCAGCTTTGAAACCCAGTAGTTGTATGGAGCAGAGTGATCGGTCCGGACGTTGGTATGGTCAGCTAGGTACTCCCTCACCATCTTTCTGTACAGCTCCCCCCTACTCTGCCTAGACTGGGGACAGGTGACAGTGTCTTGCTGGGGTGACATAAAACTGGCAAAGGCCTTGGAGAGCGTTCCCCTGCCAGTGCTGGACAAGCTGCCTGCTCGCCTCCTCTCCCCCGCTACTTGGCCCACAGAACCATGCCCTCTGCCGCTAGCGGCGTCAGATGGGAAGAATTGTTTCAGCTTGTGCACCAGGGCCTGTTGATACCTATTCACTCTCATACTCCTTTCCTCTGCAGGGATGAGAGTTGAAAGGTTCTGCTTGTACCGTGGGTCCAGGAGAGTGAACACCCAGTAATCGGTGTTTGAAAAAATTCTTCTAACGCGAGGGTCACGGGATAGGCAGCCTAACATGAAGTCTGC
Organism: Rhinella marina; assembly: GCA_900303285.1. NCBI lineage: Eukaryota > Metazoa > Chordata > Amphibia > Anura > Bufonidae > Rhinella > Rhinella marina. The sequence continues at coordinate 70,596 of ONZH01030665.1, read as the reverse complement.
CATGTGCGCCAGAGTCCCAACACGCAAGAATTCCCTCTCCTCACTGACCTGACTCTCCATTTCCTCCTCCTCCTCCTCCTCCAAGTCCTCCTCTTCAGCCCATACACGCTCAAGAGTTAAGGACTGAGCACTGGTACCCTCTACTATCTCGCCGACATTCTCCTCCTCTTCCTCCTCATCCTCATCCCCCTCCTCCGATACGCGCTGAGAAACAGACCGGAGGGTGCTCTGGCTATCAAGCGACGTATCTTCCTCCACCGTCTCTTGTGACAAGCGCAAAGCATCCGACTTGATGCTGAGCAGTGATTTTTTCAACAGGCAAAGCAGCGGGATGGTGAGGCTGATAATGGCGGCATCGCCGCTGACCATCAGTGTTGACTCCTCAAAGTTGCTCAACACCTGGCAGATATCAGACATCCACGTCCACTCCTCATTGTAGACTTGAGGAATCTGAGAGACCTGACTACCAGTTCTGGTGGAAGATGACATCTGGCAGTCTACAATCGCTCTGCGCTGCTGGTAAACTCTGGATAACATGTTTAATGTGGAATTCCATCTCGTGGGCACGTCGCACAACAGTCGGTGAGCGGGCAGTTGTAGGCGGCGCTGCGCTGCCCTGAGAGTGGCAGCATCTGTGCTAGACTTGCGGAAATGTGCACAGATGCGGCGCACCTTGGTGAGCAAATCAGACAGATTGGGGTATGTCTTGAGGAACCGCTGAACTATAAGATTGAACACGTGGGCCAGGCATGGCACATGTGTCAGTCTGCCGAGTTGCAGAGCCGCCACCAGGTTACGCCCGTTGTCACACACAACCATGCCTGGCTTGAGGTTCAGCGGTGCCAGCCACACATCGGTCTGCGCCGTGATGCCCTGTAACAGCTCTTGGGCGGTGTGCCTTTTGTCACCTAAGCTCAGCAGTTTGAGCACCGCCTGCTGGCGCTTACCCACGGCACTGCTGCTGCGCCTAGAGCTACCGACTGAAGGCGCCGTGCCCACGGATGGTAATTCGGTGGAGGAGGAGGGGTCGGAGGAGGAGGAGGCATAGTACGTCTGAGAGACCGTGACCGAGGTAGGCCCCGCAATCCTCGGTGTGGGCAGTACATGAGCGGCCCCAGGGTCATTCTCGGTCCCAGCCTCCACCAAGTTAACCCAATGTGCCGTCAGTGAGATGTAGTGTCCCTGCCCGGCAGCACTTGTCCACGTGTCCGTGGTTAGGTGGACCTTCTCAGAAACAGCGTTGGTCAGGGCACGGATGATGTTCTGTGACACGTGCTGGTGTAGGGCTGGGACGGCACATCGGGAAAAATAGTGGCGGCTGGGGACGGAATACCGAGGGGCAGCCACCGCCATGAGATTTCGAAAGGCCTCGGTCTCTACCAGCCTATAGGGCAGCATCTCCAGGCTAAGCAATTTGGAGATGTGGACGTTGAGGGCTTGGGCATGTGGGTGGGTGGAACTGTATTTCCTCTTGCGCTCCAGCGTCTGCTGTAAAGACAGCTGAACGCTGCGCTGGGACACGTTGGTGGACGCTGTGGAGGATCGTGGAGGCGAAGGTGTGGTTTTCCGGCGGGAGGCGCTCGTGCCGGGGTCCTGGGCAGGGGGTTGACTAGCAGAGGCAGCGAGTGACGCGGGGGGTTGACTAGCAGAGGCAGCGAGTGACACAGGGGAAGGAGCAGTGGTGTGACCCGCAGGAGGTGGTGAACGGCCTTGGTTCCATTGAGTGGGGTGTTTAGCACTCATATGCCTGCGCATGCTGGTGGTGGTTAGGCTAGTAGTGGTGGCACCCCTGCTGATCCTGGTGTGGCACAGGTTGCACACCACAGTCCGTCGGTCATCCTCACTTTCTTTAAAGAACCTCCAGACTTGCGAACATCTAGGCCTCGCCACGGGAGCTTCACTACGTGGAACAGTTGCTGCTGATGCACCAGCTCTGGCCCTGCTTCTCCCTCTGGCCACACCACTGCCTCTTACAACCTGTTCTGGTGCAGCACTCGCCTCCGCCTCAGAAGCACTGTCTTCACTCGGCATATCAACCCAGCTTGGGTCAGTCACCTCATCATCCTCCGATTCCTCAGTCTGCTCCCCCCTCGGAATTCCTCCCCTAACAACAACTTCACCACTGTCTGACAACCGTGTCTCCTCATCGTCCGACACCTCTTTACAAACTTCTTCCACTAACTCAACATTGTCATTATCATCACCCACAGACTGCGACAGTTGGAAAACTTGGGCATCGGGAACGAGGTCAGCAGCAACCTGAGAAGTGGTTTGTGACTCTGGGAAGGGTCCAGAAAACAGTTCCTGAGAGTATGAGGGATCACATTCCAAATTTTCCTGGGAGGGGGCAGACTGGGGGGAAGGAGGTTGAGGTGGAGGAGCCATAGGAGTGCTCCCTTGGGTAACGTGGGTGGACTGCGTGGAAGACTGACTGGTGGACAAATTACTTGAAGCATTGTCCGCAATCCACGAGATCAGCTGTTCGCACTGTTGTGGTTTCAACAGTCCTCTACCACGTGTCCCTGTAAGTTGAGACATGAAGCTAGGGAGTGTAACTCTGCGGCGTTCCACAGCTCCCTCATCAGCAGATACTGTCTCACCCTGCCCAGGACCACGGCCTCTGCCCCCTGCAGTAATTGAATGCCCACGCCCACGCCCTCGCCCTCGACCCTTAGCCCTGGGGTTCAACATTTTTTGTATATAGGTGTATGATAAAAAAAAAAAAAATTAAGTCCGGTAGAATTAAGTGACGTACAGAAAGTGTCACCAGGACAGTATATACGGATGTGAGCGAATGTTTTGAACTGAGAAACAGAAAGGTTACACGCAGCTGAGTCAAATGGATTTGTATCACTGAGCTAAAACAACTGAAAAAATTATTTTTTTTTTATATTTTCTTTTTTTGGGAACGTGACGTGCAAGAACTATGGTAGAACTGACTGACACCCTGTTAACGGTGGCTATTTAGTCTGCGACCCAGACAAATGTCGCACAGAGAGTTTTCTGGATCAAGCGGTAGATGATATTGGTAGCAAATGACTTGGTTGTATTGTGTGACGTACAGAAAGTGTCACCTGGACAGTATATACGGATGGGAGCGAATGTGCTGAACTGTGACACACAGAAAGGTTACACGTAGCTGAGTAAAATGGATTTGTATCACTGAGCTAAAACAACTGAACTAATAATTTTTTTTTTTTTATATTTTGTTTTTTTGGGAACGTGACGTGCAGGAAATATGGTAGAACTGACTGACACCCTGTTAACGGTGGCTATTTAGTCTGCGACCCAGACAAATGTCGCACAGAGAGTTTTCTGGATCAAGCGGTAGATGATATTGGTAGCAAATGACTTGGTTGTATTGTGTGACGTACAGAAAGTGTCACCTGGACAGTATATACGGATGGGAGCGAATGTGCTGAACTGTGACACACAGAAAGGTTACACGTAGCTGAGTAAAATGGATTTGTATCACTGAGCTAAAACAACTGAACTAATAATTTTTTTTTTTTATATTTTGTTTTTTTGGGAACGTGACGTGCAGGAAATATGGTAGAACTGACTGACACCCTCTTAACGGTGGCTATTTAGTCTGCGACCCAGACAAATGTCACACAGAGAATTTTCTGGATCAAGCGGTAGATGATATTGGTAGCAAATGACTTGGTTGTATTGTGTGACGTACAGAAAGTGTCACCTGGACAGTATATACGGATGGGAGCGAATGTGCTGAACTGTGACACACAGAAAGGTTACACGTAGCTGAGTAAAATGGATTTGTATCACTGAGCTAAAACAACTGAACTAATAATTTTTTTTTTTTATATTTTGTTTTTTTGGGAACGTGACGTGCAGGAAATATGGTAGAACTGACTGACACCCTCTTAACGGTGGCTATTTAGTCTGTGACCCAGAGAAATGTCACACAGAGAATTTTCTGGATCAAGCGGTAGATGATATTGGTAGCAAATGACTTGGTTGTATTGTGTGACGTACAGAAAGTGTCACCTGGACAGTATATATGGATTGGAGTGAGTCAGTGCTGAACTGTGACACACAGAATGGTTCCACAGTGCTGTGTGCAATGGATTTGTATCACTGAGATAGAAAAAAAAAAAAAACAGGGTTAGATATGGCGATAGCTGCACTACTAGTGCCAGCCAGCCAAGTGACAAAAAAAAAAAAAAAATGTCTTCTAGCCCTTAGAAGGGCTGTTGGGTTCTTTGTGGGTGATCCCTGCCTAACAGACAACTAAATGCAGGCCCTAACACTGTCCCTGAAAGGCAGCAGCTCTATCCCTAACGACATCCAGACGGCATCTGAGCCGAGCGCCGCGGCCAGTCGGTAGTATATTCCAGGGTCACCTGATCAGGCCAGCCAACCCCTGCTATCGACATGTAAGGGCCCCACGTGATGCTGGGTGTACTGTAGAGTCTCCTGGCTTGTGATTGGCTGTGTTTTTAGGCGCCAGAAAAGCACGATGCGGAAGTTGCCATTTCCTCGAGTATGGCGAGATACTCGTCCGAGCTGCGAGTATTTACGAGTACCCTAATACTCGAACGAGTACCAAGCTCGGACGAGTATGCTCGCTCATCTCTATTAACTACAAATTTTACCAATATTTTACTAATTTTAAGACAACTTTCAAGTTGGCCAAATATAAAGTTTTGGGCTCTGCCAATCAGCACCTTTTTAGAAGAATATTGTTTTTTGTGTCTAAGCTGACCTGTCTGTAGACTCGATGATACATAGGTGATGACGTACAGAATCATACCTAATCATGATCTAGCAGGAACACAGAGTTACAGTTAAATATTGTCCCCAGATGTTTTCAGAACATTCTGAAAAGTCCAATATGCCACAGCCAAAAATGTGCTGCTCAAAAAACTGTCCTCGAGCAAAAGATGATAAATTAACAAAATACAGATGGAGCCACAAAGATATCTCACATTCTAACTGGATTTGGTGCTTTGTTCACAAAAAGATCCAAAGTAATCACATGATTTCATGTTCACTCATTCATTGTTTTCTTTATGCGCAATACACCTCAGGATTATGACATTGACCCTTGGAAAATAATAGCATAAAGTTTACAATACAGTACATCAGGTAGTAATTATTGTAAGGTGGCCATATACTTTAGATAGCTGTCAGCTATCTCTCCTGAGTCTCTCAAACCATGCACACTCCTCTGGAAACTTATCTCACTTGAAAACAAAAGGATCCGGCTTGTTGAAATCCAATTGCTTGATCCTTCTATTATCTGATATCTGTCATCAGTGGAGAGACAAGAGGCCCATGTACATAAAAGATGGTCAACTGATACTGTCAAAATTGGCACGTTCAGTCTACACCAGTCCAATATGTATGGCCAGCTTAAGCTAAGGGCTCATTCAGATGGCCGAATGAATGAGTCCGCATCCATTCCACAATTTTGCAGAACAGGTGCGGACCCATTAATTTCTATGGGGCCGCAAAAGATAGGGACAGCATACCGTGTGCTGTCCGCATCCGTGGTTCCATTCCACGGCTCCGTAGAAAAGATAGAGCATGTCTTATCCTTGTCCGCAATCGCGGACAACAATAGGTATTTTCTATTATGGTTGCGGCCATATGCAGTCCGCAAATTGCACTACAGTGTTCTGATTGCACCCTAATAGTGTACATAATTCATTAGTAGTTTACTATGTGTTTCACAGATAGAATAGCAAAGGGTTATTTAAATTACGCAACCCGTAGTCAGGACCCGATCTGTTTGCTAAAGCCTACACTTGCTTATTAAAAAAAAAGGGATAGCAACATGGACGGCACTACTCAAACACACCTTCTGAAGTGGTGAGATCAGGAGACATACAGTCTGCATGGGTATACGCTGTGATCGGTGCTCTGTGCTCAATATACAGTATAGTCCATAAATTGCCAAAAATAGATCCAGAAGAAAACAGGAGGCACTCACCATCTTGACTTGAATATAAATCTTCTCTTTAATGTTGTCCAAATGCAGATAAGACAATGTGTACAAGAATAGGGGCGGACACAGGTTCAAGCAGTGATGGCCATTTCGCGTGTCTATGTTTCGTCAGGCCGATATGTCACCACGCAAGTTTCGTGTCTCTTTTTATGTCGTCACCCCAAGGCATTATAGCATCAACCATGCCACTGGAAACCAACTATATAAACACAAGTGTATAATCCAAGAGCACATCAACAATAATTTATGCATTCATATAAAGACGCTCAAATCATGGTGTCTTAGGTTCCAACTCTCATTCAAAATAATTGACACCACAACCTGAATGTTAAACTAATCTAGTTTATTTATATATATTATTTTAGTTGGCAATAAGTGCCGCGATGTTCTATTACTTACTAACTGTTTACTTACCAATTCAATACATAACCATAACAAATATATGTCCACTCATAACTTATGAGCGACTTACCTCATAATGAGCATCACGACTATGATGATTGTTTGGTGGGAGGGCGAGATCAGTTGGTTCTCTGCGCCGTGAGTGTGCATTAACCGCTCTTCTCCTTTCTTTTACAGGTGTCTCCTGCTTTTCCAGTTAGGCTGTCGACCAATGGAGTTACAGATGAAGATAACTGAAGATCTCTTCCTTTGATCCCGAGGACGACACCTATTACCAGGTAAGATATTTTTATTTAACCAATACAATGAACGGAACCATGCCCACCATGTGTTCCCTTCATTGTATTGCACAATGATTAGGGTCCATACATTCTTATCATTATGGCCCAAAGGGCCCATTGCTACTGACCGCATTATCCACCTGGCCTCTTTACATAGTAGAGTCCGATGCCTGTCCTCCCCTTGCGGTAACTGTGGGGCAACCTCAATCCCTGAGATGGTTGGACATCCTTTCCGACAGAAAATCGAATTGATGTGTTCCCTGAATCTTTCACACAAATTCCTAATTGTCTTTCCTATATAGAAACAACCACAACGGCACATAATCAGGTACACCACATATCTACTTTTACATGCTATAAGGGTATTAACCCTGTGGTATAGGCCTCCCAATTGTAAATACTTCCGTTGGGGGTTGTAGCGACAAAATGAACAATTGCCACACCTACGATTACCTATAGGCATTAAGTCTTTACCAAGTCTTTATTAAGTCTTTACCTATAGGCATTAAGTCATTAAGCCAGTTACCAGGTTTCTTCTCCAAAAAGTGACTGCTCACTAATTTATCTCTTAAAGTATGACTCCTCCTGTATGCTACAAGAGGTTTTTCACCAGAAAGTTCAGTGAGGGTACTATCTTTCTTTATAATGTCCTAGTTATTGAATATAGCTTTTCAGATCACCTCTGCCATAAGACTATATCTAAAGGAGAAGACAAACCTCTTAGTATTGCGTTTTCTCTCCTCCCTTCTATATAGGAGATCACGGAAGGAAGACATTATCTTCCAAATGTCAGGAAGGTACAGATGAATATCTCCAATTTTTTTTAAAGAATGATTTAAAGAGAGATTCTTTCTGACATTCCGTCTCTATCTGATCCTAGGAAGAGCATTTTACACCATTGGCTCAACTCAGTAACACCCTATTTTTGATTGAGAGTAAGATCAGATTTTTATTTAAAAAGGATTGGATACACACAATTAAAGAAAAATAAACAAAACTTTTTTTTTTAAATAAATTGTCCTTGTTTATTGTACTTGTCAAGGGACACCAAAATATAGCTGATATCGCACTTTGAACATACATCCTGGTATTTACTGGAGGTTCTTCAGGGTCCGGCACCTATACTTGACTTGAATAATCCATGATTGCTTTGTAGGATTGTAAGCTTATAGCGCACAGAACTGGGGTTAGGGTGGTTTATGGTATGATGTTATTATATGATATTCTATTACACTGTGTGTTGTCTGCATCTTTTGCAGCCCCATTAAAATGAATGGGTCCACATCTGATCCTCAAAATTATGGAATGGATTAGGAAAGAAAAATACAATTGTGTGAATGGACCCTAAGGCCTCTTTCACATGAGCGTGACGGATTAGGTCCGGATGCGTTCAGGAAAACTCGCACCATTTTGCAAGCAAGTTCAGTCACTTTTGTCTGCGATTGCGTTCAGTTGTTCAGTTTTTTCCGCATGGGTGCAATGCGTTTTGATGCGTTTTTCACGCGCGTGATAAAAAACTGAAGGTTGACAAACTACATCTCTTAACAACCATCAGTGAAAAACGCATTGCATCCGCACTTGCTTCAAGATGCAATGCGTTTTTCACTAAAGCCCCATTCACTTCTATGGGGCCAGGGCTGCTTGAAAAACGCTGAACTGATGCGTGAAAAAAACGCTCATGTACACAGACCCATTGAAATAAATGGGTCAGGATTCAGTGCGGGTGCTATGTGTTCACTTCACGCATTGCACCCGCGCGGAAAACTCGCTCGTGTGAAAGGGGCCTAATGCAAACATGGAAATCTGACCTAAGGCAGTAAACTGATATGCAAAGTTTTATCTTTTGTTAGCCATTTTGAAGGCTATAAAAGTGCTGCCTTTGGATCCCTGGTCTTAATAGCTGTATACAAGTATTAAATAAGATCTGTGCACCTCTACATTTTTTTTTACTATTGTGTATTCCTGTAATCAGCTATTAAAGAGGTTATCCCATCATTAATGTGAAAAATGAAAATCAGACATCATATAATACACGACAATCTCTTTCTTACAAAGCTAGAACCAGCCCTGTACCTCACATATATCCAAAGATCTCCCCATTCATTACTCTGCTAGATTTATATCAAGCTGACAGCTCAAGGGAAGCGTCTTTTCTGCTGCAGGTCAGGGGGCATGTCCATGCTCTCCCTATCAAAGCTCAGGAGGTAGTTGAAGAATGAAATTGAGGATGTGTGGCCTTCTCAGTGAGCAGGACAAAGAAATAAGAAAAATAACAAACAGCAGGTGGTGCTATACAGATGCATTTTATTGAATTACCTTTATTCAATTATATGCAATTACAAAAGTAGCCAGATCCAGGTGCTGGTTTGAAAACTGTAGAATATTTTTCATGGGACACTCCCTTTAAGAAGTCATGAGATATTACTAGAATATTCCATTGCTTCATGAATATGTAGGGTGCCCTCTGCAGGTCATTGCTGATACTGTCGAGCAGGTTTCCCAATAAATAATTTAATTCAGGTACTTGTAATAACTAGGCAGGCAGAAATAATGGAACTCAAGCAGGCTATACTCCAAAGAGACTCATAAGCAAAATAGCTACAAATCAAGGCTACAAGAGGGTCAGTGCTTTACATCTGAAAGTCTCTTAATAAGTAGAAGACACAATCAGGCTCGGACGGCCCACAGGGATACAGGTGAATCCCCCCGGTGGGAGGCCCCTAGTCTCCCAACCGCTGCATAAGTGGCACATAACACAGTAGACTTACTGCACTACATACATATATTCAATGTACAGCACCTCAACCAGCCTATGTTCATATAAAAAACTTGACAGATTTTTAAAGAAACTCCCCAGTTTATTATTACAGACATGATCAGAGTTGAGATGTCTTCTAGGTATAGAGGAAAGCTACCAGTGTCCTCTTCTCCCCAGTTTATTATTATAGACATGATCAGAGCTGAGATGACTTCTAGGTATAGAGGAAAGCTAGCCAGTATCCTCTGTTCCCCAGGACCTACCTTCTCAAGGTTGCTGCAGGGACCCCTATATTCAATCATCTGGTAGCATCTTTCTGGGTGAGCAGGTCATATTTGAATGTATTTGTACAGTGGGCCCTAGGCAACCCAATCTGACACTGGACACAGTACTTTAAACAGAATTTAATTATGCTGCTGATGGTTTTCCACACAAAGTAATGGAGACTAGTATAGTAGGGCCTTTGATGCTGTTTCATTCGTCCAAGTTACAGTTAGGACTAGCTGCTTCTGCCTGGGATTCAGGATGCTCCACACCACATTATCAGGCTGGCGTACTATCTTGATCTTTAGCACTTCTCGTTTCCAGTGGAAAATCTCAGGGATTATGGTGCAGACCAAACACCTAGTCTATAACCAAAGTTTTACTTGTCAGCCTCCTGTGACAGTAACTACAGCATATTTTACATACTATTTGGTTGGAGACAACCGCTTATATCAACTCCCTATCATAGCACCATCTCCTAGTGGTCGTCACGGTTATAGTTTTCAGCCACTAATTCCCAAGCTCCTCTTCTGCCATCCAAGATGGCCACACCACTTCTCAGTCTAATCGACGCAAGCTCTGCATTTGGTAGCCCAAGGCACTTCTTGTTGGTCTTAGATTGGGCAGCAATGCTCAATGTGAGTAGTGCTGGTTAAACCAATAGCAAGGCTGGACAAGCAAGAAGCATCTTGGACTAACCATGCACAGCGTGCTTCAGGTGGTCTGAGGAGCTGTGCGGCCATCTTGGATGACCGAAGAGGAGCCTGGAAATCAACTGATCTGCAGTGGAAATGTCAATAAGGAGGTAAATGTTCTGTTCATTCCCAAGTTAAAGGGGTTGTCCAGGCTCACAGCTGAACCCGGACATATCCACATTTTCACCCAGGCAGGCCCTGTGATATCAGCATCAGAGCATTACATGCTGTGATGCTCTCCCATGCCCTATGCTGGGTCGTGCAGAGCAAGGGCTTTTTTGTTTATAATAACACACTGCTAGATGGAGGCTTCCATCCAGAAGTGTTCCCTGTGATGTCACCGGCTCTGATGGGCGGGCTTTAGCGCTGCCCTAACCATTTTACAGGCTAGGGTAGTGCTAAAGCCAACCCATTAGTGCTTGTGACGTCACCAGGCTCACTGCTGGGTGGAAGCCTCTGCCTAGCGGTCCTTATGGAAAGCCCGGTTCATCACTGGAACTCTATAAAATGCCTTTGCTCTGCGCAATTCAGCACAGGGCAAATGAGATGCTGATAACAGGGGGGCTGCCTGGGTGAAAATGTGTGTGTGTCCAGGTTTAGCTATGAACCCGGACAGCCCCTTTAACCCTAAGGATACCCTTAGGAAGCCGGGACAAAAATCCCAGCGACGTACTGCTACGGCGCTCTGATCAGCTACAGGGGTCCGGCAGTGGCCGATAGCCGGACCCCTGCTGTATGAATCGGCATCGGTGAAAACATGCATTAACCCTCGCACTGCTGCAGTCATCGCTGACCACGGCACGTGCGGGTATCCTAAGGGGTTGCGATCCCCATTGGGTCCCCACACTGCTGTGACGGGGATCCGATGGCAGGGAAGGCAGCCCCTTTCCTTGGGGCAGCAGAGGTGACTCTTGGTCTTCCTTTCCTGGGGCGGTTCTCATGTGAGCCAGTTTCTTTGTAGCGCTTGATGGTTTTTGCAACTGCACTTGGGGACATTTTCAAAGTTTTCCCAATTTTTCGGACTGACTGACCTTCATTTCTTAAAGTAATGATGGCCACTCGTTTTTCTTTACTTAGCTGCTTTTTTCTTGCCATAATACAAATTCTAACAGTCTATTTAGTAGGACTATCAGCTGTGTATCCACCTGACTTCTGCCCAACACAACTCATGGTCCCAACCCCATTTATAAGGCAAGAAATCCCACTTATTAAACCTGACAGGGCACACCTGTGAAGTGAAAACCATTTCAGGTGACTACCTCTTGAAGCTCATCAAGAGAATGCCAAGAGTGTGCAAAGCAGTAATCAAAGCAAAAGGTGGCTACTTTGAAGAACCTAGAATATAAGACATATTTAAAGTTGTTTCACACTTTTTTAAGTATATAATTCCACATGTGTTAATTCATAGTTTGCCTTCAGTGTGAATCTACAATTTTTATAGTCATGAAAATACAGAAAACTCTTTGAATGAGAAGGTGTGTCCAAACATTTGGTCTGTACTGTATATTGACTCAAATTTATGACTTTAATGAAGTACAATGTGTCACGAGAAAACAATCTCAGAATGGCCTGGATAAGTAAAAGCATTCCAAAGTTATTACCACATAAAGTGACACATGTCAGATTTGCAAAAATCGGCCTGGGATTTAAGGTGAAAAGTGGCTCAGTACTGAAAGGGTTAATGTGAATTGTTTTCTTGAAATGGATAATCACTTTAATACACATCAGCATTACTTAGCTCATTTTTTTAAGACACAAGCACAAATAAATCGGTATGTTGTATTTTTTCTTTCCATGAACCAGTCTGTCCTAAAATGGGATGCAATTCAAAGGCAGAAGTATATTAACTCAGCAAAACGAACACGGCCACAATATTTTGTAGGGTGTATGCAGGGGCGTATTTAGGGTTCATGCTGCCCTAGGCACTCTCTGTGATGACGCCCCCCCCCCCCAACGTGACCCATTCCCCCACGCCCCCAAATAGTAGCATAGTAGCCTCTCCTCAGTCCCCCCCATCCCATAGTAGCCTCCTCCCCCGACAGTAGCATAGTAGCCTCTCCTTAGTAGCCCCCCAACCCCATAGTAGCCTCGTTACCCCCACCCCCCATAGTAGCCTCCTCCTGGACTTATTACAGTGACCTATCCTCCCCCCCAACCCCCTGGATACTGAAAATGGTCCTCTGCCAAGCCAATTAACCCCCGCCCAACTACCCCACCATCCCCATACACCCAACTACCCTCAGTCTGTACCCCCCCCCCACACCTGCCGCTGGTGCACCTAGATTTTCTGATGCCCAAGGTAAATATTAAAACGCCCCCCCCCACCCCAAATTCTCAACCTAATCCCTTCCCTCTAGTCCTACTGTTAAAGGGGTTGTCCTCTTTTTACTACTAATGACCTATCCTCACTATAGGTCATCAATAACAGATTGGCTGGGGTCCTCCGGCACCCTGACGATCAGCTGCTTGAAGAGAGAGCAGAGCTCATATGAGAGCTGCTTTCTCTGCTCTGTTCACTTGCTCGCCATAGAATTTGCAGTGAAGAGCAGTAAACAGAGCAGAGAAAGCAGCGCTCGTACAGAAAAAAAAAAAAAAGACAACTCCTTCAAAGACAGACTTGGAAAACATTTTATACAGCACTACAGAGCATACAGGGTCATACAGCGCCACATATGTACCTCTTACATCCAGTGACTTCTCTTCTCTGATGACGTTTTCTTTCCTCTTCTTCTGTCAGACCAGACCGCCATGGTGACTTCTTTCAGCTGTGCCTCGTCTCTGAAGAGTTCAACAAACAGACATCTTACTTTCCTACTTTTCCATCATCCTCTCACCTTCTCCACATCTCACCCTGCCCGCCCCCCATACTATACTACAGAAACAGCCCCCCTGAAAATACTGGCACCACACAGAAAAACAGTACCCCCCTTACCTTTCAGATCAGATCCCCATATCAAACCCCAGATGAGACCCCCCCATCTACAGACCCCCATTAGACCTCCAAACTCCCATATCTGACCCTCATTAGACCTCCAAAGCCCCAATCAGCCCCTCATTAGACCCCCTATCAGATCCACATTAGACCCCCAGACCCCCTATCAGACCCCCATTAGACCTCCAGACCCCCTATCAGACCCTCATTAGGCCTCCAGACCCCCTATCAGACCCTCATTAGGCCTCCAGACCCCCTATCAGACCCTCATTAGGCCTCCAGACCCCCTATCAGACCCTCATTAGGCCTCCAGACCCCCTATCAGACCCTCATTAGACCCCCAGACACTCAATCAGACCCCCCATTAGACCTCCAGACCCCCTATCAGATCCTCATTAGACCCCCAGACCCTCAATCAGACCCCTCTAGACCCCCAGTCAGACCCTTCAGGCCCCTAATCAGACCTCCTTAAGACCCCTAATTAGATCCCCAATCATACCCCCCCCCCTTCTGGCCCCATATCATACTCTTGTGGCCCCCATATAGAACTCTCCTTCTGGGGCCCATGTCAGACCCCCCCCCTACCTTCTGCCCCATGTCAGAACACCTTTTCTGGCCCCCATTTCAGACCCCCCCATTCTGTCCCACCATTTCAGACCCCCCCATTCTGTCCCACCATTTCAGAACCCCCCCATTCTGTCCCACCATTTCAGAACCCCCCCATTCTGTCCCACCATTTCAGAACCCCCCCATTCTGTCCCACCATTTCAGAACCCCCCCATTCTGTCCCACCATTTCAGAACCCCCCCATTCTGTCCCACCATTTCAGAACCCCCCCCATTCTGTCCCCACCATTTCAGAACCCCCCCCATTCTGTCCCACCATTTCAGAACCCCCCATTCTGTCCCACCATTTCAGAACCCCCCATTCTGTCCCACCATTTCAGAACCCCCCCCATTCTGTCCCCACCATTTCAGAACCCCCCATTCTGTCCCCCACCATTTCAGAACCCCCCCATTCTGTCCCACCATTTCAGAACCCCCCCATTCTGTCCCACCATTTCAGAACCCCCCCCATTCTGTCCCACCATTTCAGAACCCCCCCCATTCTGTCCCACCATTTCAGAACCCCCCCCCATTCTGTCCCACCATTTCAGAACCCCCCCCATTCTGTCCCACCATTTCAGAACCCCCCCATTCTGTCCCACCATTTCAGAACCCCCCCATTCTGTCCCACCATTTCAGAACCCCCCCATTCTGTCCCACCATTTCAGAACCCCCCCATTCTGTCCCACCATTTCAGAACCCCCCCCATTCTGTCCCACCATTTCAGAACCCCCCCCATTCTGTCCCACCATTTCAGACCCCCCCCCCCATTCTGTCCCACCATTTCAGATTCCCCTATTCTGTTGCCACTTTTCAGATCCCCCCCCATTGTGTCCCCACCATTTCAGATCCCCCCATTCAGTTGCCACTTTTCAGATGCCCCACTCTGTCCAAATCCCTTTGTGGCCCCCACTTCAGACCTCAGATCAGACAAGAAAAAAAAAAACAACTTACCTCTGGTCCCGGCTGTGTCCCCGCTCTCTCCTCTTCCAGGGGCCCGCGCTGAAGTCACCTGACCTCCTGCAGCGTCAGGTCAGAGGGCGCTCTGTACGTCCTGACGCTGCAGGCAGTCAGGACACAGCAGCGCCGGCAAGCAGGAGGAGGGGTAAGTACTGTACAGCGCTACCAGCGCTTCACTCCCCCTCCTCCTGCAGGCTAGTGAGCGCTTTCCCCAGGGAAAAAAAAAAAAAAAAACAAAAAAAAAACAGGATGGTTTTACAATTTTTTTTTTTTTTTTTTACAAGATTATTATTGATTAACCCGGCGGGGTGCCGCCCCCCCGCAACCCGCCGCCCTAGGCACCGTGCCCCCGGTGCCTAGTTGGAAATACGGCCCTGGGTGTATGGTGACACCCCCTACAATTCTAGTGCATTCTTTGATTAAGCAATGGAAAATATGCTTTAATGCATTTCGTATCTTATGTTATCTTAGCAACATTGTGCAAATTTGCAAGATCCAGCATTCATGTAGCATACAGCCTGTTACTGGGCTCCCTGATATATATCGTTTTCAAGAAATTAAACAGGAATCTTTCTAAAAATAGGCACAATGAGGGATGCATGGTCAGCTTATCCCCACATAAATAACAGTTATGTATTTAAAACATCAGACGGAGATTTCAGGGGATTAAAACCAGAAAGACTTATTTGTGAAAACTTGCAGTTACTGATTATGCTTGACTACAGTAGGATAAGGGAATCTATCTAGACGTTCCAAAACTCAAAGTGACCTTGCAGTTCATTGCTGTAAATGAAATCCTTCTGGACAGGAACTGCACAGCTAATATCCTTTAAATATTTTTAGCTTTTGCATATTTTAGATAATTTATTTTGTAAGATAATAAGAAACGTGTGAATAAAAAGGATTCTAAATGAACATGGATATATTTACTACATAGAAAAAAAGAACAAGAAAATAACCAAGCTGTAACAAACAATATCATAAAAGCAAAATCAGAATATACAGGGTGGGCCATTTTTATGGATACACCTAAATAAAATGGGAATGGTTGGTGATATTAACTTCCTGTTTGTGGCACATTAGTATACGGGAGGGGGGAAACTTTTCAAGATGGGTGGTGACCATGGCGGCCATTTTGAAGTCGGACATTTTGGATCCAACTTTAGTTTTTTCAATGGGAAGAGGGTCATGTGACACATCAAACCTATTGAGAATTTCACAAGAAAAACTGGTGTGCTTGGTTTTAATGTAACTTTATTCTTTCATGAGTTATTTACAAGTTTCTGACCACTTATAAAATGTGTTCAAAGTGCTGCCCATTGTGCTGGATTGTCAATGCAACCTTCTTCTCCCAGTCTTCACACACTGATAGCAACATCGCAGAAGAAATGCTAGCACAGGCTTCCAGTATCCGTAGTTTCAGGTGCTGCACATCTCGTATTTTCACAGCATACACAATTGCCTTCAGATGACACTAAAGATAAAAGTCTAAGGCCCCTTTCACACGAGCGGGAGACTCGGACGTCTCCCGCATCGTGTGCAGTGTACTGAACTCCCGGCACTGAACGGGAGTTACATAGCATTATACTGATTTATGATGCTATGTAACCCTTACAGTTCTGGAATGTGTTGGATAATGCTGACAGTGTTATTCAACACATTCCAGAACTGTAAGGGTTACATAGCATCATAAATCAGCATAATGCTATGTGACCCCGTTCAGTGTCGGCAGTTCAGTACACTGCACATGAAGCGGGAGACGTCCGAGTCTCCCACTCGTGTGAAAGGGGCCTAAGGGGGTTAGATCGGGAGACCTTGGGGGCCATTCAATTGCTACATGATGATGTGTTTCCCTCTTTATGCACTGAAGCAGGCACATTCCCTGAGTTTTTCCAGCAAGATGGTGCACCACCACATTATGGGTGTCAGGTCTGAGCATTCCTAGATGAACAGTTTCCTGGAAATTGGATTGGTCATCGTGGGCCAGTTGAATGGCCCCCAAGGTCTCCCAACCCCCTCATACTTTTATCTTTGGGGTCATCTGAAGGCAATTGTCTATGCTGTGAAGATACGAGATGTGAAGCACCTGAAACTATGGATACTGGAAGCCTGTGCTAGCATTTCTTCTGCGGTGTTGCTATCAGTGTGTGAAGAGTGGGAGAAGAGGGTTGCATTGACAATCCAACACAATGGGCAGCACTTTGAACACATTTTATAAGTGGTCAGAAACTTGTAAATAACTCATGAAAGAATAAAGTTACGTTAAAACCAAGCACACCATTGTTTTTCTTGTGAAATTCTCAATAAGTTTGATGTGCCACATGACCCTCTTCCCATTGAAAAAACTAAAGCTGCATCCAAAATGTCTGACTTCAAAATGGCTGCCATGGTCACCACCCATCTTGAAAAGTTTCCCCCCTCCCATATACTAATGTGCCACAAACAGGAAGTTAATATCACCAACCATTCCCATTTTATTTAGGTGTATCCATATAACTGGCCCACCCTGTAGTATAGCATGGTCAGATTCTATGATCATATTGCCCAGAGATCATACTTTTTTTTATAGGTCATTGTTTCTTATAGATATAGATATGACTTGGTTCCTAAAGAAATTAAGACCATTGGGGCCTCCAGAAAAAAACAAACAAACAAAAAGTTCAGAAATACAAAACATTATATATGCCCTCTAGGATATGTGATTCATTCTTAAGCAATGTAGCAAACAAGCCTTGTGAATATGTTCAAACATCATTAATCTTAAACTTCCCCTTTCTTTTGAGTGTGTTCACACAGGGTAAATACAATGTGGAATTTATGTCCGAATTTTGCGGGTGGAAAATTTGTGGCATATAACAGTAGCAGAAAGATTTATGAGATTTGACCAACTCTTATCCACACATGCAGGACATTGTACTGCAGTACAAATTTACTTTATTTTATATCTCTTTAGATACATTTATACATATGGAGGACAACTCTCAATGGCATTAATGATTCTTTCTGTACCTAGAACTTTTTTTTTTTTATATCTCTTTGGATACATTTATATATATGGTATAAATTAAAACAGTTAGAAGCTCTATTAAACATATTTTGTTATCTACTGACATTACACTGACATTAGCTACTGACATTACATTTCCCTTCAGCTTTTACTATAATCAGTGAGCCTGTCCAGGATTAGAAACAAAAATGTCTGCTTCTGCCCATGTCATGGGCTGTGACTGGTATGGCAGCTCATCCTTATTCCCTACTGTACCTTCTAATTAATGCAAATATCCATGAACTGCAATGCTGAGACTCAACGCATAAATACCTGAATACAGGCTCAGAAGACTCAATTGCTAGTTAGGCCACATATGAGAATAGGGAAGAAATGGGTTCTGTCATCTATATTTAAGCTGCAAAGAAATACATTGTTGGAAGTGCTGTACATGCACGCATGTGTCCCCTCCATTATGCTAGCGTGGCACCACACAAATCAGTCCCCTCCATTATGTTAGTGTGGCACTGGATGCGTCAAAGTTATATAGAGGCCTGCTAATTAATATGTCCCATTATATCTCTGAAAGACAATACTAAACAAATGATGCTATTCAAATCTTCAGTGACAGCTTTATCCCCATCATTATAGTTATTTTCTAATTTTTGCATGTCAACAGTTTTTCTTTCTTTCACTAACCTGGTACGGCTATATATGCTTTCTTTACCAATTTCTTCCTCCTTTGATACTTTAGATGAATTACTTTTGCATTTTCTTTATACCTCTTTTATGCCAGTTTATTTTGTTTTACTATAGTGCTTTCTTCTTTTGTAAACCATACTGTTTTCCTCTTCTTTTTTTTACTTTTACTAATTTCTTTGACAGTTTAGTTGACTTTAAGATGGATTTTTTAATAGTATCCACTAGGTACTCATTTCTAATACTTTATCCAACCCTTTTAATTCATTTCAAATGCTCTCCCATTTCTTTGAAAAGAGGTGGTGTTCACAATACAAAGATACCACCATTTCCATGTAACACTTGTTGGGTCACTCTTAGTCATAATAATTTACTTAGTCAGTTTCTAGGTGATCTAAGTTAAGGTTCGTTTAGTATGAAAGTATATATAAGAATGTGTAACCGGTACGGTAGCTTATACTGGTTCAGGGATTCTTGGCACAGAGACATTGCAGTAAGCCCTGGATTTCATGAGGTGTAATTGGATTTCCTGAATTACTTGTGACAGCTGTGGAGAGCAGTCTTCACTGTCACTGTGTATGCCTCTCCAGCTGCATAGCACTGGCATGTCCGAGAAGGAAAGGGGATATGTGCAGCAAAGAGAAAGAAAAGGAAAAGAAAGAATGAAGTAAAATATGGACAGATGTAAAAAGGAGGCTTTTTTCATGACGGGAGGAGGCTTTTGCTGACTGAATGTGCAGCCTCGTGCTGCAGGATGATGAAATTCATCAGTGTGATTAGCACGTACACATCCTAGGATAGTTTAGGCTCACAATGAATGCAGATGTAACTGGAAATCCTAGTCTCAAATTGAAAAACTAAGCATTCCATTCATATGCAAAAACATAGAAGTAGTCACCTCACAATCACTAAACCCATATTGTAGAACCACTATTGAAATGAGCTAAAATATTGCATCACTTTCAGTTGGTCTGATGCAATGCAACTGCAATACATTGGGTAACCAAAGCCTAATGTCCTTGCAGTGTAGTGATATTATATAGGGCCTATATAGATTCACATGTGGTATATTATAGCTTATCTTGAGCAGCATTCTTGTGCACTTTTGCTCCTCCTATCAAATTGAGCATATTGTTTGCCTGGCACATATAGGTGTGTTTGCTCCTCCTCTCATTGGTTGCTGTATGCACATAGAGGTCACTAGGAGCAACACGCCTATATGTGCAGCGTCCACGCTCCTAGATATAGATGCCCAACGGCATAGTTAGGTTTAGCGTAGGACCTGCCTGACCTGAGACCACCGTGACGCTGGGTAGGTGGGCACAGATGTGTTTTGATCAAAATATATTGGCTAAGAGTCTCAGATTTTATTATATCAGAATGAGGTCTTAGTTTATACAGTATATATTGTTTGCATCTATTTTTGTGCACTAAAATTCTTTTTCCATGTGGTATATTAGACAGCCAGTAGCAGTTGTAATCTCTTTCCCTATCATGGCCATTTGCAGTCACTTCATCTAGGGACATGAGGGATGTGGACAAGAGATGAGCGAGCATGCTCGGCAGAGCATGCTCGAGTGCCATTTTTGCATATTTGCGTACGCATTTTAAAATTCCTACGCTATTCATACGCATATTTTAATCTATACGCAAATGCGTACGAATAGCGTACAAATTGAATTTGTACGCTATTCCTACGCAATTCGGACGCATTTGCGTATAGATTAAAATATGCGTATGAATAGCGTAGGAATTTTAAAATGCGTACGCAAATACGCAAAAATGTCACTTGAGCATGCTCTGCAGAGCATGCTCGCTCATCTCTAATGTGGACATATTAAAGGGGGTTTCTGGGTTACAGATGTTGATGGACTATACTTAGAATAGGTCATCAGTATCAGATTGGAAGGAGTCCATTTACAGCAGCAGCCACTTGTGCTGGAATTAAAACAGAGGACACTGTGTTGTGGCTGTGCCAGGTTCAAGTGAACAGGAACTGAGCTGAAGTAACCCAGTACAACCATGACACTGTGGAAAGAGCTGTGTGTCCGGCTTCGTTCTCTGTGTTAGTTCCAGCAAAGTCAACTGCTGTGGATAGCTAAACGATGGCAGTGGTGGGACAGACCCCTACTCATCTGATAGAGATGACTTATCCTAAGGGTAGAGCAAAGTGAATATGTGAAGACAGCACCAACGCCCAATACTTAATCCAAAGACGCACGGCCACCAGCAGATAGATCCATCACCGCTCAATCTGTAAAGAATAAGAGGAATGTAGCCAGCATGTTCACCTTTATTCCAAATCCATCAGTACAAAAGAACAACCTGTTGCATCTTTTATACCAAATCCACCAGTATATAAGAACATCCTGTTGCATCTTTTATTCCTGTTCTTATGTACTTACAGATTTGGAATAAAAGACGCAAGGTGAAGATGCTTGCTACAGGCTTCTAATCCTAAGGGTAGGTGATCAATATGTATAACTGGGGGAAAAACATTTAATATCTGTATATACGAAAGAGAAACCACTGGAGGAATAAATTCTTACCCCCTCCATTGCCAGAAACTGTACAGGAACCCTTCTATTACATTGTGGATATACCATTACAATACAGGCATCATAAACAACGGAGCAGGTTAGATGAAACTCAGAAGACAATGTGGGGTACATTAACCATTTTCATTCTCACCAATGTCCTCTTAAACCCAAGTAAACTAGACTGAAACCAGAATCTGTACTATTTTCCAAAACTGATTAAACTAGAATTGCTTCAAAAATTTTATATTATTATTTTTTTTTAATAATCCGTTTGATGAGGCTAGAAATGTAAGGTTGTTGATATATAATGATTGACATATGCAGCCTAAAAAGAGGCTAAGCCTAAAAAGAGGGGAGCAAATAGGATCTTTAGCAAAGAAATGAAAACATTGGGGGGTCATTTATTAAAACCAGCGTTTTAGAGACCGGTCTTAATACCCCTTTTTGCTTGCGGTGGATGTGCCGAATTTATGTAGGCGCCGACCTCTTCCATGCCCATGCAAACCCCCTTTTTAGACCTGGCGTAAGTGAGGAAAAGTTGCATATTAAGGCGCAAATAACCTTTGTGGGGCAATCTGTGACAGATACACGGCAAAAAGTGGCATATATCTGTTTGTGAATTACCCCCATAATGCTTTAGGCCAACATCTTAGAGCAGAAGGATCAAGTGCTCATATAACCTTATTATCCCTTGGAGGAAAAATGTGGGATGACTCTTAGGTCCCTTGAGCTGCTCTTTGCTTAGTGGGAGGTAGAACCAGGTTGAAAATGCAGGAAATATCAATCCCAACAGAAGACCCCCATGGCATTCTGTATTGAAGTCCATAAGGTATCAAGATTTATAAATCAACTCTTACTTTTTATAAACATTCCTCTCCGTGTGCTGTTTTGTATCAGCACCAAGAGAATCTGTATGATTGTGGTCCTCAAAATGACCTCAGATGGGAACATTACAGCCTTACCAATAAAAATGTAGTTCACATAGTAGTATTGCATGGTTTCATTTCCTTCTCACCTATTGAAGCAAGCTATTTGCTTCATGCCAAAGTCAATACAGTATCAACCAGTCACTGTCTGTAGATATATAGCAGGAGAAACCTCACAACACTATGTTGTAGAAATTTGTTGAATATAAATGGAAAACATGCCAAGACTGTAAGTTGGAGTTGACTAAAGTATAGGTTTTAGAATAGAAGGATGCGTAGAGAACATTTAAGGTCAAAGACTCTCTTGAAATTATAGAAAGTAAAGGTGTTGTAAATATTCCTTCTTACTTTTTTATCGTATCGCAAATATTTGGATAGTTATCCATCTGAGCCAAATAGTTTATGTAAAATAGTCAAATAGTTTATGTAACTATAAAAAGAGTATAAAAACACAACTTTGTTTCTTTTTCATAGGGTCAGTGGGTTTTATTACATGTACGTGTTGTTCTTGTCATTCCTATAGAACAAATGCACAGTCTAATTTTATAAAACAGCAACAGAAACTTCAATTCTGCTTATTTAACGTAAATATTTCAAGAAGGTGATATGGTTTACAGGAAGATACCAGACTGAACACAGTTCTATAGGCTCTTTACAACTCATCATTGCGGTTTTATGTATGGTATATTTTATAGTTTATGAATGGAAACTTTGGGTTTGTTTTGGTAAAAATATTCTACATTATATTTATACACTACTGGGAAGACTTTGCCTCTTTTGTATCCACCCCTGTGTTTAGCTCAAAGAAATGCATCAAACATTTCCAGACAAAAAGTGGGAATGTTGCCTTATATTTTTAGTTAAATAGATACATTACATCCCATATGGGTACTTGGAAGGCCTTCCTAGATATTTAGTTGGGGATTCATACATTAAGTTTATGTTTCACTCTTAATTTATACCCAACTCTATAGTATGATTGTAGTTGCTGAGACTGGTATAAGGTTTTCGTGTTGGTGTACACTGTTCTTTCTTCTTCAAGTATAATATTGTGAATTTGTTCAAAAAAAGATTCATCCAACTGTGAAGCATGGTGGAGAGAGCATCATGATTTGGGGATGCTTTGCCGCTCATGGACTGGATGCCTTGTGATCATTGGGATAACAATGAATTCTAATGAATTCTAAGGTATGAAAAGACTTTACAGGAGAATGTAAGGTCAGCAGTCCATGACCTCAAGCTGAAGAGACATTGGGTGATGAATCAACACCCTAAGCAGAAGCACACATGTAATTCATCTAAAGATGGTTAAAGAAAATTTGTCTGAAGGGTCTGAAGACTTTCCAAATTCACTGTATAATCTGATCCACTATGATAATTCAAGACTAATGCTATAATACAATGAGTTAAAAATAGAAAATGACAGCATCACCACTCCCTACTCTGTTCACTGGGAACACATATTGTTGCAAACACTGGAAGACAATATTTATTTAAAGTATTCAATCAATGGACTTTTTTCATATGTGTTACAACATTGCAACATGAGGCACATTTATAAGAACATCTCCAAAACAGCTTTTTGGCATGATTGTTAAGTAAAAAATGATACAAGTACATACGTAATGTTAATATAGCAGCATCTGGCAGAATATTGACAAAATGAGTAACTGCAGTGTGTCTAGAAGTGATGGGAAGGTGGGAATTGGGGACTTTTTTACTGATTATAATATAATATATCCTGGTGACAGGCTTTTTTTTTCTTTTTGGTGAATGCATTAAAGTATACTTCCAGTTATAAAACAACTTTCCATAAATCTGTAGTACAGGTGAATATAACAAACTTTGTAATAAACTTCTACCTGCTTTTATCAGGCTTCTTTGCTCTTTCCTCTTCTTAACATTGACACACAAATTGCAGGTTCTTAGCTCTGCTACTCAGGGGCGTAGCTAAAGGCTCATGGGCCCTGGTGCAAGAGTTCAGTTTGGGCCCCCCCCAGTGCTGGTGCACCTAGCTTTTCTGCCGGCCAAGTCAAAAATTGAACCCCCCCATGCCAAATTCTTACCCTAACCTTTTCCCTCCTAACATTACGTATATCACTGCAGAACATACAGGGTAAGGCTACATTCACACGACATTTTGTGGCTCAGATGCGGACCCATTCACTTAAATGAACACTGTGTGCTGTCCGCATCTGTATGTCCATTCCTATTTTTGTCCGTTTTGCAGGCAAGGATAGGCATTGTTACAGTGGATCTGCAAAAAAAACGGATGCCATACGGAACATCATCCTTCTTTTGCGGATCTGCAATTTGCAGACCGCAAAACACACCGTTCGTGTGAATGTAGCCTAATATAGCGCACCATACCTCTTACATCCAGTGACGTCTCCTCTGATGTAGATCTTCTCTTTCCGCATCTTTTCCTTTCAGACCAGACGCCATTTTTCAGCCATTTCTCATCTCTGCAGTTTGACAGAAAAAATCTTAGTTTACTACTTTTCCATCATCCTCCCATCTTCTGGACAAATTATCCTACCACCCCCAGTACTGTGCCACTAGTACCACACAGATAGTGCCCTTCAATAATTATTGGCACACAGTGTCCTAAAATAACTGCGCCCAGCAAATAGTGCCCCTGACAGTAATAGTGTAAACAATGTCCCCCAGAAATAACTGCGCTGATACTGTGCCAGGGTGCCCCCCACAGTAATAGTGCCCCCCAAAGTCCCAACTAATAATTCTCTGCCAGAGTGCACTTGTTAGTAATAGTGCCCCCAACAGTACTAATGTCCCCACTGTGCCCCAGAAGTAATAATGCTTCCAATGTGCCAGTAAGAAGTGCCCCAATAATGTGCCAGTAAGAAGATCCCCCATAGTGCACCACAATAATGTGCCAGTAAGAAGTACCCCAATAATGTGCCAGAAGTGCCCCCAAAATTTCACCCCAATAATGTGCCAGTAAGAAGTGCTCCCCACCCATAGATGCCCCCCAAATTATGTGCCAGTGAGAAACGCCCCAATAATGCGCCAGAAGTTTCCCCCATTGATTCCCCCCCAAAATCATGTGTCAGTAAGAAATGCCCCCAGTGCCCCCATGTGCCAGTAAGAAATGCCCCAGTGCCCCCATGTGCCAGTAAGAAATGCCCCAGTGCCCCCATGTGCCAGTAAGAAATGCCCCAGTGCCCCCATGTGCCAGAAAAATTCCCCCAGTGCCAGTAAAAATGCCCCTAGAGCCAGTAAAAATGCCCCCAGTGCTCCCATGCCATAAAGAAATGCCCCCAAGTGCCAGTAAGAAATGCCCCCAGTGGCTGTAAGAAATGCCCCCCAGTGCCCCCATGTGCCAGTAAGAAATGCCCCAGTGCCCCCATGTGCCAGAAAAATTCCCCCAGTGCCAGTAAAAATGCCCCTAGAGCCAGTAAAAATGCCCCCAGTGCTCCCATGCCATAAAGAAATGCCCCCAAGTGCCAGTAAGAAATGCCCCCAGTGCCTGTAAGAAATGCCCCCCAGGGCCCCCATGTGCCAGTAAGAAATGCCCCCAGTGCCAGTAAAAATGCCCCCAGTGCCCCCTTGTGCCGGTAAAAATGCCCCCAGTACCAGTAAAAATGCCCCCAGTGCCCCTATGTGCCAGCAAAAATGCCCCCAGTGCCAGTAAAAATGCCCCATGTGCCAGTAAAAATACCCACAGTGCCAGTAAAATGCCCCCAGTTCCCGTAAAAATGCCCCCATGTGCCAGTAAAAAATGCCCCCAGTGCCCCCATGTGCTAGTAAAAATGCCCCCAGTGCCCCTATGTGCCAGTAAAAATGCCCCCAGTGCCAGTAAAAATGCCCCCAGTGCCCCCATGTTCCAGTAAAAATGCCCCCAGTGCCCCCATGTGCCAGTAAAAATCCCCCCAGTGCCAGTAAAATGCCCCCAGTGCCAGTAAAATGCCCCCAGTGCCCCCCTGTGCCCCTAAAAATGCCCCCAGTGCCCCCAATAGAGCTCCGGTCCGTGACTGCTACAATAAAAAAAATAATAAACACTAATACTTACCTCCATGGAGCTGGCAGCGATGCGATGCAGGCCTCTTCCGGCCTGTGTCCCGCGCTGTACGGCTCAGGCGGCACGACAGATGGCGTCAGGCACTCTTCCAGCATCTTTTCAGTTTGCGTCTCACAAATGTTCTTCTGTGTGATCCAAACACCTCAAACTTCGATTTGTCTGTCCATAACACTTTTTTCCAATCTTCCTCTGTCCAATGTCTGTGTTCTTTTGCCCATATTAATCTTTTCCTTTTATTAGCCAGTCTCAGATATGGCTTTTTCTTTTCCACTCTGCCCTGAAGGCCAGCATCCCGAAGTCGCAGAATAGACTGTCGAGTTTCACATGAAAGTTCTCTTTTTCTGGCCATTTTGAGAGTTTAATCGAACCCACAAATGTAATGCACTCAACTAGCTCAAAGGAAGGTCAGTTTTATAGCTTCTCTAACCAGCAAAACTGTTTTTAGCTGTGCTAACATCCCTGCACAAGGCTTTTCAATGGTTTTCTAAATATCCATTAGCCTTCTTATACAGTTAGCAAACACAATATACCATTAGAACACTGGAGTGATGGTTGCTGGAAATGGGCCTCTATACACCTATGTAGATATTGCATTAAAAACCAGACATTTGCAGCTAGAATAGTCATTTATCACATTAACAATGTATAGAGTGTATTTCTGATTAATTTAATGTTATCTTCATTGAAAAAAACTGTGCTTTTCTGTAAAAAATAAGGAAATTTCTAAGTAACTCTAAACTTTTGAACGGTAGTGTATATATGGCAAAATAGAAAACAGCTGTAATATTTATATGTGCAATGCCAGTGGAAAGCCAACAAAAGAGATGGAGAGCTTTAATTGCTGCCCAGTATGCATAAAATATGGTGTTGAATAAATGTAATGACATTTGCTAATGATATAGGCACAATGTAGACACTTATTCACTTATTTCAAATATTAAGTCTCTTGACTGCTGAAGCTTTCTAGACCTTCCATGGTACGCTTCCTGATAAGCTGTGCACTAGGCACAGCTCTGCAGGGAGTGCATTAGAATCCCATTCATCTCTATTAGGGTGAATCAGACAATGATCAAAAGATCCCAGGTTCTAGCCCCAAAGCGGGCTAAAAGTTATTGTAAAAAAAAAAAAAGTTTAACTGTGTAAATCACCCCCTTTTACAATTTTATATATAAAAATATATAAACAATAAAACAATTAGACATAAAAGTATTGCCATGTCCAAAAATGTCTCAACTATTAAAATATAAAAATATTTTTCCTGCGCAATGCACACCATACCGGAAAAAAAATAAAAACATTAAATTCGACATTTTTTGGTCACCTTATCCCCCACAAAAATTGAATAACAGTGATCATAAAGTTGTATGCAGCCCAGAACATGGCGATGCAAAGAAAATTTTGGGGTTTTATTTTTCTAAAAGTACTAAAACAAAAAAAAATATACAAGTTTGGTATCGATTTAATCGTACTGAGCGTCTGAATGAGGTCATTTTTAGCTCACAGAGAATTTTTTTCCGTTTTACAATACAAGACATTGTAAACAAAATAGTGCCATTAAAAATACAACTTATTGAACAGAAAATGAAAACATTATTGCTATTTAAACAGGGGAGGGGGGCAAGAATGCAAAAATGAAAATGGGCCCGGTAGCTAAGGGGTTAAAGTTTAGCTGGTTTTACATCACATCATAATACTACCAGCTTTACCAGCTGATTCCAGCAGAGGGCAGAATATGTATGTGACATAGTGAGGACTATTCATTCAGATCAAGTGAATGAGGAGAATACAGGTACGTAGGTAGGCGCTTTTAAGTGATAGGAAAACTATAAGACTGTATGTTAGGAGCGGCTTCATCCAACTTACAATTTAATGGTTTTTTTTAATAGGATGTTGATGTGCAGCCATGTTTTCTTTTTCATTTTAGGGCAAATTGTCTAGATTGGAGAGGGTTAACGGACTGACTATGCCACTTGATGGTGGTTCATCCCTGGGTACATGATGGATTTGGTAGCATAAGGAAGGAGGGACTCCTACTGGCCATGAACTGCTTCAGGTGAAGCTTAAACTTGGGGCTGTTAAAAGGTGATGTCTCTCACCAAATAGACAATGTAGTGAGGTGGTGTTGCTGCTGATAGTGGCTGTTGATAGGGTGGTTAGTAGTGATGAGCGAACATGTTCGGCCGAATACACTATTCGGCCGAACATGGCGGCACTCGTGACCACGCCATGCTCGAGTCTCCTCCCCGCACGCTAATTAGCCAATTAGCGTACGGGAAGGTGCTGGCATTCACTGTAATGCCAGTAACCATGTTAGTTACTGGCATTACAGTGATTGGCTAGCCGGGAATGCGTCATC
The DNA here is from genome assembly GCA_900303285.1 of Rhinella marina. Taxonomy (NCBI): domain Eukaryota; kingdom Metazoa; phylum Chordata; class Amphibia; order Anura; family Bufonidae; genus Rhinella; species Rhinella marina. Next base: position 42,179 of record ONZH01030665.1, on the reverse strand, counting down.
AGGTGCTATAAAGCACCCGGTGACATGTGACCGGATCATACCGAGCAGAGAGAGCTGCTGCAAGCAGGGACAGACAGAGTAGGGACAGAAGAACGCTAGGCAGGGATAGAATTTCTGTTTCAAAGACCCAAAAGCCCTTTTAAGGGCTAATATATCTTGCTGGCAATCTTTTTATTTTATTTTGGGGGTGTTAAAGAAAGCGCTAGGTGGCCTGCCATTAACGCCACCTGTGCAGCTGCTGCATGCTGTATGATACTCTCTGTATACTATATACCTGACATTCTTTGCTATTATTTCTGCTGTTAAGCCTGCAGTACCTCTTTTGCGTCTTACTATATAACATTTGCGCAAGGAGGGACTTGTGTAGGGATAGGATTTGGCTAGGCAGGGCTAGTATTTCTGTTCAAAAGACACAAAAGTCCATTGTTAAATCTGGCTGCATTTCTTTTTCTTTTGGGGCAAAAAGAACGCAAGTGTACCTGACGCTAATACTATGTGCACAGAGTGTGCATTAGAACCGTTCTGTAGTCTATATACCTGACATCCGTTGCTATTTTTTCTACCATTAATTTAGGCCGCAGTTCCTCAGCTGTGTCTGCAGTATAACTTGAGCAAGGAGGGACCTATACTGTACGGATAAGATTTGGCTAGGCAGGGCTAGTGTTTCTGTTCAAAAGACAAAAAAGTCCATTGTTATATCTGGCTACATTTTTTTTCTTTTGGGGCAAAAAGAACGCAAGTGTGCCTGATGCTAATACCACGTGCACAGAGTGTGCATTAGAACCGTTCTGTAACTAGAGATATTTGGCTGAGAACGAGAGTGAAATATAACTTAGCCACTCTTAGATCCCCGCTTACTCTCTTTCTTTATACTCCTGCTCTTCCAGGCAGCTCTGATGCAGACATGGTAAGACCATGGTCAGGGGCTGGATTATATCGCCTTCTTGACCTGAAAGACCAGTTTTCAGGAAAGTTTCTCTCATTTGAGGAACTAGAGACTAAGTTCTCTCTTCCTCATAATTTGATATTCCAATTCCAGAGAATATCACACTACTGTAGGGGAGTTTTGGGATCTTTGAGTGTTCCCACTCTCTCTCCGTTTGAATGGATTTGTACTCAGAGCCCTTCCTCAAAAGGCTTAATTATCAATATTTATCGGATATTGATATCCTTTGACTAACCAGAGGGCTTTAAACACCCCTATATGTTAAAGTGGGAGGAATGGCTGCAACGGGAGCTCTCCCCGAAAGTCTGGAGGTCCATTTGGAGACGAGCTCACCTTAGCTCTTCTTCAATAACATACAAGGAAAACCAATTGAAGATCCTAATGTTCTGGTACCATACACCAGCTGTTCTTCATGCTATGAACCCATAGGTACCGGACCTCTGCTGGAGATGCTACCGGAGCCAGGCTTCGCAATTTCATATTTTCTGGTCTTGCCCCAGCCTGTCTCCATTTTGGTCACAGGTACGAAATGTTATTAAGATTCTTTTAGGGGTTAGCCCCCCTAATGATCCTTTTTTTTTAAATTATTGAATGTGGTCCCTCCTACGTTGAGGGGGCCGGGTGCCTGGTTGCTGCTCCATATCCTGACGGCTGCTAAGTGCCTTATTGCCTTGTATTGGAAGCGACCCTCCCCGACAGTACTTTCTGATCTAACTACCAGGCTGAAAGAGATCAGATCTCTGGAAACATTGGCAACCTTGGGACACTCGAGAGCACTTGCTTACTGAATAACTGGAGAGAGACTTTTTCACTTGATTTTACTTTTTTATTCTTACGATTTACGATACATGTTATGATATGATGTATAACGTGAAACATTTGGTGGAATTGTTATTCATTTATTCCATATATTGTTTGGAATCACATGTGCATTGTTGACATTGCCTGTTATAAATGAAAATTAATAAAAAATTTAAATGGGAAAAAAAGAACCGTTCTATAGTCTATATACCTGACATCCGTTGCTATTTTTTCTACCGTAAATTAAGGCCGCAGTTCCTCAGCTGCGTCTGCTGTATAACATTTGCACAAGGAGGGACCTATACGGTAGGGATAGGATTTGGCTAGGTAGGGCTAGTGTTTCTTCAAAAGACACAAAAGTCCATTGTTATATCTGGCTGCATTTTTTTTTCTTTGGGGGCAAAGAGAACGCAAGTGTGCCCTGACACTACCATTACGTGCACAGCATGTGTATTAGAACCTTTCAAAAGTCTATATACCTGACATCCGTTGGTATTTTTTCTACTGTTAATTTAGGCCACAGTTCCTCATTTGCGGCTGCTCTATAATGTTTGCTCATTCTAAATATTTGACATTTGGTGAAATTTTTCTGATCATACACTTAATAAAAATCTGCACTACTGTACTTGTGACAAAGTTGCATATATACTATATAATATGCACAATGCGAGCAGAAAGGGACGGGGAAGTGGGTGTGCTTCTGATGGTGAACGCAGAGGCGATGGCTTTGGGCGCGGTGAAACTGTGCCTGCTGGCAGAGCCCAAGAAACAAAGTTATTCAAAACTCCTAACTTCATGTCTCATTTTGGAGGGTGGCGCAAGACAGGTTCTTGTTAGGTCAACATGTCAGGAGGACCAGAGTGAGGTTAATTTTTTTAGGTTAAAAAATTAGGGGTGAGGGCCTGCTGGTGAACCTCTTAAATATTTAAAGGCCAGGGCAGCCTAATAAGCAGTTTGATATGCTGGAGGAAGAGGACCAGAAGAGGAAGGGGTTCATGGAAATACAGTGTATTCAATACACCTTAAAAGCCACATTTAAAGTTCCTTTATGTTCAGCCGCTTTCCTCTGGTGGGGTAGCGAAGTCAGGGGCAATCCAGGCCTTGTTCATTTTGATTAGCGTCAACCTGTCAGCATTTTCAGTTGACTGGCGGATGCGCTTAGCAGTTATTATGCCCCCAGCGGCACTAAATAACCGCTCCGAACAAACGCTGGCGGCAGGGCAGGCCAGCACCTCGAAGGCACAGAACGCCAGTCCGTTCCATGTGTCCAGCTTAGACACCCAATAATTATAAAGTACAGAGGGATCACTGAGGTCATTGACATTGTTAGCTAGGTAATCCTTTCCCATTTTACCAAACTTTTCCCTGCTAGTTGTGACACTAGGCCGCTTATCAGAACCTTTTCCACATGCAGCGCTGTTCGTCTTTATTGATAACACTAAATAACCGCTCCAAAAAAACGCTGGTGGAAGGGCAGGCCAGCACCTCAAAGGCGTAGAACACCAGTACGTGCCATGTGTCCAGCTTAGACACCCAATATTTATAAGGCACAGAGGGATCGCTGAGGACGTTAACATTGTTACCTAGGTAATCCTTTACCATTTTACAAAACTTTTCCCTGCTAGTTGTGACACTAGGCCGCTTATCAGAACCTTTTCCACATGCAGCGCTGTTTGTCTTTATTCAGAGCACTAAATAACCGCTCCGAAAAAATGCTGGCGGCAGGGCAGGGCACCCCCTTAAAGACGTAGAGTGTCAGTTCGTGCCACGTGTCCAGCTTAGACACCCAATAATTATAAAGGCACAGAGGGATCGCTGAGGACGTTGACATTGTCAGCTAGGTACTCCTTTACCATTTTACAAAACTTTTCCCTCCTAGTTGTGACACTAGGCTGCTTATCAGAACCTTTTTCCACGTGTAGTGCTGTCCGTCTTTATTGTGAGCAGGTAGAGTTCCAGGCATGTGCTCAGGTCGCACAGCAGTCAGTGAGCTGGCAAGTGTAAGCGCTGCTGCAGCGTTGCCAGACTGGCGGAAGATTTAGGTGACTTTCGGAAATGGGCACCTTCACCAGCAGCTCAGGCAAATTGGTGTATGTTTTGAGAAACCGCTGAACCACTAAGTTGAAGCAGTTGTTTGGCCTGAGAGAGACTGCTGTTCGTCCTTCCTGTTGGAGGAACAGGTAGACTCATTCCTGTCATTAGTTCCAGGGTCCTATGGGATCAGTTTGGTTTAGGTTCCTGTGTATGAACTTGCCTACATTTGAGGCCTGTTCATACTGGTAGTCAATCAGGATTAGAGTCATGGTTTCCTGTCCATCTACCTTCCTTAGTTTCCAGGCCTAATCCTCTTTACCTCGTACGCTCTGTGTGGTTTTCCCCTCACATCTGAGCGTGACAGTATGTGTGTGAGCTTGCCGAGCTCCAAAGCCGCCACCAAGTTGTGGCCATTATCAGACACAACCACGCCTGGTTGTAGGTTGAGTGGCGAGAGCCACAGCTCAGCCCGGTCACTTAGACCCTGCCAAAGCACTGTGGCGGTGTGTTGTTTGTCACCTAAGCAAATAAGTTTCAGCATAGCCTGTTGCCGCTTCCCCACCTCTGTGCTAAACTGCTTCCAGCTACTGACTAAAGTCTGACTGGTGCTGCAAGATGAGAATTCCTAGATGGAAGTGGTGGAGGAGAAGGAGGGATTGCAGCCGCTAATGTAGGTGGTGGGGAAATCCTGATGGAAGTAGGGCCCGCAATCCTTTGTGTCGGTAGCACCTGTGCCATCCCAGGGTACGACTCGCTCCCAGCCTCCACAACGTTCACCCAGTGTGCCGTCAGGGAAATGTAGCGTCCCTGGCCAGAAGCGCTTGTCCATGTGTCAGTCGTTAAGTGGACCTCCCCAGTAACTGCATTGGTCAGGGCACGGGTTATGTTACGGGACACATGCTGGTGTAAGGCGGTGAGGGCACACCAGCAAAAATAGTGGCGGCTAGGTACTGAGTAACGTGGGAGAGCCGCCGCCATCAGACTACGAAAAGCCTCAGTGTCCACAAACCTAAACAGCAACATTTCCAGCGCCAGCAATTTGCAAAGGTGTGCAATTAGTGCTATGGCCTATGGGTGGGTGGCTGGGTATTTGCGCTTTCGTTCAAAGGCCTGGGGTATGGACATCTGTACGCTGCGCTGGGACATAGAAGTGGATGTGCTCGCTGATGGTGCTTGCGAGGGTCCAGGTGCAGGGCGGGAGGCATCTTGGCCTGCGTCTTGGCTAGAACGTAACACAGGGAAAAGGAGGCAGTGGTGTGACCCACAGACACCGATTGTGGATCCAGGCGTTTGGCCCACCTATTAGGGTGCTTTGCTGCCATGAACATCATGCTGGTGGTGGTCAGGTTGCTAGTGTTCATGTCCCTGCTCATTTTGGTACGGCACAGGTTGCAAATGACAATTCTTTTATTGTCCACACTTGTTAGTTTGGCCTGCCTTCTCCCTTTTGCCACCCCACCGCCTCTTATAGCCTGTTGGGGTGCTGTGCATCGCTCCCGCTCTGTACTGCTGTCCTTGCTCGGCTTGCCTCCTTCCCATTTTGGGCCAGTGATTTAATCATCTACTACTTCCTCTTCCTTTTTGGGAAGGAATTTTTTCCCTTAAAGTGAGGAATATTGGCTTCTACCTCACAGGTTTTTTTTGCCTTCCTCTGGATCAACTTGCAGGATAACAGGCCGAACTGGATGGACAGATGTCTTTATTTGGCCTTATAAACTATGTTACTATGTTACTTCTTCACTCTGGTTCTCATCCTGACAAGTTGACGTTCAGTGCTGCTGACACTCAAAAACATTTGGGGTGAGGGTCTGCTGTTGATCTGACCGTCTAAAACATTAGAGGCGAGTGCCTGCTGCTGAGCTGACTGTGTAAAACATTCGGGGCGAGTGCCTGCTGCTGATCTGACCGTGTAAAACATTCGGGGTGAGTGCCTGCTGCTGATCTGACCGTGTAAAACATTCTGGGCGAGGGCCTGCTGCTGATCTGACAGTGTAAAACATTAGGGGTGAGGGCGTGCTGCTACTTGCGCTTTACGTACAAGTAAATATATGTTTCCTAACAATATTTCCTCTAAAATCGATGTTATCTTGGGTTTTGGGGGGTATTTTTGTCATTCCGTAAAAGTGGCATAATAGTCGGACATCATCGTTAATAGCAGCGACTTCGGTGTCCAAGATGCATCCAGACATCCTCCCCATGCTGTTCCCTAACCATTTCAGTGGTGTTTCCAGCATTTTCTCACGTCGACCAGACACCCTCCCCTCTGCAGAGCAGGGGGTGCCCCGTCTTCTCCCATTGACTTCCATTGTGCTTGGGGGCTCGGCCAAGCACTCGAGCACCACCTAGTGTTTGGCCAGAGCACCCGAGCACCCGAACATTGGGGTGCTCGATCATCACTAGTGGTTAGCAAAAAGAAAGGTTGAGTCTGCGCCACATCACCTGAGGAGATATCCAGTAGTGAGGTGGACAGAATTGCCTAGAGTGAGAGGCCTGAAGGGATCACTTCTCAAAAAGTTCTGTAAAGACAACCGGTGGAGCACTCCAGCTCAAGTGAGGGGTAGAGGGTTCAGAGCACCGAGAGGGACTGAAAACAGTCACCCCCTGTAGAACCATGTTGTCACACAAGGGCTCTGGATACACAAGTGAATATCTGCCATCCTGTTCTGTGCAATATGTGTAAAAGAACTGCGCCCTCCGGCCTGAGAGAATTGCAATCAACACAATTAACGTTTCTTCACAGTAAGAAGCACAAGAAGCACTATAGTGGCAGACTGGCAGTGCCTACAACATCCTATACCTGGCTGCCCACATATAGTCTGTAAATGTACACTATAAAGCTACAGTACATGCTTGGTGACCTACGTGCAAAACATGGATGCCAGACGTGTGCATTCTGCAATTTACGGAACAGAATGGGCCACCTTTCCGCAAAACAGACAAGAATAGGACATGTTCTATTTTTTCCCACGGTGCCACCAACTGTGTGCTGTATCTTTTGTAGCCCCATTGAAGTGAATGGGTCCGCATCCGAGCCACAGAAAATGCGGCTCAGATGCGGACCAAAACAACAGTGGTGTGCATGAGGCCTAACGCACTATATATCTTGCCAAAGTAGAGTTCTGTCTAGGGGCAGCATGGCTCTATTTGGACACAATATGCAATTTCACAGTAAGTATTCAATTACCCATTCGATAATGTTATGAATATCTTACATGTGGTAAACGCCATCTTGCTTTTCTTTAGTGTAATTTTTCCTTCACTTTTTGTCATTAATAATTTCAGACCAAGGTAATAAAGTGGATTTATGTAAAGAAGAAGGCTGTGTGCACCCCAATATATCCTTGATGGACATACATCCTATTTCAGCCATACTATGTAACTATGTAATGTTGTATAGTCTGATATACAGTATTACTTATTGAGAAAGAAAAGGAGACAATGGGGAATGTTTACTATAGTTTTTACACCACAGTTGTGGCTTAAAAAAGTTGACAATTATGGTGCACCTTATAGTTGTGTCATAATTTGTGACTTTTAAGTTTCAATTTTCTGAAGTTTTGTGAAAGGGGGCAGGGCTTAAGGAGGGGAGTGGCTTAGTGTGGTCAACCGGATTTATTATAACTTGTTTCAGAAACTGGCAGAAGGTATAGCTCAAGTATGCGCCAGCCCCTAACTGGAATAGACTGCCAGAGATGCAACAATTCTGCCTTTTAATAAATTAGGCTCATCTCACTCCAGTGCAGTCTACATCAGTCTTCATAAATGCCCCTCACTGAGTCCAAAATATCAGAACAACTGGATCTCTCTCTATCTCTCATTGATAGATAGACAAATATGCATTTTATAGATATAGCTAAGTAATAGGTAGATGGATGGAGGAGAGGATGGATGACTTTTTTGAGAGTGCTGCCTGATTTTTGTTATTGGATCGCTGTCAGGTCACTGGGCTTGCACCTCAGCTGTACTGTGCGGTGCTGCCGATATCTTTTTTTCTTTTGTAGATAGATAGATAGATAGATAGATAGATTGGTATGAACTAGATAGATAGATTGATACTAGATAGATAGATAATAGACAGATACTGAAGATATAAGATAGATAGATAGATATGAGATAGATAATAGACAGATACTGTAGATATAAGATAGATATGAGATAGATGATCAATAGATAATAGACAGATACTGTAGATATTAGATAGATATGAGATAGATAGCTAGATAGATAGATAGCTAGATAGATAGATAGATAGATAGATAGATAGATAGATAGTTTAAAAGAGATAATAGACATTTAAGAATCATTTTATGGAGAGAGAGAGAGAGAGAGAGAGAAGATGAATGGAGCAAAGAGAGCATCAACAGTGCATGAGAAACTGGAAGAATAAGATGTTCAGCCTCTTGAGAAAAGTGAAGGAAGAGTGATGGGGCAAGTTGACACTCCATGCATGTCCCTCTCAGTAGTAGTATGTGGGCTGGATCTCCCTCCCACTGAGTGTGTTGTCAAAGTGGCTGCATGCAGCTATTGGTTCCCAGTGAAGACAACACCTGCTTGACTCCTTCATTCAAGTGACACCAGAGCTTCCAGGGGATATTTGAGGCACCATCCCTCCCAGCTCCTCATCATTCCCAGCTCCAGTTGTACTGTCAGTGGAGGGGGCTGGCTAAGCACAGGGCTACAGAGCACAGCAGGCTGATCTCTCTTCTCAGCCTCTCACTTCAGTAAGACAGGACCATGTGCAGGGAACTCCTCACCAGGCTACTTACACTGGGGCTGGTGTTTGCAAGCCTTGATGCAGCTTATGGGACAGATGCTACTGACCTGCCTGAGAGTAACCAGGACAGAGACAAGCTGGCTAATCAGAAAGGAAGGCTCTCCCTGCAGAACACAGGTATTTATGGTACAGGAATCCTGCTGAACCACTGGCAGGTATAGCAGGGATGAATTTGTCACAGTTCTCATTTAACTTTCTCATTATCACTGCAGTAGCTTTACCTGCAGTACTATCTGAAACTACTGACCTCCCACTGATAAGTGGTGCCAAATGACAAACTCAGCTCTCCTAAGGGATTTAGTTTGTCCACTACATGTGCTCATTTTTATTAACTTTTTGAAAGCCAATTAAAATACTATACATAGTTTATTTTATTTAGATTGCTAGCTCTAATGCCAGAAACATGGCCGCAGTCACATTTCAGTGGTGTGAGTTATTCAAAATGAACTACATTAGACTAGATTTGACTGTGTCAAAGGGTTACAGCCAAGATACAGTTAACTACAACTTGGCTGCGCTGCTGCAGCCAGGACTGTCTAGAACATGGGTTGTCCCAGTCTATGAGAGCATCACACAGCTGGGACAAGCATGCTGTACATGTGAGCTACATGAGGCTTAAGTTGCCATGTTTGTCATTTTTGCATATTATTTGGTTCCCCTGAGTCTTAATGTGAAATGTTTATTTATTTTACATACTTATATAGCACTACTATATTCTGCATCGCTCTACAGACATTAGCATTGGGCTGTCCCCAACAGGGCTCACAATCTAAGCTATACAGATATAGGAGAGTTGAGATTTCAAATGTAACTGACCTGGGTTTGTCATTTGCCATAAAGTGACCAGATATTGCAATCTTTCATGGTGTGAAATATCACAGTATATAAAAGAAACAGATTTTGTCCAAGGAGCAAGCAAGCGTAGAAAGCATACTGTCAGATAGAGCACATATTTCAGAAATCCTTTAAAAGAAGTGCTGTTTGAATAAGACATCTGTAGTAATCAAATCTGGCTGGATGACAAGTGCTGTGATTTGTAGTGTGCCAGCACCAGATCCTATCTTCAATGCTTGTGTAAAACCACGTGCTAAGAGCGCATAGCAGAGCTGGAATGTTACTCCAGTCACATGGGGATTGCAGAGTTAATGTCTTCAACCCAGAGGATGAAAAAACACACATCTCCAGACAGGCTGCTGTAGTAAATAGCTGGGTGTTTTGTCTGAAAAGACCAAGGCAGAGATCTTTTACAAGAAATGTCCTGTCTGATGCTTAGCAAACATCTCAGTGAGATCCAGTTTGCCAATTTGGGTAACACTAGTACTTTGAGGTGATTGGGAGATGCCCAAGAAACCATTCTACACAGAAAGCTTGTACTGTAAAGACTATTCTGAGTGTAATGCGCTATGTGCTGATTTTCAGAATTATAATTTGCATATTTACATAACCCATTTCTTACAGATTAAAAGCACGGCTTTAAACATGTAATGTGCTTTTCATTTTCACTTTACACTATGCATTTCTTTGCAGTTTTCCCTTAGGGGAACATTGCATTACCTCTGTGGTCTACCAAACCAAGCCTGATTGTGCCTCTGTCAGGCATAGTTACATTCCTAGCAAGCTAGGCTTGATAATGATTTATTCTGTTTACAAGCCACTGGCTTACACTGTGCAAAGTGGATAGCATTGAGTGGGAAAGTTCCCGTTCTTTCTCCACACAGCTGACAATCTTTTCTCCTCTGTTTCAAAATATTTAACAAATGGGGATCAAATAACAATGTTAATAAATCTACATATAAACTGTGATAACATGCGGAATCATTTATTTATAGTCTACAGCATATTGTCTATACATCTGTCCGTCATTCTGTCTATCTTTCTATTATCTATCTATCTATCTATCTATCTATCTATCTATCTATATATCTATCTATTTGCTATCTATAACCTATCTATCTACTATCTGTCTACTATCTATTATCTATCTACCTGTTTATCTATCTATTATCTATCTATTTATCTATCTATATATCTATCTATCTACTATCTATAACCTATCTATCTACTATCTATTATCTATCTACCTGTCTATCTATCTATCTATCTAAAAAAATAAAAAATAAAGCGGCAGCACTATAATATGAAGACGACAGGAGGTGCACGCCCCTGATCCGACCAAGATCCACAAATAATAAAGAAAAAAGGCAGCACTCTCAAAAAATAAAAATGGAAAATGGTTTATTTACCCATGTGGGACACGCGACGTTTCGGCTCCAATCTAGAGCCTTTCTCATCTATCTATCTATCTATCTATCTATCTATCTATCTATCATCTATCTATCTATTATCTATCTATCTATCTATCTATCTATCTATCTATCCATCTGTCTCATATCTATCTATCTAAAAATCAAAAAGAAAATAGCAGCACAGCAGATGTGTATAAATTGAGTGCAAATTCCTCCAAAGCTCCAGGCTAGGAGCCCTTCAGTAGCAGTAGATAAATCAAATGATGAGGCAGCACTCCAGGCTTGATGAAGGGTAGTGGACCCATTTATTTCCCCTGCAATGTTTCAGCCCTGCTCATTGGGGCCTTAGTCAAGCAAAGACAAAGGCCCCAATGAGCACTGCTGAAACGTTGCAGGGGAAATAAACGGGTCCACTACCCTTCATCAAGCCTGGAGTGCTGCCTCATCATTTGATTTATCTATCTATCTATCTATCTATCTAAAATCAAAAATCAGGCAGCACTCTCAAAAAAGTAAAAAGCAAAACAAAATTTATTTACCCATGTGGGACGTGCCAGGCTTGAGAAAGGCTCAGTCGAGCCGAAACGTCACACGTCCCACATGGGTAAATACATTTTGATTTGCCTTTTACTTTTTTGAGAGTGCTGCCTGATTTTTGATTTTTGTTATTGAATCGCTGTCAGGTCACTGGGCTTGCACCTCAGCTGTACTGTGCGGTGCTGCCGATATATTTTTTCTTTTGTATCTATCTATCTATCTATCTATCTATCTATCTATCTATCTATCTATCTTATATCTACTGTATCTACCTATCTCATGTCTATCTATCTCATGTCTGTCTATCTGTCTATCTATCTATCTATCTATCTATCTATCTATCAATCTATCCTTATCCGTCCACCTATCGAATATTCTCTACCTATTGCCCATTAGAAAACTGGATGAATACTGTAGGATTGGAACATGCCTTGCTTGCTTCTTCTCTAGTGTTCTCCCAGTTAGTACATACAGAAAATTACCGGTAACGCAAGATCAAAAAAGTCTCATTTCTAACCCTTATGTTCATGTTTGGTAAGGCTCCAAAAAACGACTGGTCAGTTAATTTTCTTGTACAATTCTTGCATGGGGCACTTTATAAAGTGCACTATGCTGTGCACCTGACAGATCCAAGATGGCACTGAAATTGAGGTTCTTAATAATTTATATAAAAGCCACATGAGGACTGTCGTCTCCATAGGGTTAAAATATAAACTCACAGAAAGTGTGCTCCATATATTTTTTAAGGAAGAAAATATGACAGATTTAAGATAATGGGGGAGGTTTATCGAGACTGGTGTTTTCTATGCCAATCTTGATATTCCCTGCACTACTGGAGGCTGTGCCTATTTTATGGAGTGGTCTCATCATAAATTTGGTGCATCATCTGGTAGTTTGTGTGCCTAAAGTGTGCTCCGTGTGCTAAGAGCTGCCATAGTCTTCATTTGCGTCCGAAAATCCGGGTAAATGAAGAGAAATACATTGGGCCTATTGTCCCCCCTCACCACACCTCCTTTTTGGAAAGTAGCAAGGATGGCATAGAAATGCCCTTTGCAACAAAATGTCACAATGGCATTTAAAAAGTCACAAACATGATGTCTAGGGCTTTTTTACGCCATAAACGTTTATGGCGTAGGGAGATAATAAATCTATACCATTGATCTGAAGACATAAAGAACATATAGAATTACAGTTCCTGGACGGTATGCAGGGCTATAAAACAGAAGAGATACATACGGTATTCTGCCATTGATGCACTATAGTACAGCTTTTTTCAGTGACATCATTCTGTGAATTGCATGACAAGATATTCTTACCATGTCATATACAATGGCATACCTGCTATAGAGGCAGACCACACAACTGCTATGAGGCAGGAGGGGAGGGGGGACCAGCACAGAACTTGTTCCCTTTCTTGGGTGAAAACACTGCATTTTCACACAGCCGCCACTAGGGGGAGCTCAATTCAAAGAGATTATTACAGCTTCTATGGTAGTTGTATTAATTCCTATTCATTGAGCTACTCCCAGTGGTGGCTGCAGACTGGTAGCTAGTCTTGTAATAGAAGAGAAGAAGGAGATTTATCAATGTATTTTGTGCTAGTTTTCTGATGTACATTGAGAAATATGGTGCTCGAAATGAACATCATATAAAATTCAGGCCAAAGACAACTTTTTCTTATTACAATTTGTACTTAATTAAAATTTCTTCCACTTGATAAAAAAAGTAAATTTGTCAGAAATCTGCATTGCCTGGGAGTGATTGACACACATACATTGTGAAACTAAGTGCAGGGGGCCCATACTAAGTTTTGCTATGGGGCCTTATAAGATCTGTGTGCACCCCTGGTCATACACTTTGTAGTATCTTAGGATCCAGCAAATTCTGTATAAAAAGGTATATACCATATGTCACAGATTTGAAGAGACCATTATCAGTAAGTTTGTGTAAGGCAATAGCATTTATAATGATGCGTAGTGTTATAGAGAGGAGGATGGGTCCATACTGTTTAAATTTCCTAGTGTCGGTAGCTCCAAAGAATTAATGTTGTATGGTTCGTAATCGTTTCAGAAATAACCTGATTTCGTTCTCTCATAAGCAAATAAAGTGAAGCATCAAGCCAATCGGATAATAAAATCACTGTGATATTACCTATTTATCCCAAATCCAGTTTTTTTATGATTCCAAACCTTTAACAGGCCAACAATTTAACAGGTATGTGCAGACATGTAATGTGATATTAGTTTACGGACTCTTAGGCCATTTTTAGGCATGGGCAGAACTATTGTTGTAGCATCCACTGCACCTGACACAGAACTAGAGATGAGTGAATCTATTCGCCGCTTCGTAGATTCGATACGAATCTTGGAAATTTTCCGCTGCAAAGCGGATTTTTTGAGATTCGCTCCGTTAGATTCGAAAATGATCTTAAAGCTTTCTACGCATTCGCTACGTACTTGTCCGATAAATTGTACGAAAATGCTACGTATAAGTTAATTTATACGCTGATGCGTACAAATTCAGTTAATTAGCGAACTTTTACTGTTACAGTTCGTTATTTGTGTGGCAAAAAGCCCGGGAAGAAAGCGGTTACCTGACCTAGTGGGAAGGGCTTGCTCTGATTGGCTCACAGGCTCGGTAAGCCAGTGACGCATCAGTTGTGCTGCGACTGCTGAGACAAGCAGAAGCACTGTGTGTGAAGTTCTGAGAGACAGAGAACTCTTGTGTTAAAATTGGGGTGTAATTGTTCTGGGAATCCATATTGCACATATCAGGGATACTGCAGGGCCAGTGCAGGGCAAGTGCAGGGCTAGTAATTAATCAGGCAGGGAGAGAGACAAAGACCAGCTGCAGGGTCACAGTCAAGTGAAAATGTCTGGCATGGAAAAGCAAAAGGGTTCCAGCCAGACCTCAAGCTCCAAAAAAAGGAGAAGGTGGCACAGGGCAGCAGTGCCAAAGGACCTGTAGCCGGAGCTTCTACTTGTAGAATTCGCAATAGTTGGCCACTGTTCCACCAGGCTAACCCACCAAGGCACAAAATTGTAGTGGAGGAGAAAGTGGATGAGGTAGTGGAGTGGATGGCACACTCATCTCAATCACAGCCGGATGATCTGCTGTCATCTGCTGATACAGTGACACGTAGCCAGGGGTCAGACTCAGAACGTTCCTCCTGCTCCACCATTCCGCTGCAGCAAAGCCTAGAGTCGTGCGTGCCTGCGTATTACGCAATCGCTAGACAATAGTACGCTGAGGATTCGTATGCAATTTTGTACGCTCATGCGTACGTGTTCACGTAAGTTGCGTACCTTTGACAACTGTACGTTCGTTATTAGTGTGCGAATGTTCGCAAAACACCACATAATAACGTATGATTTGTACGCAGATTCGCCCGAATAGATTCATTAGAAGTACGAATCTTTTGAAAAATTCGGCGAACATTCGGCAAAGCGAATTTTGGATGATTTGCTCATCTCTATATAGAACCCACCTACTGGAAGGACTGGGATACCAAGCCTAATGCAGTGCTCTATCACTTAAACGGATAGTCCCATCTGGGACCTTTTGCATATTAATAAGATATGCCATATATGTCTGATAGGTGCCAGCCCATCTCTAGGACCTGTTTCTTTCTGAAGAATGGGGGATGGAAAGAAAAAATAACCAAGCCCACTCACTTGACTGTTTTCAGAAGCCCCATAACAGTAAATGGAGAGAATTCCGTACCTCTGCTTTGTGCTCTCCATTCATAGCAGACCCTAGTTTTTAAGATAGGAGTGGGGTCCACATAAACATCTAAACTATATGAAGTTCTCACCCTGACTGTATTTTAACTCAGGACTGCATGTCAATAGTGCCAACAACTATATCACAGTGCATGTTTTATACTCTTTTTCACCTCCAAAGATGTATATAGTGTTCTGGGCAGATGGGAAGGCTAATGATCGATTATTTGTATAGACCCTCATTTCCAATAATCGTCCTGTGTAAATGTGAATAAAAGTTCCTGATCCTTATCCAGTGATATCAGCCTGTTTAAATTGGTCCTGTAGTCCCTGTTGGATCTGTGTCAGTTCAAAGCATATTCCTCTGAGCAGTGCGTTGATGAGTCTCAGCTAAGGTGTCAAACTTGCACAGTGTCTGGCATTGCAAAAGGCAATTGCAAAATTTTAAATGCAGATTTGGATGTTAATAGAAAGAAGAATATGAGAAGAATGAAATAACAGATTTCACGCCTTCTGTAAAGTCATAACCTTACACTCTTGGGTACGCAGACTGAGGCTTAAGTCACTGTCCAGACAAAGCAGCATATTTTGGAGAGTAGAACATGGCTTGGTACCTTGTGAGAACAGTCAATTCTCAGCAGTATGGTTTTTCTTAGTAAGGAAATGTTTGCTAAGTAGGAAAGCCAAGTGAAGTACAAGTCGAGTCACACTTCCAGGCTGCTCCAGCAGATGTTTAAAACATACACTACTCCCATAGGTCATAGGGTCAGCATTTTGTAGAGTATTTGATATCCTCAAATTACAACTCCTAGTGCACTTAATAACCATGGATGGGGGCAAGAAGGATGTTTTACATTTATGTTACTAAGTTACTTAGATGCTCATTCACTTGTGTGATGTGAATGAGGAATGAACTGGCACCCACTTCCGTAGCATGGACCAAAGTCTTCAGGTCCAAATCAAAACTTCTGAAAATTAATTTCATTCTTTCATACTTCATACAAAACGGTTTTAATTTTTTAGCCAGAATGCATGAAAAACGACTTCTGTAGTTATAAGCCAAGCTAGACCCAAATTACAAGCTTTTGAACATTTTTATACCTTTTTACATTTTTCAACTGAAAACTAAGCAAGTCAAAGCAGTTTTCAATTACATTTTAAGCTAACTCAGTAAAAATTTGGAACTGTAGCAAGGTAACAAAAATGGTCTCCTACTGCAAATTCTTACTAGGACTATATCACGCATTATATGACATAAGGTTAAGAATAATGGTTTAGTGACAAGATTTCTGGTAATACCCTAAAGTTTGAATCTAATATTCCTAAAGGTCTAAAGGTTAACATTTAATGTTCCTCGTGCTTTTGGATGGCTAAAGGGTTACTTAATGAAACAGTCTACAGCAGTAAAGGGTTAAATGATACATACAATTTCGGAACTTCAAATCCAAGGCTTCCCTCTACATAGCCATGAAGGATAAAAGTCTGTTTGCCAACAGCCGCCACTAGAGGTGCTCACTTCGGTTGTAGTTATGTAGCCCCAATTGCTCGTGAGGTCACTGGCCTCTTCAAACAGCTGATTGGTGGGGGTGCTCGGGATCAGACCCTCACCTGCAGATAGGTCCTCAATATTCTACTCTCAGAAAACCCCTTTAATTCTAGGATCTCCTGAGGGATGATGGGTTCTGCATATCTAAATTTTCAATTAGAATAAATGCTTCAAAGAATTACTACATAGCTACAGTATATCATGCACCTCATCTTGGGAGAAAGTATGTGTGTAGGTATCAAAATGTAATTCCCTAGTTTCATGTAGCTTCTCACACATATCATATTGGAGCTTTCACTATACATTAGCAGCAATAATGCTGATCACTTGAGCCTGAGAGCCACTGCTTAAAACACATATTTAATAATATATCACCTGATGTTCCACTTCATTGTAAGGTTTAGTGAGGTAGCTGGACAGAGAGGGTGGAATTTGAGAACTTAAATGTGTTTCATGTTACTCTAGGCTTTCAAGGCCAGAGGAATTTGTTGTCACAAGACTCCACAGCCCAAGAGGAATCATAATTCATAGTAAAAAAAACTGGAGGGAAATATTGGAACAATAATAATATTAACTGTTATTGACATAGTACAAGTATATTCTGCAGACAGGGGAAGCAATGCACATACAAAAAGCCAAACAATACCAACAGAGGCAAAAAGGAAGACTATCTATCACATGGACCTGGAATATGCATTTTGTGCTTGGTACATTCTTGTGCCCTAAATTTCTAGTACATGGGACCCTCACAAGAAGAACGGTGGTTTCACATTTTCTGTTGTGCCTTGGAGCTTGGCAGAACCCATCTACAAACAGAAGGTGGGACAACTCATGTGCAAATGTATACAGCACTTTCCCTGATCCATTAATGAACTATAGTTAGTTAACCCATGGCTCTAATGGCTGGTTAGGAGTCCATGAAATGTTATGTTCTGGGGACAGATAATTCTCATTGTGCCCTTGGACTGTCAGTTGGAATCCAACTACTCCTAAACACACCCTGAAAGCTCAACTTTTTCTACAAGCCTATAACCTATCCTAGAGTCTGCCTAAACTGCTGTTTACTACTGAAGAGGTTCGATCTTACCCATTTCTCCACCTCTTGTACCTGTCCAATAATTCATATACACTGTTAGGACAAAGCTTTCCTTCTCCTAATGTATCTAGTGTACATTACGAGGGAGATTTATCATGAGGGTAATGTCGATACCCAACTTTCTACACCACCCCTTTCCTTAAGTAAGACTTTAACAATTTTTGTGACTAGGCTTGAGCAAAGTGCACTTCGGATCATAGATCCAAGGTTGTTTTGTTCAAAACTTTGTTTGAATGCTGTACGGAGATCCGTCTCTGTGCAGCATTCAAATGTATGGGCTGCACAGAGGTGATAGTCCCGAGTCTTGCAAGACTTTGGTGAAGTGCTTCAGTGCAACTTGAAAACCATTTTAAAACAGCAATCCGAAGTCGGCTCGGTACCAAAGCCAGCTTTGGATTGCAGTTTTAAAATGGTTTTCAAGTTGTGCAATCAAATGCCGAAGTTCTTCACCGAAGTTTCGTAACAAATTTCACCTCAGCGCAGCCCATACATTTGATCCTAAGCACACTTTGCTCAACTCTATTTGTGACCTCTTTAAAAAGTTGCAGTTGATAAATCTGGTTTAAGTGAGCTCAACAGGCTAAATATGGCCACTTTCCAACCCTTTTGAAAGCTGGAGTGAGTTGTGGAATCATATAAAACAGTGCAAATTCCTTATGCAAATAAGCCCAAAAAGTCACAAAGCCCTATTTTGCGACTTCTTGAAGTCAGAATTCTGGAGTGCAGAGCTTGATAAATTCTCCCCTATGTTTTTATTACTAAAAGTACATGTAATAAATGGTTTGTCTAATGTTTTACTATGCACTCAGTACATCAGTACAGTTTCACATAGTTTGTTACGTGATTTCAGCTGAAATTCAACATTGTTTAGTCAACGCTGGAGATGTGGGATGTGGAGTCTTTGAATGCTTTGAAAACAATTCCTGTGAGATCCGAGGTCTACATGAAATCTGCATGACCTTCCTACACAATGCCGGTAGATTTGATGCACAGGTATTGTAAAACATTACTAAATAATTCACTTTAAAGGGGTTGTCTGGATGGATTTTTTCTCTTTTTAGAAACAAGGACTTAGAATGCCATTAAAAAAAAAAAAAGAAATATGGTACCTTAATGCTCTCCCACCACTCCCTGTTCACCGCTTCCTGGTCCCTCTTTACACATAGGAAATGACTGCTCAGCCCATGCTCAGATTTACTGATATTTATTTCATTTCTTGAAAGAACAGCTAATATGGTAATGTGCATGCGGCCCCCAAATTCAATTGGATGTCTCCTCTTGAGACAGGGCAGTTAGATATGTGGTATTTGATTTCTTCTCATGTACCAGAAGTACATGCCCAAAGATATACTATATGCAGTATATTCATACATTGTGTAGAGGAAGACCCTGCAGCTGTTATGAGTCCCTTGGAGACAGGGCCTTAGTTCTGGTTGGTTCCATGTGAAAGAATTTCATGTTTGTCAAGCAACCTGTGTATATCTCCACGCCATCAGACACTCTGTGCATCGCTTCCTGCTTTATAAAGGGCCAATCTGTCTTAAGTCCCGAAACGTTGCTGTAATGATACATGATGTACTTTTTTTGGCCAGATCAATAAATCGACACATTGAATTGCATCTGTAGCATGCTGTCCTAAATTAAATGGTATGTTTGTCAATCATGAGAGGGTGACATTACCACATAAAGCTGTAGCTGGTAGTGATAACTGCAGCAGTGGCAACTTGGGGAGAGATGATCGAACATTGTTTCAGAATGCCCCTCGCTGAATAAAATGAAGAATTGTTTTCATATTGCAGATATGACACCAGACCTAGCTATGTAGATATTTCATATTTTATTACACAGCCATAAATGATACATTTGAAAATCTGTTTATTTCATCTGTATTTCAGGGAAAATCGTTTATCAAGGATGCCCTTAAATGCAAAGCTCATGGACTGAGGCATAAATTCAGTTGTATTAGTCGTAAATGCCCTGCCATTAAAGAAATGGTGTACCAGCTCCAAAAGGAATGCTATGCCAAGCATGACCTCTGCTCTGCTGCCAAGGAAAATGTCCAAGTGATTGTGGAGATGATTCACTTCAAAGACCTCCTGTTACATGAGTAAGTGATGATGGTCAGGAAGCATTGCAGTTCTGCCAGGAGCATTTTGTGCCCATTAGTTCTGGATTTCATTCTTTTAAGGATTGTAGCTAGTAGCATAAAACCGACATTTGAAGTTGAAGTCATTTGCAGAACTGACACTTTTATTAATGAAAGTTGAACAGTCATGAATGTATTTTTTGTTGTTTTGAAACTAAAGAACCTTAAACCAGTCATACATCATTTGCTGAACATAATGTATTATTAGAATCGTTTCCACTATTATTACTCCCAACACATTTCTCAACACCATACAACTTATTAAAGAGGTTCTCATAAATCCTAACTTGGCACATTTCAGGTTATAATGGTTGTAATATGTGTTTAGCTGAAATTCAATCCCTTAGCCAGTAATGGGGAAAAAGGCAATGTGGCTCCCCCACTGGTCCTACTTAGTAAATGATAGGCATTTCTCTTCACACAGTTCATTCATCAAACAGTTCTTGAGCAGTGAGGGTAGCTCCGGTAGCAGCAGCAGAGCCTCTGCGCTTGTTTCGCTACTTGGGCCAAAAAAGCAGGCACAAAATTGACAGGGCTGGGTGAGATGTCTGGTCCTGTCAATCAAGGCGGAGTGGGGAGCCACATGATCAATGGGGACAACCCCTCACTGCTCAAGAACTCTGGTGAACGAATCGATTCACTTATCTCTACTCCTATGTATAGAAAGACTAGGGATTTAGATAAATAAAATACAAATTATACTGAACCTTTTCCCATAAAACAATATATCAATCTGCTCAGCTCCTCCTGCTCTATAACATGCTGCTTGAAGATCAGACATCAACGTGAAAGGTTACCTTTAAAATATTTTGTCATCCTGGGGAAGACATCCCAGTAGGCACTAGAATATTACCATGCTCATGTCGTGGGCTTCAATAGTAACTTGAGACTCAGTCTTCAGGGGAAACGTGTCATCTGTGATTCTTTCCATAACATACCAGTTGTGTGTGCTAAATTTATCAAAAGTCACAGCATGGATGAATTTGACAAATTGTAAAACTATTAAGAAACTCTACTCCACTTTTCCTATGACACTTCTCTACCTGAGGAGGATTTACAACTTTTTTTAGACTGTTTTACTCCACAAACCAGGTGTACCAACTTGATTACAAAATAGTCCAGCATCTAAGAGTCCCTAAATCTGGACTTTATTCAAGAAAATCCATACATAACAAGTGATTGGAAAAAGACCAAAATAACGCCTGCATGTTTTGGACACCTTCCATGTTCTTACTCATGGCACACTGCTAAGTAAGGACACACAAGCTGTCCGAAAGTATTTATTTTACTTACTTATATAGCACTGATATATTCCACAGTGCATTGCTGTCCTTAGTGGAGCTCACAATCTAAGTTCCCTATCAGTATGTTTTAGTAGTGTGGGAGGAAACCCCCGCAAACATAGGGAGAATATAAAAACTATATGCAGATGTTGGTCAGATTTGAACCTAGGACCCTAGCACTACAAGAGAGCCACCATGCCACCTTTCTATGTTTACAAGCAGAGTCTGAGGCACAGATCTTAGGAGCACAAAGAAGGGTGACATGGCTACAAACTTTTTTATCTATAGCTTTGTACTAACATGATACATTTTCCCTTTTAGTGTTCCCCAATTCACATTTCTGTCCTACAAACAACAATACTCTTAAGTAATGCTCTTCCTACACTTACTAGAGCTGTTTCTTAATATTCCCTTTTCCTATTGGATACTTTTGAATAGGAGACCTAGAAGAAATTTGCCATTCTTGAGAAAGATCTAAAGATCCAAAGGCTGCATCTTTAGAGTACTTTACAAGGTCAATATACTGTATCATGTAGTAGTCACCAACATTGTAGTTGGTATATTCGGGGCATGTAAACGCACTTGTTACACGATAGATAGATAGATAGATAGATAGATAGATAGATAGATAGATAGATAGATAGATTACAAGAACTAAGAAGCATTAAATATTAAATAAAATAGTTGTAGTAATATATAGTAATAGTTGAGTAATATACGATAGTATTTCTTTTAAATTATATAAATTATTCAACTGACATTGTTTTTTTTTTCTTCCTACAGGCCTTACGTTGACTTGGTCAACATTCTGTTGACCTGTGGGGATGAAGTGAAAGATGCAATTACCCGTAGTGTTCAAGCCCAATGTGCGCAGAACTGGGGAAGCCTTTGTTATATTCTTAGCTTTTGCACCAGTGCTATACAAGGAGATGCTTCAGTAGGGTCCAGTGCCAGTCCAGCAAGAAAACAAGATTTATTGAAAGGAGACACAGGAAAATCCACACGCAGTGATTCTTCCTCTCCGTCTGATCTGGAAAAAGACACCAAAGCCACCAAAAGTGAAAAAGTTAACAAGCTACAACCAAATAATCGTGGAAAGATAACTCTCAATAAAATGATGTTCAGTGCCACAGAGAGCTCTGATAAACCGATCGGTTTAACAGATGTTCGGAGGTGAAACTGTCCTATCCCCAGCCTTTTCCATTTTTCTTCATTGAAAAGTTGATCATATCACCCAGTATGGACATTCCAAGGCATTTATTATATATGAGGGCAATGCTTTGCCTGCAGTTCATTCTCATTTCCTGAAGCATTACCCCAAGCTCCTATGGAGAAGACGGAGCAGACATTCAGAATTTGACCCTTCTTCAGCTCATTTCACCTGTATGGATTGATGGTGTTAAATAAGATTATATGAGATCAAACAACTTAAGTAGTTTAGTTCCTTCATAAGCTATGGTGTCACTGGTAAACATAGACTCAGATTTTAAGCTATATTAGATATGTTTCATCTCTAAAACCCCTCTGATGTAAAGAAAATTAATAATACAGATATAACTCATACCTAACCTTCTCATAAGCTTTATTTCTGGATTTGTCTACTTCAAATTGACCCATAATATGAGAAGATCCAACCATTATACTCTTTAGTCTATTACCTACTTTTACTAATCATAGCAGTATGTGAAATTAAAACATTTTATGAAGATCTACCCTCACAACCATACCCCAAATCTTTACTATTTGCCCATACTAATATACACAGATTGGCCCCCAACTTCATGTGCCCTGCTCACCAACACTGGGAACATTGCCGCATCTGCAGAGACCAAGACCAACCTTTTCACCATCTGTCTACCACCAAACATGGTTGTTTGTTAAAAATGACTAACTTCAGGAAAGTAAGGTTTTGACCAGGTTTTTTTTTGGGAGATATCTCCAAAACTTTATTGTTTTCAATTTTTTGACTAGAAGGTAACCAAATGCCTTGATTACCTAGCCTATTAACCAGTTGTTATTGTCAGTGGTAATAATCGGGTACAACACACAACCAACAGAGTCCATGCAAAGCATTGAATGTCTTGTTCAACAGATCACCTCAGCATGCATCATATAAAATTATTATTTCATATTATGAGGATATATTTCCTTATCTTTATATAATGAATATTGCTGCCATGGTGTGTGTGTGTGTGTGTATGTATGTATACATGTTTATCTGTATGTGAGCTGATATATGTCTTTAAACTCACACATTAGAATGGTTAGGATTGAATGACGGTTCGGATGAAGTTAAATGTATGTTTACATGTATATCTACTGGTTCAGTCTTTCATATTGTATATATTTCTTGCTTCTATTTATTGTATTGTATTTCCTTATGAACACACTAATACATACATATATCTATATACATGCACATTGTGCACACACGTTTCTTACTATACACATGTACAAACACAGTACACTGGGGGAGATTTATTACAACCAGTACAAGGGAGAAAGTAAGAGTTGCCTACAGCAACCAATCAGATCCCAGTTCTCATTTTTCAGTATTCATTTAGAACATGAAAGAAGAAATCTGATTAGTTGCTATGGGCAACTGCTCCCTCTTTCCTTTGAATCAATTTTGATCTCCCCCACTGTCTCTGGCGCAGCTAATTTAACATTCAACATCTATCCCACCTTGTGTTGTACATATTTTACGCCACTAGTAGTATATTTTGTTAAGCAACTTAATATAATTTTATGCAGATCTGTAATGTTATTAATGTGATAACACATTATTTATTGCTATAATTATTTTATTATTAATAAACATTTCCTGTTTAATCAGAGTTGTGGGTATATGCTGATTGTTGTTTGCTTATGTTTTCACAAGGCCCATAATATAGAAAACAATTGGTGCAACCTATAGCATTATGTTTGGTGGGCACATTTGAAAAGTATGCACAAATGCATTGTGAACCTAGCCTTTAAGTTATTGCTTTCATTATTTATACTTTCTTATTTATGATACAGCAAAGATATGAGTTTTATGCACTGATATTTCTTAAAATCTTGTGTAACGTCTAAAGTGTCTTCAAGATTTTGAGGCTAATGAATGTTACATTGAACAGTATTTTAGCAAGCCTAAAAATAAGTATTAGATATTTATTTATAACTTTAGGGAAACCATTTCCCATAGTTCATTCATACCAATATTTCATGGAATTTCTATCAAAGATTAAACTTGACTTACATTTGGTAATATATGTTGAGATTTTTCCCTGACTGGATTTACCACAAACGTCTATGAAGTTTCAGAGCACTAATAGTAAATTGTAAAATGTAAGACTACAGGGTATGGCCATGCCGCTATTGTGATGCATCGGCATTACGGCTGAGTACAGCATGCCCATATGAGCCACAGTGGGCTCAAATTAATTTATTAGGACCACATTGTTTAGTTGCACAATAGCCACATGGCTATTAACAATAAACACAGACTGAATAGTGTGGTCCTAATTAGTTAATTGGAGCCCGCTGTGGTCAATATCTCTCTGCTGAACTCGGTCATCACAAATTTGGAATGGCTATACTTCGTGGTTGTATCCTTGAGGCTTATACAAAAAGGCATAGAAGATAACTATTGAAACATATGTAAATTTTGAAGTAAATGGCAAACTTCACCCTGGTTCTCCCTAAGTCATGAACAGTAAATGTAGGGCAAACTCTTTCTTCTCTCGGGGCACTCCTTGATTTTATGTGCTCCTGCCTGATGTTGATTGGGGTACCTTTGATGGTGGATAGTTGGCAGGATGTAAGCCAAGAGGTTAGAAGCAGAGGACAGTGGATGGTGGAGACAATGACCAGGCCCATTATCCTTTTTTACTGTGGAAGATGGGTGATGCAGTACAAATATACACAATTCTCACAAAGTTTGCTTCTCCAAACAGCTGTGTATAGACTGCAATGATGGTAGTAGTAGTCCCTGAGTCTCTCTCTCTCTTTCTGAACACTTTGCAATGTATACAAATTGACCACACACGTGGAAAACTCTCACACTCAGTACTGCAGTTCCCAGGCTGAGGGATGCAGATGAGCAAATGGATGGCCAATCTGTTATATAAGTGTAGCGGGCATCATACTCTCTCCACAAAGCAGAAGTTCATAGCTTTAAACAAGCATATACCTTGCTGTCGGAATTCTGTATGGCCTGGATGGTTCCGGATCTTTTATAAAGTATGGTCTATTTCCTTCAGGGGTACTCTGGTAGTAGAGTTGCTTATTTGGTAGCTGTAGTGTCAGAGACAGAGGTTCTCTGGACAGGCTTAGTGTGGAGGAACTCTCTCATATATGTTCTTCCTATAGCTCTGCTCAGACTAGACTCCTAGTCTGCCATTCCATCACCTTGGCAACTTAAACAGTCTAACAATTTTAACCCTATATTGCCCATATATCATTAGTAGGTTCACAAAGTGCATAGAAAGTGCTTTTAACAGTAAGGGTCCATTCACACGACTGTATTTCTGGGTCCGATTCCATTCCGCAATTTTGTGGAACGGGCGCGGACCCATTCATTTCAATGGGGCCGCAACAGATGCGGACAGCACACCATGTCAGAGATTACGTTTGGGGATTTATTGGGAGAGTAGGTCAAGAACATAACGAGGAGACAGATTGTGGCCAGCAGAGTTGAGGATGGACTGGAGAGGCACAAGAGTGCTAGATGTAAAGCCACATAGGAGGATGTTGCAGTGGTCTAGGTGGGAGATGATGAGGGCATGCACTAGCATTTTAGTTAACTAGCATTTTAGTTAACTCAGGGTTGAGGAAGTAACAAATAAGAGAGTTTTGAGTTGGAAGCAGTAGAAGGTAATAAAGGCTTAAATGTGTGGTTTGAAAGATGGGACAAAAATTGTTATCCCAAGGCAGTAGATTTATATGACTGGAGAAGGGATGAAGTCATTAACTGTGATTAATTGATTGGTCTGGTGGGGGAGCTGAGTGACAAGAGGGAAATAAGATGGAATGCTGGAATAAAGGATAGTGGGACATAGATGTAAATTTGAATGTCATCAGCATAAAAAATAGTACTAGAAACCATAAGGCTCTATAAGCTGTCCCAGGACATAGTTTTAAGGGACACCAACAGAGAGAAGGCACTCGGTGTTCATTTGGCAAGATATGAGGAAATGGAGGAGAGGGCCAAGTCTCAGGTACTGTGGCACAGACCAACATCCCGACTGCAATGGCATCATATCTCTGCCTCCTATGACCATAGTCCTTCTCAGACTGTGTGATGCGTGATGTGTATTTGGTAACTCAAGACAGTTCCTGCTCACGTGAACAATGCTGGCCAATTTAAGAGTATGGTTGAACAAGTAGGAGGTGTGCATTAGGCAGTCTGAGAAGTGGTGGAGCCATCTTGAATGGCATAAGAGGAGCCTGAGAGTTGCTCGGGCTCCGGTATGTTCTTGATATAAGAATATATTGGCGAAAGTCTCATTTTAACATCAGCGTGAGGTTTAAGCCAAATATTATCAATTGCATTACCGCCGCAGTGCACCTTTATTAGTGATTGTTTGATTATATTGTTCGCCACATCCGCACAATTTGTTACCTTGTGTAGGATGGTTTTGTGGTACATGTGGTCCGCTGCAGGCATCCTCCATTGTATGTGTTTTTGCTGGGGATTGCTGTTAGCAACGGATCACATGTGCAGGAATTGCTCCCCCGGTTTGATATGCACAACAGCATAAGGGGTTTGAGCAATTTTCTGCCATTTTAGACCACGTTTTTTTTTCTGTGTGATTGTGTTTGAACATTTACACCTGGAGGTGTGGCATCTCCAGGTTTGAATGTACCATTACTTAGATCTTAGATGGTGCAGAATTACAACAAATACTATATTAGTAAACTCCATATAATCATCTCACAAACACATTGGCCAACAGTCACCAGAAAGTGGCCAACCCCTTTAAACTATATGAAAAATATGGGCTAGTGGCAGCAGAATTCAGTGAAGGGGAGTATAAATGTGAATTAATCAACCAACAATCTTTAGGTTATACAATGCATTTGAAAATTCTTCAGATCTTTAACTTTTTCACATTTTGTTGTGTTGTCACCTTGTGCTACAATAAAAAAAAATCAAGCTTTTTCCCATCATTCTGCACTCAATACCCCAAATGACAAAGTGAAAACAGATTGTTTGAAATCTTTTTTAACTTATTGAAAAGGGAATATTAGAATATTCAAATGACATAAGTATTCAGACCCTTTACTCAGTATTTAATTGAAGCACCTTTGGCAGCAATTACAGCCTCCAGTCTTCTTGGGTATGATGCCACAAGGTGTGCACACCTGGATTTGGGGATTTTCTGCTATTCTTCTCTGCATATCCTCTCAGGCTCAGGTTTGATGGGGACTATCAGTGGACAGGAATTTTCAGGTCTCTCCAGAGATACTTAGGATTCTGACTTTGCCACTCAAGGACATTCAATTGCCCCTATTAAACGCGTGTTTTCTTGTTTATGTGCTTTGGGTCATTGTCTTGTAAGGTGAACCTTCAGACCAAACTCAGGTCCAGAGCACTCTGGATCAGGTTTTCATTAAGAATATCTCTGTACTTTGTTCCATTAAGCTTTCTATCCCATCCCCTGAAAAACACCTCCACAGCATGATGCTGCCACCACCATGCTTCACTGTAGGGATCGTATTGGAAAGTGTCTGGTTTGCCCCAGAACTGAGGTCAAAAAGTTAAATCTTGGTTTCATTATGTTTCTCATAGTCTGAGAGTCTTTTAGGTGCTTTTTTTGCAAATTGTAAGTGGCCTTTTATGTGTCTTTTACTGAGGAGAGGATTTTTTCTGCCACTCTGCCATAAAGCATAGATTGGTGGAGTGCTGCAATGAAGTTTGACCTTGTGGAAGTTTCTCCCATTTGCACACAGGATCTTTA
Source organism: Rhinella marina (assembly GCA_900303285.1). NCBI lineage: Eukaryota > Metazoa > Chordata > Amphibia > Anura > Bufonidae > Rhinella > Rhinella marina. The sequence goes on along the minus strand of ONZH01030665.1, from coordinate 14,104 downwards.
GAGCCCAGCCAGAGTGACCATTGGGTTCTTGGTCACCTCTCTTACAAAGGCTCCTTTTCCCCCAATAACTTAGTTTGGTGGGGCAGCCAGCTCTAGGAAGAGTCTTCGTTGTTCCAAACGTCTTTCATTCAAGAATTATGGAGGCCACTGTGCTCTTGGGAACCATCAATGCAGCAGAAATGTTTTTGTACCCTTCTCCAGGTCTGTGCCTAAACACAATCCTGTTTTTGGGCTCTAAAAAAAAAGTTCTTTACTCCTCATTGCTTGGTTTTGCTCTCATATGCATTGTCAGCTGTAAGACCTTATATAGACAGGGGTGTGTCCTTCCAAATCATGTCCAGTCAACTGAATCAAGTTGTAGAAACATCTCAAAAGGTGAAAAGTGAAATGGGAAGCCCCCAGAGCTACATTTCAAGTGTCAAAGCAAAAAATGTGAAGATTTAAGTCCATACATAATTTGAGTTTTTCCTAAATTTGCAAAAATTTCAGTTTCTCATGATAGGATATTGAGTGTAGATTGAAGGGGGAATACTTTTTTTGTGTGAAAAAAGTGAAAGGGTCGGAAGACTTTCCGAATGCATAGTATTTCATCACTGCACCATGGCTTTTTTCTTTAGCATGATATACAGTTAAAGTAAATACCTAAATAAGGCTTAACAGAAATTAATCATTGATTGTCAAGGTAACTGCAGTGTTGTGTGAAAGTAAATTATGGAAGGAATAAGTACGCCTTGAGCAACATATGAGAAACATCTCCTAATGATGCAACAGATACACCAGATACTTTAGTATGTGATTCACAATTTGGCAAGTCAGAAGAGATTGACGTTACAAATTACTAAACAGTAACCTCTCCTCCTTAGGGAAGATATTTAGTATGTACTGTAAATTCAGCCAACAGAAGTGTTTATAATGCAGGCATTGCTACTTCAAGGGTATGACCTGTTATAAAGGTCTTTGGCTTCTAATAAGCCACCAATGAAAAGTGTAATCTGCAGAAATGATCTACAAATCAAAAGCTCTGTTAACTCAACTGGTTTGATGCTGGGACATGGTTTGAAACTAAATTTAAATCATAAACTGAAAAAAGCTGGTAGTCTAATGCCACATTGATTGTAAACCATAAACTGAAAAAAGCTGGTAGTCTATTGCCAAATTGATTGTACCCTTTCTTTTTCATAACTGTCTTCTGTCAAAAGTGTAAGGAATCTAACAAACTAACCTATCATCCATCCAGCTACAGTGGCCTAAAAATGAATCAATACACTGAAGCAGAAACACACACATCACTGAGACAGATGTATCAAATTATTCTAAACTAATCACTAAACACTAATGCCCCTTTCACACGAGCAGGAGACTCGCATGTCTCCCGCAACGCATCTACAGGGCTGGACTCGGCACTGACAGGGATCGCATAGCATTATATGTGATCCCTGTCCGTGCCCAGTCCAGCCCTGTAGATACGTTGCGGGAGACATGCGAGTCTCCCGCTCGTGTGAAAGGGGCATAAAACTTCACTTTTAATTGATCCTTAAAATATCCATAGTGTAATTAAGTACTACAACATACCAATATGAAAATATGACGTAATAATGTTAAAAACCCTCAATGCCATTAATAATAATGGGATGTAAGAAACACCTCCAGTGTGATAATTATGTGACAAGTCCTAAAGTACTGATCCTAGCATACTCTGCTCTGAACTCTATGTTGGATGGAGTGGACACCCTAAAAAAGGGTTTGAGCTTGGTTACCTATGGAGTCAGTATACAACCCATATGCACAGATACATTGAGACAATATACACCTGCCACCAAGTGGTCAGAACAAAACAAAAATACATACAAATATCTGATATTGTACATATGGTACAAATGGCTAAATTTGTCGTAATTTGTGGCGCAGATTGTAAGTAGAGATGAGCGAATTGAATCTGACGAAGTGGAATTCGATCCGAATTTCAGGAAAAATTCGATTTGCAATGAAGTTGAATTTTCACGTAATTCGTGGTAACGAATCATCTTTTTCTCCAAAAATGGCTGGAAGCACATGGCATGACATGGGGCAAAGAACTTTGGGAGAAAAAGGGAACACCCACACCCACCCACAATGCCATCACATGCAGCCAATCACCAGCCAGCCCTGTGATGTCACAGCCCTACAAATAGCCTCAGCCATCTTGGATTCAGCCATATGCCAGTGTACTTAGTTCAGGGACAAAAGTGAGGAGCACTAGGAAAAGTCATAGAAAAAGGTTATTTGCCAAAAAAAAAAAGAAGTTGGAGAAGTTAAGGGAAAGGATAGGGAGGATTTTCCACAGCATCACTAGGGGATTGTCAGACAGGATAATAGCGATTCTGTTACACTGTGCTGCAGTGACTGGGGATTGCTGTTACATACTGCACTCAGTTCTAAAGCCTTTTTTGGGGTGCTTTATTAAAAACACCTCTTGTTTTCCTTGTTGTGGTGCAGTAACAGGTTAAAGCCTTTTTTGGGGTACATTTAAAAAAAAACACACACAAAAAAAAATATTTGATTTCTTGGGGTGCACTTAATTATATTTTTTGGGTTGCGTTTGGGGAAAAAAAATATATAAGCCGTTCTCCAGTGCCTGTTCTTTCTACATTGTTGGAGTGTGTTAGCAAACCCGAAAAGCGCCATATAGTGTGTAGTGCGGTGCAGCAAGCCATTGTTACCCCACTCTGTGGGTGACGTTATTTCTAAAAGAAATAGTTAAGCCTTTCTGTGGTGCTTGTTGTTTCTACAAATGTTTTTGGAGTGTGTTAGCAAACCCGAAAAGTGCCGTATAGTGTGTAGTGCGGTGCAGTAACCCATTGTTACGCCATATAGTGTGTAGTGCAGTGCAGCAAGCCATTGTTACGCCATATGGTGTGTAGTGTGGTGCAGCAAGCCATTTTTACGCCATATAGTGTGTAGTGGGGTGCAACAAGCCATTGTTACCCCACTCTGTGAGTGTCGTTATTTCTAAAAGAAATACTTAAGCCTTTCTGTGGTGTATGTTGTTTCTACAAATGTTTTTGGAGTGTGTTATCAAACCCGAAAAGCGCGATATAGTGTGTAGTGCAGTGCAGTAACCCATTGTTACACCATATAGTGTGTAATGTGTTGCAGCAAGCCATTGTTACCCCACTCTGTGGGTGACGTTATTTCTAAAAGAAATAGTTAAGCCGTTGTGCAAGGCAGTGAGCAAAGTATATTTTTTTAGGAGGTTTCTTAATTTCCTTTTATTTTAAATTTTTTATCAAACAGTATATCAGACAGAGAGGTGACAGGCCCTTCACAAGGGAGGCAGTGGCACAAATGTTTCTGGAACACGCACAGGTTGCTGCAGAGGAAGGGGACATGGCAGTAGGGGGTCACTTGGCGAGGCCAGAGCTACCGGTGTCATCTAGCGGTCGTGTGTTGACCACCAACCCAGCGGTTCTTGAATGGTTGACTCGGTCATCCGCTTCCTCCCAGATGACATCTGACACCCCAGCCAAGAGTCGGTGGGTTCATCAGACACAACCCTTAGTTGGCATGCCCCGGGAGCAGGTCCAGTGCCCTCACCTGTCCTCAACCTGCCTCTGTCCTTTTCGGTTCCCTCAGCCAGAGAAGTACTGTATGCTGTGGGCTCTGTGCCACTATACAGCGAGGACAAACTACTTGAGGACAGTCAGCAGCTACTGGCCAGCCAAGAGGTGGGGCAGACATCCGTTGCTTCTTCCAGTAGGCGGGCAAGTACTGATGAGTAGAGTGGAGTGGGAGGTTATGTTGCGAGCGGTCAGGATTTGTACACCGAGAATGTTGAGGAGGACATCAGTGACGTGCAAACAGTAGTCGATGATGATGTAGCCGATCGCACTTGGGAGCCAGGTGAAGCAAGGGCTTCATCATCATTAGATATGAGCGAATCTATTCACCGCTTCGTAGATTCGATACGAATCTACGCAATTTTCTACTCCGAAGCAAATCCGGATTTTTTCGGATTCGCTCTGTTCGAATCTTAAATGTTCTTAAGCCTTTGTACGCATACGCTACGTACCTGTCCGATGAATTGTACGCAAATGTTACGTATCAGTTAATTTATACGCTGATGCGTACGAATCCAGTTAATTAGCGAACTTTTACTGTATGTTCGTTATTCGTTCGGAAATAGGCGGCAAAAAGCCCGGGAAGAAATCGGTCACCTGACCTAGTGGGAAGGGCTTGCTCTGATTGACCGATAGGCTCGGTAAGCTGAAACTTCTACTGATAGAATTCATAATAGTTGGCCACTGTTCAACCAGGCTAACCCACCAAGGTGCAAAATTGTAGTGGAGGAGAAAGTGGATGACGTGCTTTCTTCTGCTGATACAGTTTCATGTAGCCAGGGTCAGACTCAGAGCGTTCCTCCTGCTCCACCATTCCACTCCAGCAAAGCCCGTCATTTTCTGCCACCTCTCAGCCTTCAGTCCCCCCTCCTAGTCGTGTCCCGTTCGTGTAAAAGGCAACCGAACCCCACCGCATAATCCAGCAGTTATAGAGGACAGCCTCCCTGAGGATTTTTTAGAGAGCAGTGAGACTTTGGACTGCCCGGAATTGGAGGTTGGTGGGGAACAGCTTATATTGTAGTCAGAAAAAAGTGGTGGGGAGTCTGATGATGATGTGTTAGACAGGAAGACCTGGGAGCCGGATCGGGCTGGTGAGGAAGATTTGATCTCCAAGGAGGAGGGCGGTGGTAGTGGCAGCAACAGAGGGCAGAGGTGAGTTAGGCCCAGGGCCAGGGCTGCCTTTGGAACTAGTGAGACCCCAAGTATGGTGGGGCTGGCATTAAGGTTTAAGCGTGCAAGGGTGACAACTTGGCCAGCTCAGGAGGGCGCACGTCGGGTGTGTGAAAGTATTTCACCACTCTGCCGGGGGACATCAGCACGGCCACGTGCAATTTCTGTAAACAGAAATTGAGCCGTGGGAAAGCCTCAAATGTAGGGACCACTGCTCTATGGAATCATCTGAAGCGGCGTCATGCCGCAAATTTGTCTTACCAAGGTGGATTACAGCAGCGCATTAATACTGAAGAGCTGGCAACTTCTCCCGGGGTCCCTTGCGTCAGGCAGGCCGCATCCAGAGGCATAACTCAGCCCGCATCCAGTACATACACCTCGTCGTCAACCGTGTGCGTTTCTCCACCTCCTCTTATTCATCAGCCATCCATCGTCGAGTGCGTGGCCATGAAGGAAGTTTACGCAACAAGTAATCCAACAGGGCGCAAACTTAATAGTTACCTGACCAAGTTGCTGGCTGTGCAGTCTTGCCGTACAATTTAGTTGACTGCATAGCTTTTAGGGAGCTGATGGCTTTCGCTCAGCCGCGCTGGCAGATCTCTAGCCGGCATTACTTTTCAAACAAAGCTATCCCCGCCCTTTACTCGCACGTGCAGACAATTTGAATGCTCCCTGCAGCTGTCTCTCTGCAGCACCGTGCACATCACGGTGGACACCTGGAGCAGTGCTTATGGCCAGGGGCAATACATGTCCTTTACGGCCCACTGGCTGAATGTATTTAGTGGCAGCGAGGCAGGAACCCCCCAGCATCAGGGCAAATTGCTTTTGGCACCACCACGCGCTTTCCAGGCAGTATTGTAGACCATCCAACACTTATCCGCTCCCTCCTCCACGGGCAGTCTGCCTGCTGGAGCATCAGGGCAGAGAGTTGACCCCCCTCCTTCCTATCACATGTGCTAGGTGAAACGCTGCCACGCTCTTGCTGAGGCAGATGATTAGATCAGGCCTTGCAGGCCGAAATAGTCCAAGTGTCTTCCCACTGTTGCTGTCAGCCGGCCCATAAAGTTGCATGCCAAACGTCTCTTGTGTCATGGGCTGTGCGAACCCGAACTCCCCAAACCAAAACCTCTAAATTTTATTAACCCCTCCAACCCCGGGCCTGTTTTCACCTTCCTGACCAGGCCATTTTTTGCAAATCTGACATGTGTCACTTTATGTGGTAATAACTTTGGAACGCTTTTACTTATCCAAGCCATTCTGAGATTGTTTTTTCATTACATATTGTGCTTCACAACAGTAGTAAATATTTCATTTTTATTTATAAAAAAAATACCAAATTTACCAAAAATTTGGAAAAATTAGCAAATTTCCAAATTTCAATTTTTCTACTTTCAAAATACATAGTAATATCTCAAAAATAGTTATTATTTTACAATCCCCATATGTCTACTTTATGTTGGCATGATTTTATAAATGTCATTTTACTTTTTTAGGACGTTAGAAGGCTTAGAAGTTTAGAAGCCATTTTTCAAATTTTCAACAAAATTTCCAAAACCATTTTTTTAAGCACCAATTCAGATAACAACTTTAACAACTGTATGTTCGTTATTAGTGCGCGAATGTTCTCAGAACACGACAGAATAACAAATGATTTGTACGCAGTTTCGACTGAATAGCTTCGTATTAGGTAATAATCTTTTAAAAAATTCGATGAACATTTGGCAAAGCGAATTTTGGATGATTCGCTCATCTGTAATCATCATCATCGGGAGAAGAGGGTGGCAGCTTGCGCGTCAGGCAGCGGTGCAGCCAGCAAGTCGGTAGTCTGGCCAGGAGTCAGCAGGGTGGCAGCAGTGCGAGGTCGTGAGCCAAATGGGCACAGGGTAGACCACCCTCTTCGCAGGTGCCTGCCGGCCCGGAAAATAGCAGCGCAGGGGCTCACCGAGGCAGCAGCGGTAGCAATCAGTCACTGCGGAGTGTTGGTGGTAAAATCACCTACTCGGCGGTGCGGCAGTTTTTTCGTCAAGCTGCCGGAGGAGGTGAACATGGCTATATGTACAATCTGTGGGCAGAAAGTGAAGTGTGGCCAGGGTGCTAATGTTGGTACCATGGCCCTACGTCAACATATGCAGCGTCACCATAAAGTGGCCTGGGAGAACCGTGGCTTAGATGTGGTGGTCCAGCCTGCCGCAGCAACAGCAGTATCACCCAGTGGCACGCATCCCATTTCAGGCAGTCAAGGCTCCAGCACCTCTGCCGAAGGGAGCTGTCTGTCTTTCCCATTATCTACCGGTCCAGATGCTCCTGCTCCTCGTCCTCTTACTCCTCGCCACTCATTGCGCCAGCAATCGTTCACCGAGGCGATTGCCAAGAGACAGCAGTACGCTTCCAGCCTTTCTATGGCGCAGAAGCTGACTGTGCTCCTGTCCAAGTTGCTGGTACTGCAGTCGCTCCCTTTTCAAGTGGTGGATTCTGCACCATTCAGAGAAATGATGGCTTGTGCCGAGCTGAGGTGGAGAATCCCAAGCCGCCATTTTTTGGCAAAAAAGGCAGTACGAGCCCTGCACAAATATGTAGAAGAGACGGTGGGCCAGCCTTTGAGCCTGTCGGTGTCTGCCAAAGTGCACGGCAGCGCCGACGTGTGGAGCTGTAACTACGGTCAGGGACAGTACATGTCCTTTACGGCCCACTGGATGAATGTGCTTCCTGCCCAGCCACACGAGCAACTTGGACAGGTGACACCGCTTTCTCCTCCTCGTTGTCAAACTGCTGATCCTGTGCCAATGTCCACCTCCTCCACCACCTCAGCCTCCAGTGCAGGGACAATTCATAGTGCTCCTCCAGCATACCACATGTGCAGGGCGCGGCAGTGTCACGCAGTTCTACACCTGGTTTGCATGGGCAAGCGAAGTCACACAGGGGAGGAACTGCTCCGCGTTATGAATGAAGGAATCGATTTCTGGCTCTCTCCGCAACAACTTAAAATCGGAACCATGGTGACAGACAACGGAAAGAACATGGTGTCCGCACTAAGCCATGCGCCCTGCATGGCGCACGTGTTTAATCTGGTTGTCAAACAGTTCCTCAAGTCTTCCACCCATCGGCAAGACATTCTAAAAATGGCCAGGAAACTTTGCATGCACTTCAGCCATTCCTACACCACCAAGCACACCCCCCTTGAGCTGCAGGGGCAGAACGGCAGCCCCCAACATAGGCTGATATATCATGTTTCCACACGTTGGAATTCCACTCTTCATATGTTGGACCGACAATACGAACAGAGAAAGGCCATTAATGATTTTCTTGATGATCCAAGCGGACAGAGGTACTCCCCTGTAGTTTTGATGTCAGCCAGTGGCAGCTCATGCGTGATACCTGCCGCTTGCTCAGGCCCTTTGAGGAGGCCACGTTTTTTTTCAGTCGCCAGGACTATGGGATGAACAACGTCATTCCACTGCTTCATGTCCTGGAACAGATGCTGCAAAATCTTTCTGGTCAGGGGAGTGGAGACGTGGCGACTTCGTCTAACGGCCACATGAGTCCGGTGGGGGCTGAACTGGAGGATGAGGAGGACATTGGAGCACAAGCAATGTATGGCGAAATTAGTGGTTTTTCTACCCAGGTGACAGGAGAGGAGGAGCAGGGGCAGCTGGAGGAGGTAGAGGGAGATGAGGAAGAGGAGGCAGATGACCCAGAGACACCGTGGCAGTATACAGTGGAGATGGAGGCAGGGAGTCCCTCCAAGTCACTTGCGCAGATGGCCTGCTGCATGCTGATTTGCCTGGGTAGTGACAGCCGAATAGTCACCATCCGGCAAAGGGATGACTTCTGGCTCCCCACCCTCATGGATCCTCGCTACTGGTCTAAAATGGGGGCCTTTTTTTCATCTGCTGAGAGGGAGGACAAACTGAACTACTATAGAGACATCTTATGTAGTGATGATCGAACACCTCCGTGCTCGTCTGCTCAGGTGCTCTGGCCAAGCACTCGGGGCTGCTCGAGTGCTCAGCCAAGCACCCGAGCATAATGAAAGTCAATGGGAGAAGACCAGGCACCCCGTGCTCGGATGAGGGGAGGGTGTCTGGTCCATATGAAAACGTGAAAAAATGGTAGAAACACCACAGAAATGTTTCGGGAACACCATCGGGAGTGTGAATTCGTACGCATTAGCGCACAATTAGAGACAAGCGAAGTTGCGTTAAAAAATGTCCGTTATTCTGGTCGTGTTCGGCGAACATTCCCGCACAAATAACGAACATACAGTCTAAGCGTTGTTAAAAGTACGCTACTCGCTACTGAACTGAATACGTACGCATGAGCGTACGCATACACTGCGTCTGCGAACATTCCCGCACAAATGACGAACATACAGTTTAGTGTTGTGAAAGGTACGCTACTTAACTGAGTACGTACGCATGAGCGTATGAAGTGCATACGAATCTTTAGCGTACTATTGTCCCGCGAATGCGTCCTACGCACGCACGACGCTACGCTGTGGCGTACAGTCCTCAGAGGCACAGCGATTTTTCAAAAATGTCTGTCACAGTCAGGCGTTCAGCTGCATTTAGCTCTGGAGAGCTGAAATACCTCATCCGGATTATGGACAGAGAGGATTACGATGGCACACACCGCCATCCTGACCTGCATAAGAAGGAGGTGATAAAGCAGGTGATCCGAGGCTTGCGTTCAACACCATGCGGACCCCGGGCCAGATACAGCGCAAATGGTCCGATCTGAAATTTAAATGCCCAGAGCGGCTTAATGAGATCCGCGCTGAGATACGGCAGGGTGAGTAACAAAATATTTGATAAGTAAAAACATGTTAAAAATTTTTTGTACTGTCTCTTAACATTATAAAAATGAGTTTCTGTCTGTCTGTCTGTTCTCTATGCGCAACCAAACTACTGGACCGATTTTCACCAAATTCGGCACACAGGTACATCAGGTGTCCGGGAAAGTTTTAGACCAGGTCTCATCTCTCTAGGACGTACCGTTCCCGCGATATTCCCAAAATATGATCTCCATTAGCCAATATTAGCCTGGGAGCTTTGGTTTTAAACCCCAACTGCCATTTTCCGCACAGACACACACAGGGAGGGCAGGTTTCCATAACAACACATCCAGGTAATTAGCAGCCAGCTGAGGAGCTCAGGTAACAACCCGGCCATTTCTATTCACTGACACTGTTAAAGGTATTCCGGTTACCATAAATATAACTTATGTTTTGGACTAATTTTAGACTAAGACAGTTCAGTATTAATAAAAGATGTTTTCTTCCACTGCTACCCATTGCGTGGCCTCATAACAAAGCATGATATCGACCTTTAATTCAGGCCACCCTAAAAGAAGTACCTAAAACCCCCACCCCAGGTCTCACTAAGCCACGCCCTGACTCCATCAGGCCACACCCCCTCCCACTCCGCAGCCCACAGGGATTGAAAAAATAAAGGTAAAAATCAACTTCTGTCTGCTGCAGGGATGGGTGGAAAGTTAACTTTCTTTCTGCAACGACACACAGAAACATTAAATGAAATAGATTAAATACACCCATGCGAAGCGTCTTGCTAAGCCATGCCCCTGACTCTGTCAGGTCACGCCCCCTTCTACTCCCCAGCCAATGGAGATTGAAAAAATTAAGGTAAAAATCAACTTCTGTCAGCTGCATTGACTTTCTCTCTGCAACGACACACAGAAACATTAAATGAAATAGATGAAATACACAAATTTTAGACTAAGACCGTACAGAGTAATAAAAGATGTTTTCTTCCACTGCTACCCATTGCGTGTCCTCATAAATTACCATGGCATTGACCTGTAATTCTGGCCACCCTCAAAAGAAGGACTTAAAAGCGCCGCCCCAGGTCTTGCTACATCGCGCCCCCGACTTTCTCTCTGCAACGACACACAGAAACATTAAATGAAATAGATTAAATATACCCGTGCGAAGAAATGTTTTCTTCCACTGCTACCCACTGTGTTTCCTCAAATTACCATGGCATTGACCTATAATTCAGGCCACCCTGAAAAGAAGGACTTAAAAGCACCCCCCCAAGGTCCCGGTAAACCACGCCCCCGACCCGTTCAGGTCATGCCCCCTCCCACTCCGCAGCCAATGGGGCTTGAAAAAATGAAGGTAAAAATCAACTTCTGTCAGCTGCATTGACTTTCTCTCTGCAACGACATACAGAAACATTAAATGAAATAGATGAAATATACCCAGGCGAAGCCGGGTCTTTCTGCTAGTACTGTATATATAACAGCAGTGAGTGCCAATAATGAAAAAAGTATAGAAGGACAACGTGGGCATGCGTAGTGCGCTGCAGTAATTTTCTTTCATGCTAGGCCACGCCTTTAACTCGAACCAAACAAGTGAAGGTATTCTCAGATACATGCCCCTTCCCAGTAATTAGCCTTAGGCTACTTTCACATGTGTTCTGCAGTATTTGTCCTGCCAATTCTAGGCTTTCTTGCCAAATAGCGGCCGGATCAGTGCCGTCTCCCATTATTGTTAATGGTGCTGGCTGTTCTCCCCTTTGTGTCAGGCAACTGCACTAGTGTGAAAGAAAGTACCCCTAGATATATGCCCCTTCAAAGTTAGCGCTTCACACAGACTCAAAGACGTGCCCTTTCTGCAGCTACTGCCAGTGGGCGATATCCAAAGTATTTCTACCGCACCGTGTTGACGATATTAAGAAAGTTATTGCGACAATAACGTTATCTATTGCTATAAATACCTTTTTAGAAGAAAAAAATATGATATGGCCCCCCTCTCACACCCATAATATCTTCATAGTAGTATGCGTTAGTATTAAAAAGTGTCATCATCTAACAATTGTGTAAGTTTTCATGTTGCAAACCAACGTCAACGACGGCGTCACCACCGTCGAAGCAGGACGGCCCCTGATTTACCTGCAGCCTCTAGTAAGTGTAAATCATATTTAATTTATTTTTCATCCAAGCTATGTAGGAGTGCAGCTGCAGTAAGAGCACTAGTGGTTAGGAACGGGTTCCTCCAGCCCCAAACTATTCCCATGTAGCTACAGCTGTTCATTAGAGTTGAATGTAAGGCCATTGTTTAATGATTTTTGACAGCTGCTGCACCACAGAGGAGCCCCTCTAACCCTCCTGTGCCCCAGCCAGTGTGGAGCCCACCTGCCCCTCCAACACCCCCAGGGCAAATTGAAGAGCTAGAAGGTAGGTAAAATAAAAAGTGTAATGGGTGGAACTTCTGTCTTCAAAATATAAGCTAATTTTATGTTTTATCTTTTACTAGCAGAAAGACCCGGCTTCGCCTGGGTATATTTTCATCTATTTCATTTAATGTTTCTGTGTGTCGTTGCAGAGAGAAAGTCAATGCAGCTGACAGAAGTTGATTTTTACCTTCATTTTTCCGCGTTGATTTTTACCTTCATTTTTTCAATCCCCATTGGCTGTGGAGTGGGAGGGGGCATGAGCTGACCGGGTCAGGGGCGTGGTTTACCGGGACCTTGGGGGGGGTACTTTTAGGTCCTTCTTTTCAGGGTGGCCTGAATTATAGGTCAATGCCATGGTAATTTGAGGAAACACAGTGGGTAGCAGTGGAAGAAAACATTGCTTCGCACGGGTATATTTAATCTATTTCATTTAATGTTTGTGTGTGTGTCATTGCAGAGAGAAAGTCTCCTTCCCACCCATTCCTGTAGCTGACAGAAGTTGATTTTTTCCTTCATTTTTTCAATCCCCATTGGCTGCGGAGTGGGAGAGGGCGTGGCCTGACCGGGGGCGTGTTTGGCGGGACCTTGGGGGGGAGGGTTGCTTTTAAGTCCTTTTAGTGGAAGAAAACATGTTTTATTACTACTGAACGGTAGTAGTCTAATATTAGTCTATTTCATCTAATGTTTCTGTGTGTTGTTGCAGAGAGAAACTCACCCTCCCACCCCTGCAGCTGACAGAAGTTTATTTTTACCTTCATTTTTTCAATGCCCATTGGCTGCGGAGGGGGGGGGGGCGTGGCCTGACAGATTCGGGGTGTAGCTTAGTGAAACCTGGAGCAGGTGTTGTAAGTCCTTCTTTTGAGAGTGGTGTGAATCACATGTCGGTGCCATGGTAATTTATGAGGACAGGCAATGGGTAGCAGTGAAAGATTTACTACTGAACGGTCATAGTCTAAAACATAAGTTATATTTATGGTAACCGGAATACCCCTTTAACAGTATCATCCACAGCGCTCTGCCCCTTTAAAGCATTGAATAGAAAATGGCTAGATTGTTACCTGGCGGATAATTACCTGGCTGTGTTGTTATGGAAACCTGCCCTCCCTGTGTGTGTCTGTGCAGAGAATGGCAGTTGGGGTTTAAAACCAATGCTGTCAGGCTAATATTGGCTAATGTAGGTCATATTTTGGGAATATCTCGGGAACGTTATGTCCTAGAGAGATGAGACCTGGTCTAAAACCTTCCTGGGCACCTGATGTACCTGTGTGCTGAATTTGGTGAAAATCGGTCCAGTAGTTTGGTCGCGCATAGAGAACAGACAGACAGACGGACAGACGGACAGAGACAGACACACAGAAACTCATTTTTATAATATTAAGAGATAGTTCCAACTGTCAGGGAGGATTTTCCTGGGAAGACCATCAATTATGGGTGTCTAGTAAGTACAAACCCCTAATTCACAGAAGTGTAATATTTTCAAGCACTAGGATCATGCCACCCAACAAGTTATTGATAACTAGACTGTGTACACATTATGTTCTCCAAGTGTTAGTGAAGCAGACATATCACAATCATTTTAAAATCGAGGTAGTGAAAGAAGTAGAAACTTGTGTAACCCAAAAATATTTAACAAAAATGTGTCATACATCACATAATATTATAGTACATTGGCAATCTCTTTTTAACAAAGCGAGAAACAGCCCTGCACCTCACATAGATCCAGAGATCTGCCCCAATTACTCTGCTACATCAAGCTGGTTACTCAAGGGTTGTTTTTACTAGTGTCTATTCTGCTGCATGTCAGGACTCGTGTCCAGCTCTCCCTATCACAGCTCAGGGCAGGAGGCAGTTGAAGATTTAAACTGAGCATGTGCGGCCTTCTCAGTGAGCAGTTCTAAGAAATAAGGGAAAAAAATGTCTCAAATAATACACATTTCACTGAATAACTTAGTCAGTTCCAGTAGATATACAAAATATTTAATGTCATGCAACTGCTAAAGTATTCAGATCCAGGTGCTGGTTTGAAAGTTTAGAATATATTTTGTGGGACAACCACTTTAACTCGATAATACTAATTATATTACTGTTTCCACCCCTACAGATATCCCCACTGACTTCGAGCTGGAGGCCGCCTTACAGCGATTT
>ONZH01030664.1:0-254097 GCA_900303285.1 Rhinella marina | reverse complement strand
GGGTGAGCCGTTAGGCAAGAGCACCTCATTAATATTCAGTCTTAAAGGTGGTGAGCCACACAAAACTTTGGTAACGATCATTTGGAAAATGACATTTTATTTTTTTGGACGCTAGAAGGCTTAGAAGTTTAGAAGCAAATCTTGAAATTTTTCAGAAAATTTCCAAAACCCACTTTTTAAGGACCAATTAAGGTCTGAAGTCACTTTGTGAGGCTTACATAATAGAAACCACCCATTTTAGAAACGACACCCCTCAAGGTATTCAAAACTGATTTCACAAACATTGTTAACCCTTTAGGTGTTCCACAAAAATTCAAGAAAAATGTAGACGAAATTTCAGAATTTCACTTTTTTGGCAGATTTTCCATTTTAATCCATTTTTCCAGTAACAAAAAAACAGTTAACTGCCAAACAAACCTCAATATTTATTACCCTAATTCTGTAGTTTACAGAAACACCCCACATGTGGTGGTAAACTGCTATACAGACACACAGCAAGGCGCAGAAGGAAAGGAATGCTATAAGGTTTTTGGAGGGCAGATTTCACTGGGAAAATTTTAAGTTGTCATGTCACATTTGAAGACCCCCTGATGCACCCCTAGAGTAGATACTCCAAAAAAGTGACCCTATTTTGGAAACTACGGGATAAGGTGGCAGTTTTTTGGTACTATTTTAGGGTACATATGATTTTTGGTTGCTCTATATTACACTTTTTGTGAGGCAAGGTAACAAAAAATAGCTGTTTTGGCACCGTTTTTATTTTTTGTTATTTACAATGTTCATCTGACAGGTTAGATCATGTGATATTTTTATAGAGCAGAACGTTACGGACACGACAATACCTAATATGTATACTTTTTTATTTAGTTGTTTTACACAATAATATTTTTAAAACAAAAAAAATCATGTTTTAGTGTTTTTATTTTCCTTTTTTTACTGTGCTCACCTGAGGGGTTAGGTCATGTGAGATTTTTATAGAGCAGGTTGTTACAGACGTGGCGATACCCAACATGTATACTTTTTTGATTTATTGTACACAATAATATAATTTTTGAAATTAAAAGATCATGTTTTAATGTCTTCATAGTCTGAGAGCTGTAGTTTTTTTTATTTTTTGGGCGATTGTCTCATGTAGGGTCTCATTTTTTGCGGGATGAGACTGTTTGTTGGTATTACTTTTAGGTACATATGACTTTTTGATCGCTTGGTATTACATTTTTTGTGATGAAAGGTGACAAAAAATGACTTTTTTAGCACAGTTTTTATTTTTATTTTTTTACGGTGTTCACTGGACGGGTTGGATCATATGATATTTTTATAGAGCAGGTTTTTACGGACACGGCGATACCTAATATGTGTGTTTTTTTACATTTTTTCTTACACAGTAAGACGCTGACAGTTGCCTAGGAGACCCAGCCCTGTGGCTGGATCTCCTGGGCTTCCGTAGCTGGCTGTCCTGATGCCTGTTCAAGGCATCAGGGTTGCCATCAGCACGGGGACCCGATGGGGATGTACAAGCTGCTGCAAACCCCCTGTATGCAGCGGTCAGCGTGACTGTGGCATACAGGGGGTTAATCCGCCGGCATCGGGGTTATCGCCGATGCTGGCGGATACAGCAGAGGCCCAGCTGTCAGTATCAGCCAGGCCCCTGCTGTAGATCGCGGCAGCGCGTGTCTGGCTGCCAGTTAACCCTAGGACGAGAATGCTCGTCCTAAGGCGTTAAATACTGTCCGGTTAGGACGAGCATTCTCGTCCTAGGTTGGCAACCAGTTAAGTTTTGTACTAGGGCTCATAAACATGGGCATAGTCCAGTGGAATCCCTCTGTATATACGGTATGAAGTCTAATGGAACAAACCGTCATACACCTTTGTATGAAATCAAAGGCATAGAGAGGTACGGTAGAGGGCTGTTTCAGCCCTATTACAACCTACAAGTTATAATATGATCATGTGCATGAGCTCTTAAATTGATATCCCATGATTAATCTAAAAAATGAAATACTACAGGTATATATAGTAAATGGTACTAAAATAAATGATAGTCTCTAACAAACTTAGAACCAGCCCTCAGGATCCAATTTAATGAATGGGGATCCTGAGATATCCCCATTCATTGCTCAATTTGCTTTGTGAGATTTATTTCAAGATGGCAGCTCAGGGGGCGTGACCTTTCTCAGGGGAAATGAACCTTCTACTGCAGCTGGTGGAAGTTGAAGGATGGAACTGAGCAAATAAAGAAATTAGAAAAAAGAGCAAACAGCAGGTGGCGCTATACAGATAGATTTCATTGAATGACTCAGTGGCCATACTAAATTTTTAATTGCATGCAATCAAAAAAGTATTCAGGTCCAGGTGCTGGTTTGAAAAATGTAGAATATTTTTCATGGGACAACCCCTTTAATCAATGCACTGTGTGTAGGGGACACAAGGTACTCCAATATAACTTCATATGTGAATGTAGAAACCTGAAGATAATACACCTATAGAATACAGTATATTCATAATGTCTAAGTTTCCTTCCCTGGATTTCTTTAATATTTCCTGAGCAAATGACCATTAATGAACATTTTTTTGTTACATTGGCAAAAATGTCCCTGTACTACTTGATAAATGATCTGCAGTAAATTAGAGTTTACAAGCAATATTCCGAGCATTAAATGGAACAACAAACCACGTAACTGTATCAGTCATTTGTGTGCTTCTAACCGTATTCAAATAATGCCTGATTAATCCTGGTGTTATGGGAAACTCTCACAGTACGATTTTTCTAGAAAAGTACTTCTTTTAAAATCATTATATATAAGTAAATATTTAAAGGTAGTTGTGAATTTGGGGGATAAAATATCATGGTCACAGAAGAGTTCCTCCCGTCCATCCATCTTGATAGTTGCCCACTGTTTGGAGAAATGAGCCCCTTGGTGTAATGAGGGTTTGACCTTTGCACCTTGTTGCACCGGAAGCTGTATTCACTTTTTGTGCTGTCTGCACCCCCCACTCTGAGTGACGGCCAGGCTGTGTAGACATAATCATACAGGGCCTTGAAATTTCGCGGCTGTGTCTGTGCCTCTGTGATTGGTGCATGTGCAGTACAGGGCTAAGGCTTGCCATTCGGATGGAACCTGTCCTGTGCAGCCAGGAGTGCTTACTTTTACACTGCCTGACTATGTCACTCAGAGCGGGGGCAGTCACAGAAAGTGATTGGAGCTTTGGGTGCAATAGCAATGCCCTCGTTGCACCAAGAGGCTAATTTGCATAAACTTGAAAGGTTTGTTATTCCGAACTTGGGGCATTTCTTTAGATGGAATAAGGAGCATTGCAATCTGCTGACAGACACACATCCACACAAGCAGAAGGTTTTATTTCCAGGTATGTGGTGACAGATTCCCATTAAATGGACAGTTGATTTGATTTTAGTATTTCATATGTGCAGAGCAAGGCTTTACGTGCAGTGAGATCAAGTTTGGGGGACATATTGAGCATTTCCACTTATAGTGTTTGTTAAAGGGGTAGTCTCACTTCAGCAAATAGCATTTATTATGTACAAAAAGTTAATACAAGGCACTTACTAATGTATTGTTAGTATTCATATTGCTTCCTTTGCTGGCTGGATTCATTTTTCCATCACATTATACACTGCTCATTTACATGGTTACGACCACCCTGCAATCCATCAGCTATGGCCGTACTTGCACACTATAGGAAGAAGCACTATTCTATGTGCAGTCCCACTACTATCTTGACCACCAGAGAAGCTGGCACTTTTTCCTATAGTATACAAGCACAGCCACCACTGATGGATTGCAGGGTGGTCATAACCCCTGGAAACAAGCAGTGTTTAATGTGATGGAAAAATGAACCAAACCAGCAAATGAAGCAATATAGATAATAACAATGCATTAGTAAGTGGCTTGTATTCACTTCCTTTGCATAATAAATTCTATTTGCAGAAGTGAGACATCCCCTTTAATTAATAAGGGCAACCTTTATTTTTTGCCACACAAACAAAAGGATGTAAGGATTCTGTTCGTTAATCATGTATAACACAGCTAAAGGAAATCTTACAGGTCTACACATAATCCACTGTTGGTGGTGGGAAAATCACAAGAGTGATTTTTCATGGTGCCGATTTTCTGCCTATTATCATCAATATAGCATGTTGATCAGTGCTTCTTAAAGGATGTGTACACCTTTGGAGGCAATTTTTGTTTATGATTGCATTTTACTCATTTTGAAGTAAAAATCATATTTTTACTTGCCCTTTATTAAAAATATTGAGCCATTCTGCCACAAAGCGTTAACTGTTTTTCCAACTGTGCGACTGGTACTTTCACTTTCACTTTGTGTTAGTCATTTAATAAACCTTACCTGTAAACTACTGAGAGGTCATAAATAGAGATGAGCGAGCATACTCGTCCGAGCTTGGTGCTCGTTCGAGTATTAGGGTACTCGTAAGTGCTCGCTGCTCGGACGAGTATCTCGCCATGCTCGAGGAAATGGCAACTTCCGCATCGTGCTTTTTTGGCGCCTATAAACTCAGCCAATCACAAGCCAGGAGACTCTGCGGTACACCCAGCATCACGTGGGACCCTTACATGTCGATAGCAGGGGTTGGCTGGCCTGATCAGGTGACCCTGGAATATACTAGTGACTGGCCGCGGTGCTCGGCTCAGATGCCGTCTGGATGTCGTTAGGGATAGAGCTGCTGCGTTTCAGGGAGAGTGTTAGGGCCTGCATTTAGTTCTCTGTTAGGCAGGAATCACCCACAAAGAACCCAACAACCCTTCTAAGGGCTACAAGAATTTTTTTTTTGTCTCCTGGCTTGGCTGGCTGGCACTAGTAGTGCAGCTATCGCCATATATAACCCCCTTTTTTTTAATTGTTATATCTCAGTGATACAAATCCATTGTACACAGCAGTGTGGAACCATTCTGTGTGTCACAGTTCAGTACACTCACTATTTTCTGTCCAGGTGACACTTTCTGTACGTCACTTAATACAACCAAGTCTTTTGCTGCCTGTCACGTGTATAGCTTGATCCCAAAAATCTCTGTGCGACATTTGTCTGGGTCGCAGTCTAAATAGCCACCGTCATTAGGGTGTCAGTTAGTTCTATCATAGTTTCTGCACGTCACGTTCCAAAAAAAGCAAAAATCCAAAAAAAAAAAAAAAAAAAAGTTTTTTTGTTGTTTCAGCTCAGTGATACAAATCCATTTCACACAGCAGTGTGGAGCCATTCTGTGTGTCACAGTTCAGTACACTCAATATTTTCTGTCCAGGTGACACTTTCTGTACGTCACTTAATACAACCAAGTCTTTTGCTGCCTGTCACGTATATAGCTTGATCAAAAAATCTCTGTGCGACATTTGTCTGGGTCGCAGTCAAAATAGCCACCATTAACAGGGTGTGAGTTAGGTCTACGATAGTTTCTGCACGTCACGTTCCAAAAAAAACAAAACTAAAAAAAAATATATAAAAAAAAAAAAATTTTTTTGTTGTTTTAGCTCAGTGATACAAATCCATTTCACACAGCTGTGTGGAACCATTCTGTGTGTCACAGTTCAGCACACTCACTCCAATCCGTATTTTCTGTCCAGGCGACACTTTCTTTACGTCACTTAATTAAACCAGACTGAACAAGTTTGTGGGTTTCAGTACACCAGGCCCATTTATTTATTTATTTTTTATATAATACACTTATATACAGAAAATGTTGAACCCCAGGGCTAAGGGTCGAGGACGAGGGCGTGGGCGTGGGCAGTCAATTACTGCAGGGGGCAGAGGCCGTGGTCCTGGGCAGGGTGAGACAGTACCTGCTGATGAGGGAGCTGTGGAACGCCGCAGAGCTACACTCCCTAGCTTCATGTCTCAACTTACAGGGACACGTGGTAGAGGACTGTTGAAACCACAACAGTGCGAACAGCTGATCTCGTGGATTGCGGATAATGCTTCAAGTAATTTGTCCACCAGTCAGTCTTCCACACAGTCCACCCAAGTTACCCAAGGGAGCACTCCTCTGGCTCCTCCACCTCAACCTCCTTCCCCCCCAGTCTGCCCCCTCCCAGGAAAATTGGGAATGCGATCCGGCATACTCTGAGGAACTGTTTTCTGGACCCTTCCCAGAGTCACAAACCACTTCTCAGGTTGCTGCTGACCTCGTTCCCGATGCCCAAGTTTTCCAACTGTCGCAGTCTGTGGGTGATGATGATGATGATGACAATGTTGAGTTAGTGGAAGAAGTTTGTAAAGAGGTGTCGGACGATGAGGAGACACGGTTGTCAGACAGTGGTGAAGTTGTTGTCAGGGCAGGAAGTCCGAGGGGGGAGCAGACTGAGGAATCGGAGGATGACGAGGTGACTGACCCAAGCTGGGTTGATATGCCGAGTGAAGACAGTGCTTCTGAGGCGGAGGCAAGTGCTGCACCAGAACAGGTTGGAAGAGGCAGTGGTGTGGCCAGAGGGAGAAGCAGGGCCAGAGCTGGTGCATCAGCAGCAACTGTTTCACGTAGTGAAGCTCCCGTGGCGAGGCCTAGATGTTCGCAAGTCTGGAGGTTCTTTAAAAAAGTGAGGATGACCGACGGATTGTGGTGTGCAACCTCTGCCACACCAGGATCAGCAGGGGTGATACCACTACTAGCCTAACCACCACCAGCATGCGCAGGCATATGAGTGCTAAACACCCCACTCAATGGAACCAAGGCCGTTCACCACCTCCTACGGGTCACACTGCTCTTCCCTGTGTCACTCGCTCCTCTGCTAGTCAACCCCCTGCGTCACTCGCTGCCTCTGCTAGTCAACCCCCTGCCCAGGACCCCGGCACGAGCGCCTCCCGCCGGAAAACCACACCTTCGCCTCCACGATCCTCCACAGTGTCCACCAATGTGTCCCAGCGCAGCGTTCAGCTGTCTTTACAGCAGACGCTGGAGCGCAAGAGGAAATACAGTTCCACACCACCCACATGCCCAAGCCCTCAACGTCCACATCTCCAAATTGCTTAGCCTGGAGATGCTGCCCTATAGGCTGGTAGAGACCGAGGCCTTTCGCAATCTCATGGCGGTGGCTGCCCCTCGGTATTTGGTCCCCAGCCGCCACTGTTTTTCCCGATGTGCCGTCCCAGCCCTACACCAGCACGTGTCAGAGAACATCATCCGTGCCCTGACCAACGCTGTTTCTGAGAAGGTCCACCTAACTACGGACACGTGGACAAGTGCTGCCGGGCAGGGACACTATATCTCACTGACGGCACATTGGGTTAACTTGGTGGAGGCTGGGACCGAGAATGACCCTGGGGCCGCTCATGTACTGCCCACACCGAGGATTGCGGGGCCTACCTCGGTCACGGTCTCTCAGACGTACTATGCCTCCTCCTCCTCCGACCCCTACTCCTCCACCAAATTACCATCCGTGGGCACGGTGCCTTCAGTCGGTAGCTCTAGGCGCAGCAGCAGTGCCGTGGGTAAGCGCCAGCAGGCGGTGCTCAAACTGCTGAGCTTAGGTGACAAAAGGCACACCGCCCAAGAGCTGTTACAGGGCATCACGGCGCAGACCGATCTGTGGCTGGCACCGCTGAACCTCAAGCCAGGCATGGTTGTGTGTGACAACGGGCGTAACCTGGTGGCGGCTCTGCAACTCGGCAGACTGACACATGTGCCATGCCTGGCCCACGTGTTCAATCTCATAGTTCAGCGGTTCCTCAAGACATACCCCAATCTGTCTGATTTGCTCACCAAGGTGCGCCGCATCTGTGCGCATTTCCGCAAGTCGACCACAGATGCTGCCACTCTCAGGGCAGCGCAGCGCCGCCTACAACTGCCCGCTCACCGACTGTTGTGCGACGTGCCCACGAGATGGAATTCCACATTAAACATGTTATCCAGAGTTTACCAGCAGCGCAGAGCGATTGTAGACTGCCAGATGTCAACTTCCACCAGAACTGGTAGTCAGGTCAGTCAGATTCCTCAAGTCTACAATGAGGAGTGGACGTGGATGTCTGATATCTGCCAGGTGTTGAGCAACTTTGAGGAGTCAACACAGATGGTCAGCGGCGATGCCGCCATTATCAGCCTCACCATCCCGCTGCTTTGCCTGTTGAAAAACTCACTACTCAGCATCAAGTCGGATGCTTTGCGCTTGTCACAAGAGACGGTGGAGGAAGATACGTCGCTTGATAGCCAGAGCACCCTCCGGTCTGTTTCTCAGCGCGTAACGGAGGAGGGGTATGAGGATGAGGAGGAAGAGGAGGAGAATGTCGGAGAGACAGTAGAGGGTACCAGTGCTCAGTCCTTAACTCTTGAGCGTGTATGGGCTGAAGAGGAGGACTTGGAGGAGGAGGAGGAAATGGAGAGTCAGGCCAGTGAGGAGAGGGAATTCTTACGTGTTGGGACTCTGGCGCACATGGCAGACTTCATGTTAGACTGCCTATCCCGTGACCCTCGCGTTAGAAGCATTTTTTCAAACACCGATTACTGGGTGTTCACTCTCCTGGACCCACGGTACAAGCAGAACCTTTCCACTCTCATCCCTGCAGAGGAAAGGAGTATGAGAGTGAATAGATATCAACAGGCCCTGGTGCACAAGCTGAAACAATTCTTCCCATCTGACGCCGCTAGCGGCAGAGGGCATGGTTCTGTGTGCCAAGTAGCGGGGGAGAGGAGGCGAGCAGGCAGCTTGTCCAGCACTGGCAGGGGAACGCTCTCCAAGGCCTTTGCCAGTTTTATGTCACCCCAGCAAGACACTGTCACCTGTCCCCAGTCTAGGCAGAGTAGGGGGGAGCTGTACAGAAAGATGGTGAGGGAATACCTAGCTGACCATACCAACGTCCGTAGCGATCACTCTGCTCCATACAACTACTGGGTTTCAAAGCTGGACACGTGGCCTAAACTGGCGCTGTACGCCTTGGAGGTGCTGGCCTGCCCTGCCGCTAGCGTGCTGACAGAGTGGGTATTCAGTGCAGCTGGTGGCGTCATCACCGATAAGCGTACACGCCTGTCAACTGACAGCGCTGACAGGCTGACGCTTATTAAAATGAACAAAGCCTGGATTTCACCGGAATTCAAATCTCCTCCGGGGGAAAGCAGCTAAAGATTAACATTACTTATGTATCCGATTCCTCTTCTCTACTCCTCCTACTCCTCCTCCTCCTCCATATCGTCTTTGCCTAACGCTGACCAAAAAAAACGCCATTTTTCAGAGGTCCAACTGGCATTCTTTTACCACAATTTTTCAGGAGGGCCCCCTACAGGCCCTCTCTTCAAACAATTTTTCCGGAGGTCCACCTACAGGCCCTCTCTTCAAACAATTTTTCCGGAGGTCCACCTACAGGCCCTCTGTCCAAACAATTTTTCCGGAGGTCCACCTACAGGCCCTCTGTCCAAACAATTTTTCCGGATGTCCACCTACAGGCCCTCTCTCCAAACAATTTTTCCGGAGGTCCACCTACAGGCCCTCTCTCCAAACAATTTTTCCGGGGGTCCACCTACAGGCCCTCTCTTCAAACAATTTTTCCGGAGGTCCACCTACAGGCCCTCTGTCCAAACAATTTTTCCGGAGGTCCACCTACAGGCCCTCTCTCCAAACAATTTTTCTGGAGGTCCACCTACAGGCCCTCTCTCCAAACAATTTTTCTGGAGGTCCACCTACAGGCCCTCTCTTCAAACAATTTTTCCGGAGGTCCACCTACAGGCCCTCTCTCCAAACAATTTTTCCGGAGGTCCACCTACAGGCCCTCTCTCCAAACAATTTTTCCGGAGGTCCACCTACAGGCCCTCTCTCCAGTTCCAGTTTCCAGTTTTATTTGCGCAAACTGCGTAAATTTTTTTTTTGGGATAGGTGTGAAAAATAATATTACCTGTGTATCTATATTGCCCAAAATTGGATACGGTAGCAACAAGAAGACCAAACACATGCTGCCCACAGGGTTCCGCAAATTCCTGGTCCACAATGTCAAGGAGCTCGAGGTTCTGTTGATGAGCAACAAGTCCTTCTGTGCAGAAATCGCCCACAACGTCTTCATCTAAGAACCTAAAGACCATTGTGGAGAGAGCGGCACAGCTCGCCATCAAAGTGACGAACCCCAACGCCAGACTGCGCAGCGAAGATAACGAATAAATATCTCTGTGGTTATTTGTGCTAAATAAAAGTTAAATAAACACACAAAAAAAAAATGATCTGTTCCTGTGCCTGATCCACCCAAGTTGAATCTGTCCCATCATGAGAAAGTCCCCCCAAGGAGTCCCCACTGTAACTTGCTTCCCATACAACTACCTCACCCCCCGACACCTGTGTCTCGCCATTGTCCACCACCTCCTCAGACAACACTGGTAAATCCCCACTGTCAGCACACGGAGACTGCAAAAGGTCTTGCGAATTGGGGCAGAGAATGTTCTGGGGTAGCACATCAGAGAAGGGGTGACTATGGGGTTCCAGGGAGTACGTGACCACATGCAATCTCCATCTAAAAAGTCATGCCACACTTGATCGAGCTCATAATTGACAATTGTACCGGTTGATGCTAAATTTTTAAGTTGGGGTCCTGTGTCGTCATTCTAACTACATCCGGCTGTTGTCACCACCACACACGCCAGCCCAGGGGGCACTCCTCTGGCTCTTCCAGCTCAACCTCCTTCCCCCCAGCCTGCCCCCCCACCTACAGGCCCTCTCTACAAACAATTTACGTCTTTTTCCTATCTTTCTCTCTCTCCAAACAATTTTTCCGGATAGCTGCCATATACGGTATTAAACTGAGTAGTATACATAGAACACATACCACACTTGATCTATACCAGGGGTGCACAACCTGAGGCCCGGGGGCCACATGCGGCCCTTGATACCATTCTGTGTGGCCCCATCCATCTGGTAACAGACATGTATGTCCATGTTTTGTGGCTGCTCACATGCATTTTTCATGTATTTCTCCCATTAGATGGGAGTCCTGGAACTGTAACTAGACATTAATGGTGTACACTGTGTGTTCAATCTGCCATAAATACAGTATTTCAGTTGGTAATACCCCTTTAAATTTTATTTTCGGCCCTTGACGTTGGTTCAGTTGGACAATGTGGCCCCCACCCAGAAAACGTTGTGCACCCCTGATCTATACTGAACGTCACTTTTAAAAATACGTCATTTTCCTCTCTTTCTCTCATTTGTCTGGGTTGCAATTAAGCAGACCACGTCTGCCTAATCTAATAGTTTCCGTGTAATTGCTCCATACTGCACGTCTTTTTCCTCTCTTTCTCTCTCTCCAAACTCTTTTTCCGGATAGGTGCCATATACGGTATTAAACTCAGAAGAATACATACCGTACCGGTTGATGCTACAGTTTTTCCAAATCCATCCGGCTGTTGTCACCACCACACACGCTAGCCCAGGGGGCACTCCTCTGGCTCTTCCAGCTCAACCTCCTTCCCCCCAGCCTGCCCCCCACCTACAGGCCCTCTCTCCAAACAATTTACCCGGATAGGGGATGTATTAGATATTGTACAGATTTTTTTTTTGGTTCTTCTTTTAATTGCCTCCTGACCTGTGATAGGCAGAGCATGGACACGTCCCCTTAGCTGCAGTAGAAAAGACACTCCCCTGGTCAGAGCAAGCTCTTTTTCCTTTCCGTGGTCGAAAATCCATGAATATATGGTCCAAGATAGGGGACGTGTACATCCGGCTGTTGTCACCACCACACACGCTAGCCCAGGGGGCACTCCTCTGGCTCTTCCAGCTCAACCTCCTTTCCCCCAGCCTGCCCCCACCTACAGGCCCTTTCTCCAAACAATTTACCCGGATAGGGGACGTATTAGATATTGTACTGATGTTTTTTTTTGGTTCTTCTTTTAATTGCCTCCTGACCTGTGATAGGCAGGCATGACATGTCCCCTTAGCTGCAGTAGGAAAGACACTCCCCTGGCCAGAGCAAGCTCTTTTTTCCTTTTCCGTGTTCGAAAAATCCATGAAATATATGGTCCCAAGATAGGGGACGTATACGATTTTAAACTGAGAAGAATCGATACCACACATGCCCCACTAGGAGAATTTGGGGTAATGGTGGGATTAGGCAGCCTCAGAGGCATCCATGCATGCTGCCCCTGCTGTTTCCTGTCCATTTCCGTGGTGTTTCCATCATTTTCTGAGGTTTCCAGGTTTTCACCCAGCCTTCCCTAGGCAGAGCCTTGGTCCCCTGCAAAAATGCTCGAGTCTCCCATTGTCTTCAATGGGGTTCATTATTCGAAACAAGCACCCGAGCATCGGGAAAAGTTCGACTCGAATAACGAGCACCCGAGCATTTTAGTGCTCGCTCATCTCTAGTCATAAACACTTATTTAAGCCATATTCTTATCAGTAAGATAAGGATTGAGCTATAATGAGTGTTTATAATGTCAGAGAGTAGAGATAGGGAGTCTGTCTGCTCCCTAGATGATGGAAAAATCCACAGGCAGCTAGTAGAGCATCTCTGTACACAAAAAAAGGTTCCATATTTTTAATAAATACCAATTGAAAAAAATGATTTTTAGCTCAAAATTAGTACAATGCAATAATAAAAAATGTCTCAAAGGTGTACAAGCCTTTAAGTGTTGTTCTATAATAATTTTTTAGGGATGAACAATCATTAATACGATTGTTTGCCCTCATAAGGTATTTATTTCTCTAGCAACTCATCCCCTGCTTACATTAGCTGATGTGCTGCTGACAAATGATCATTTTCTTGACTCATAAAAGATCTGATCACCTGACAAACAAGTGTTTGCTCATGTTTATAGGATGCATTGATTAGGCGAACAAATGCAGTATGAATTTTCATTCCTGTTCAACATCCTGTATGATAGGGGACCTAAGGCTAGCCTAAGAATTTTTAGATCTGGATAAGACAAGTGCCATCTCAGTTTTAATTTACATTTGAAGAACCATCTTTCTGTGAATTATTTTAACATTTTTGTACAATGATCAGCCATAACACTAAAACCACTTACCTAATATCATGTAGATTCCTGCTTGTGCTGCAAATGGTGATCTTGATTGAAGTTCTTGCACTAAATCCTGTACACGGTGACGTATGACATCACCACGCTGGCTGACGTGATGACATCATCATGGGCCGCATGAGATTCTGTGCTAGATCTTCAATCAAAATGGCGGAGGATTCACAATCAAATGAATGATGGTATGCCGCGATCATGTATGAATGCAGCATCTAAGGGGTACAATGAGGGAGAGCATTGCAATTGCCGATCCCTGTCATTGCACCCACTACTTACAAAGAAATGCGCTTTGTGATGAAGTAATTCTTCCCCAAGCAATTTTTTTTTGTAAAATTCAGCGAAGCAACAAAAACAAATTTTCCAATACTTCGCTCATCTCTAAGGTCTGGCACAACGCTATTAGCAGCAGAACCCGTTTAAACTGTATAATTCACTTTCTGTATAACCCAAGCCCACTAAAAAATCCTTCTCCTTTTAGTTCTAAAACTGACCACTGCCCAGCATCAGTATGTTCTGTGTGGGCAGAACTAATGCTGAAGACTCTTACCAGTCCTTTTTCCCATGCTCGCTGCTTCATTGTTCCAGAAAACCAGACACAGCTCATGGACATGTTGTTCTAATAATAAAAAACAGTTTTAACCCTTTCAGGGTTTTTTTGTCCCGTTTTCGTTTTGCGCTCCCTGCCTTCATACAGCCATAAATTTTTTATTTTTCTGTTCACATAGCTGTATGTGGGCTTGTTTTTTGCAGGACAACGTGTACTTTGCAACGCCACCATTTAATATTGCATATGATGTAGTGGGAAGCAGGAAAAAAATTCCAACCTAGGAGAAATTGCAAAAAAAACGCAATTCCGCCACAGTTTTACGGGTTTTTTATTCACGGCGTTCGATGTTCATTAAAACTGACCAGTTACTTTCATTCTACTGGTCAGTACGAATCCGGCGATACCTAATATGTTTAGTTTTTCTTGCGTTTTGATAGTGATAAAATAATTCTAAAGTTGGAATTTTTTTTTTCGTCGCCATATTTTGACGACTATAACTTTTTGGTATTTATGTGTAGGGAGCTGTATTGGGGCTCATTTAATGCGGGACGATCTTAAATTTTCATTGATACCATTCTGGGATGTGTAGAACTTTTTGATCACTTTTTATTTAATTTTTTTAGAAAAAAAGCGACAAAAAACAGCGAATCGGCCATTTTGACGCTTTTTTCTGTTTCGCTGTTTTCCGTACGGGAAATAAATTTTTAGATTTTTATAACATGGGCATTTTCGCACACGGCGATAAGCATGATGTGTATTTTTTATTTTTTTTACTACTTTTATTTATTTATTTATTTATTTTTGGAAAAGGGGGGTGATTTGAACTTATGTTTTTTTAATTTTTTTTAAACTTTATTAATTTAAAGTTTTTTTTACACTTTTTTATAGTTCTTATAGGGAACTATTACAAGCAATCATCTGATTGCTTATATCATAGATTCCAATGCATTAGCATTGGAGTTGATGAGGATTTTACTGCTTTCCTATGGAGCCCTATTACACAGAAGGGCCCCATAGGAAAGTCTATGCAGCAGCCTCCTGTCATTCACTATGACAGGGGCTGCTGCAGACACGCTCTGGCTCCTCTGATCGCCACACAGGGGAGCCAGAGCAACACAGAAAGCGTGCACTTCTGGTGTTTTAAGCCCTCGGATGCCATGGTCAGGATTGACCACTGCATCCGAGGGGTTAAATGTCCGTGACCGGCAGGACATTTATGAATCAGCAGTCCACCCGCGGCCATGACACCCGCTCTGTTCAGGAGCGGGCGCCATCTTTAAACACGCGCCCAGCGCCTTACTATTACTGCACTGGGCGCAAAGGGGTTAAGAAATCTTGTCCCAAATATTGTGCAGATATTTTTTTTTTAATTAATGACCTATTTGACAAGGAGTGTCCAAAGTTGTCAAAAAACTCTTTTGCTCATGTGTATTACTCAAAATATGACTGAAAAGTTCAAAGGCGTTCAAGTTAGTGGTACATATGTATGGCTGCCCACAAAAATGGAATTCAAACAGACAATTCCAAGTGCAACATATGGAAAATGTGCTATTATTAATAAATATGGGTCTATGTATTCAGTAAATGAACAAGCAGAAAAGAATACTTACTGTACATTTCTGTTTTCCATTTTATATCTAACTCCATTATAACCACGATACCTTTTCCACAGTCATAGAACAGGAGAATTGGAGAAATGTACTTTATTCATTTTGAAAATGAAGCCACATGTAGACAAATGATCATCCTCCCAGACAGGTGTTCTATTGTGTATCTAACTGGCTATTATGGAACATACCATCAAATAATTCTTGCAGTCTTACACGACAATGTTTCATCCAGCTCCGTAAATAAGTGAAGCCTAATTTCACCATGTAATTAGTAGTCATTATTCAGTGGGGAAAACATAATCGAAGATAAAATATTGGATGTTTAGATGCTTAAAATTTTGGCAACAGTAGGTACTTTTATTTTGTAAATAGAAATGTGGGTCAGTTTTATAACTTCTACACATGCCTGACCTTTTGGAATTAACTTTAACCCTTAGAATACCGGAGTCTTTTTATAAAGACTTTTAATAACTTTTTTATTTTTCTGTTCACATTGCTGTATGAGGGCTTATTTTTTGCTGGACAAGTTGCACTTTATAATGCCACCATTTTAAATGGCATACAATGCAGTGGGAAGCAGGAAAAAAATTCCAAATGGGATGGAATTGGAAAAAAAAAATGCAATTACTCCACCGTTTTACGGGTTTTGTTCCCACGGTGTTCCCTATGAGGCAAAACTGACCTGTGCCCTTCATTATCTGCTTCAGTACTATAAGAACTATACCACATGTATAGGTTTTTTATGTCTAAATAGTGTAAACATAAATGTAAACTTTGAAAAAAATTTTTTTTTTTATATCACCATATTCTGATCCCCATAACTTTTTTATAGTTATATCTATGGAGCTCATTTTTTGCGGTACAATCTGTAGTTTTTATTGATACCATTTTGGAGTGTGTGTGACTTTTTGATAACATTTTATTACATTTTTTGGGGTAAGAGATGCAATGAAAAAATGGCATATTGGTATTTTTGACCCTTTTTTTCCATTATGTCATTTGCCATATTGGAAAAATATTTTTAGATTTTAATAGTAAGAGTGCTTTCGGACGCGGTGATGCCCATGATGTTTATATTTTTGTTATTTATGTATTTATTATTTTATTGTACGGAAAGAGGGGTCATTTAATCTTTTATATTTTTATTGTTCTGTTTATATTTTATGTATTTAAAAAAGTTTTTTAAGCTTGTATTGGAGTCTACAAAATCCATTTTTTTTTAAAATTCTGAACAACCTTGGGTCTTTTAGGCCTATTATTTGTACAGAATTGCTCATTCCTTATGTTAGCCTGCTGGCCAAAATAAGAATTACAGCTTCAATACCCTGGATCTCTTCAGAGAGACCCAGGGTATTGAATTAAATTACCGGCATCCTCATTGGCTGCAGAGGATGCTGGTAAGAAGTCTGAAAGTGCGAGCTGCCGGGTTTTTCACCCTATAGATGCCGTGATCTAACTTGTTCACAGCGTCTAAAGGCTTTAATGTTTGAAACAGCAGAGAACGGGCACCATGTTTTCTACATTGCTTATTGTTTAACATACAATGCATTTGGAAAGTCTTCAGACTCTTTCACATTTTTTCACATATTGTTATGTTGTGGCCATGTGCTAAAAATTTTTTAAAAAAAGTTTTTCCCCATGATTCTGCGCTCAATAGCCCAAAGTGATAATGTGAAAACAGAATGTCCAAAATCTTTGCTAGAATCTTTCATTGACATAAGTATTCAGACCCATTACTCAGAACTTAGTTGAAGCACCTTTGGCAGCAAATACAGACTTCAGTCTTGGTTTAAACACCTGAATTTAGGGATTTTCTAGAATTCTTCTCTGCAGATCATCTCAAGCTCTGTCAGGATGGATGTAAACCATTGGTGGATAGTAATTTTCAGGTCTCTCCAGAGATGCGTGACTGGCTTCAAGTCAAGGCTCTGGCTGGGAACTCAACGCCATTCACAGAATGTTTAGGGCCGTTGTCTTGTTGGAAGATAAGCCTGTATTACATCTGCCTATTTTTTGGCAGACCGCTAACGAGAATTTGTAGTAATGCTTGTTAGCAATGATCTGGCAGTCTAATACTGCCACAGATTGACCGATGAATGAGCAAACACATGTTAATCAGGCAATCCAAATCTTTTGACAGGCTAAAAAATCATTGTTTGCAGGCGGCAGATCGTTTTGTTTAATTACGATCTGCTGCTGGCAAGCAATGGTTCAGTATATGGAAGAGCAATGGTATATTGATCGATCCTTCCTATACTGAGGAGGAGATTGCTGCATGTAATAGCGGCAGTCTCCTCCACTAGCAAGCAGACGATTGCCAGTTTCCTTCCCGACAATTGCCTGTTAAATTGGGCTGTCTAATACAGCCCCAGTGTGAGGTCCAGAGCAGGTTTTCATTGTGCAATGATGGTTGACCCTCTGGAAGTGTCTCCTATTTGTATACCGGATCTTTCGAGCTCAGCTACAGTCACCATTTGATTCTTCTCCTACTAAGGTATTCCATTGTATGAAACCACTGTGTCCCCTGTATACCATCACTGTGTCCTGTGTGTCCCACTCTGCCCCCTCTGTGCCCATTGTACAAAAAAATACATGAGGCTCTAGAAAACTCTTGTTGGTCATTTCTTTCAATTTTCACAAAAACATTAAAATACAAAATGCGGAAGCCTCCCAGGGCAGGAGAGTTTTTATATTTTTTTCTTTTATGGTTTTATACTTTTTTCCCAACCAATATCTATTATTCTGACTGTATCCATGCACTGACCTCCAGATCATGATAGACATCTACTTGCAACACATGCACCAAGATTCAGCTTCAGTTTGTTTTGGTTTTCATTTCATTATGATGATCAGGCAAATGCTGACACAACATTTCTTTTATCTGCATTGTGTTCTTGTCGCCTTTTTCTGTCATAATTGGCTTGGCGCCGTTCAGCTTGTTCTTTTGCTGTTAACTGGCTTTTTGGACATGGCATTTTTTATACTGTAGAAGTAAAGTTATGTTTTTGTCTGCGGTGTGTTCAACCTCCACCCACAGTTAACAGGGTTACATGACATCTATGGACTATTATTGGCAGCACATCCCTGAGGAAGATGTGCTGCTGATAATGTGAGTCTTTCATCGTGAAAGCTCACTCATGGGTTGATCAGCTGCATGATTATAAAGGTCAATTATCGTGAATGCACTTTCCTATGAATGCCTGGCCTGACTATCATTTAATTGGGCCCTTAAGTGTAGGCCTTAAAGCAGTTCTCCGAAAATTAAGAAAATAGAAATGCGTAAATCTGACTTTATTATAAATATTTTCCTAAATACCTTTCATTAGTTATAATGGCTTTTTTTGTCTAGGGAGCAATCATTAGGAGAAATAAAATGGCCGCTATCCTATTAGTACACACAAAACCTGTCCTAATCACACAGCAGAACACGTTACTTCACAACACTGAGCTAAACAGCTGCATCATCCTCCTCTCTGAACTACCTGTTAGGGATTATGATTTTGAATACAGTTTAATATGATCTTCAGATGAATAAATGGAGTTCATGAGGAGACATAAAGTAGAGAGGAGGGTGTGGATAATGAGCAAAAGCACTTGTATGCAGTCTCCATTACCACAACCCCCCATTACCACAGTCTGTCCTGTCCATCCTCTCTGTACTTCATGTCTCCTCATGAACTCCACTTCTACAGAGATTCAGAAGAAGATCTTATCATCTGTATTCATGATCATAATCCCTGAAGCAGAGATGAGGATTAGGTAGCTTTTTACCTCAGTGTTGTGAAGTAATTTGTCCTGCTGTGTGATTAGGACAGGTTTTGTGTGTACTAATAGGACGGCGGAAATTTTATTTCTCCTGATGATTGCTCCCTAGACAAAACAAGCCATTATAATTAATGTGAGGTATTTTTGAATATATTTATAATAAAGTAATATTTAAGTATTTTCATTTTTTTAATTCCCAGAGAACCCCTTTAAGCACTGATCGCTGATATAAAAACTTAATGGGCGCTCATTAAAAGAGCTGTTAAATTGGGCAAATCTTGTGGGTCCATGGCTGTATGAATGATCACTCTTAATTTATGATCATTCTTATGGCCTTTTGCTTCCATTATTGTTGGCAGCACGTTTCATGGTTACACAGGAGATTTGCTGGTGACAAATTATTTTTTTATTGTCGTATATAAGATGCAAACAGCTGACAAACAAGCATTTGTTTGCTTGTTTTGTTGGTTGACCAAAGAACCTTTTACAAAAATACAATTTTCAGAAACGCACATTTCTAAAAATGGCTAATGTGAAGCACCCTAGAGACTGTAATAAACTTGAATTTTCCAAATTATTCTGGCTCTTCAGAATTTGAAATTACCTTTCAATTTAATGGTATTTAACAAAAAATTTTCAGCTGTTAGTAAATGTGTGTTTTAAGTTTTTGATCTGTTTCTCGAACATAGAACATTTAGTGCACTTACTCAGATGCACAACATTGGATGAAGGCCATGTGACTGTCCCAGGAAGTTTATATTCTGTCCTGTCTATAGTCATTGCAATTAGAACTGAGCAAATCGATTCATATGACTCGATTCTTCTCATCAACAAGTGTTCTTCTGAGGGGCTGTACATGCTCATGTCTTTGTAGTGGCACATGAACAGTTGCTGTTCCAGAAGCGGAAGCAGAGCTGCTGTGCTTGCACCACTAGTTAGAGTGCAGTCACCACAATCGGTGCAGGCACGAGATTGTCAGTGCTGGGCGAGATGTCCGACTCTATCAATCAAGCGGCAGAGGGGTGATTCTTTAGCAATGGGGACAGCCCCTCACAAGTGAAGAACTCTTCTTGATGAGTTGAAATCATTTGTATGAGTTGATTTGCTCAGCTCTAATTGTCATTTTGACTATGAAGGAACATGACATTTTACTACAGGTTCTTTAGCCACTGCAGAGGCTGGGTACTATGTTTACTAAGTCACAAAAACAGCACAGTACTATAGGGTCTTTAGACAGGAAATGGGAAATGTTTTATTTTTATAATTTTCTAAGGTTAGGTCCACATCTGTGGTGGAGGCTTTTGACAGGAAAGAAAAAGCAAAAAGAAAGGGTGAAGTACTGCTGCATGAATAAGTTTTTTGTCTGGCAGAAGGCCGGTATCCATTGCAAAAATCTAATGCATCCATTATAATAAATTGGATCCTATCAGTGTCCAGCAAATGCCAGATCTGGTGATTTTGGTAGTCTGTTCCTATTTATTGGAATACAATAATGGAATTGGGCATGTATGCGAACCTAGTCTAGCTTTTGCCTTATGACTTGAGTAGAGATACCTTTTGAAATGAAGACTAAAGTCAAAATGTTACCTCCTACCATTAGAATATTTGTCCTTCTATTTGTAGATGTTTTAAAAAAGATCTTATCATATTGGATAAACTCTCTAGGGTAAATTTGCGAAAGTGTTCACAAAAATATTACCATGTGTGTAGAGCTGTCTGCCAAGTATACAGCGTCTTAATTACTAGTTTGCATTAAAATAATGTAAAGCATAATTATTAAAACACACACATAAGTGTTAAGAATTTCAAGTGTAATACATGTTTTTAGTACAAAATGAATTTAATTATAAAATGTTAGTATTACACTTGACATATGGAGAAAAATGTTGACTCGCTTCTGCCTACACACATGTGGGTGTTAGTTTTTTACAATCAGGTGCTGAAAGCATCATAGGATCCTCAAGGCTCTTGAGAACAAACCACATGTTATAATAAAGAGAATTTTTATAATAAAAGAAAAAGAATAGACAGGATATATCAAGATTTGCACATGCCATCTTGACGCTCAACTCCTACAGCCTTATGAGATGCTGTAGGAGTTTAGAAAGTCCTTAAAACCCATTTGACTTCTGTTTGTAATACACAAGTTCTTGAAAAATACATGCCGCTTTCTCATTAACCTCTCTCATCATGAGATTTCTTTTCATTGATCTACATCTTAACTGTCTTTGCTTATAGTGATATTCTATGTGGCACTTCTATTCCTTAAAGTCCTCATATATTTACTGCTATTGAGTTTTATGTGGAGGTTTTTATATAAGATATGAGTGAATTTCTTGAAATTAGTTTTGAGTCCAATTTGCTGAATCATTCCAATGATTAAATTGGGGTCCAAATCGATTCTACCAAAAGTGCTCTAATTGATCTGAAAAGTGGCATATTACATTCTGAGGTTTCCTAGGAGTCATATATTTCTTTCTTGTCTATCTTTTTTAAATTTCTCCCCCCCACTCCCCTCTTTTAGGCTCCTTAATGCAAAGACAACAATAGTAAATTATGAGGGACACTAACAAATAAAGCTATGGTTAAATGCATGGTTGAAGGTGTATGCAAACAGCCTGTTTAAAAGCACACTGTGGTGTTGAATTTATAGATTTTAAAATTAAAAACATTCCAAAAAATTCCCCTTATTGATGACAGATGGTGTTTAAACACATGGTATTATCGGAAAAAAAAGGTGGCTAGTTGTGAATATGATGTCCAAAAATGATGCCTTAATGGAAGCAGATGCTTGCCATCTTTATACACACTCGATAGTGTTGGAAGAAGAAGTCTCTTGTTCTGAACAAACATTCAAAAATTATGCGTTAACAGGGGCAGCTGCCTGCCCTGATTATACACATAAATGTTAATGTTAGATTAAACTCTTGAAAAAATCATACGTCTCCTGTCAGCCACACGTTTGTACTTTCATACGTCTCCTGTCAGCCACACGTTTGTACTTGTTACCCATATTTATCACGTTATTTTGAATTTTCCGCCATATAGATGAAAATGATGATGAAAAACGTTCCTCCTCAGGAATACCAGAAGTATCAGAACCAGAAAATGTGCCAAACTGCGGGTGAAAGCCATATGTACCAAAAAATGGTGACTTACCAGTGGAGTCCTGTCTGCGATTATTTATGGCAAACTCTGCCAGAGACAAAAACGAGGACCACTCCTCCTGGTTCTCAGAGACAAAACATCTCAAGTAAGTCTCCAGATTCTGATTGGTACGCTCAGTCTGTCCATTCATCTGGGGGTGAAAGGCAGAGGAAAAAGACAGTTGTACCCCAAGCCGAGTACAGAATGCCCTCCAGAATCTGGACACAAACTGAGTCCCACGATCAGATACCACATGAGTGGGAATGCTATGAAGTTTCACAATGTTATCAACAAATACTTGTGCAAGAGTTTTAGCATTGGGGAGTCCGGGTAATGCAATAAAGTGCGCCATTTTACTAAAACGATCTACAACCACCAGAATAACTGTCTTACCAGACGAATCAGGCAGATCAGTGATGAAGTCCATGGATAAGTGAGTCCATGGTCTGGACGGAATGGGTAATGGAAGTAGGGGTTCAGAAGGTCGAGTATGTGTCACCTTAGCGTGTGCACAGACACTACAGGCTGAAACATAGTTCTCAACACACTTACGCAGCCCCGGACACCAGAATCTACGAGAGATGAGGTCGACAGTGGATTTACTCCCAGGGTGTCCCGCAAGCACCGAAGAATGATGCTCCTCAAACACCTTATGATGCAAATCAGAAGGAACAAACAACTTCCCAGGGGGGCAAGACTCCGGTGCATATCCCTGGGCCTCAAACACCTTAGCCTCAAGATCAGGGTAAAGAGTGGATATCACCACTCCTTCGGACAGTATAGAACTCTGATCCTCAAAATCACCAACTCCGGGAAAACTATGTGACAAGGCATCCGCCTTCACATTCTTAACCCCAGGACAATATGTGACAATGAAATTGAATCTGGTGAAGAACAAAGACAATCTTGCTTGCCTCGGATTAAGTCGTTTAGCTGACTCCAGGTAAGCCAGATTTTTGTGATCAGTGAATACAGTGATTGGGTGAATTGCCCCTTCCAACCAATGACGCCATTCCTCAAAAGCCAACTTAATGGCCAGTAGCTCTCTGTTACCCACATCATAATTTCTCTCCGCAGCAGAGTTTTTTTCGAAAAAAAAGCACATGGGTGCCATTTACCAGGTGACGGGCCCTGTGATAAAACTGCTCCTACCCCCACCTCGGATGCGTCAACCTCCACAATGAAAGGTTGTGACACATCTGGCTGCACCAATATAGGGGCAGAAGAAAAGCATTCCTTCACAGCGAAGAAGGCTTGAAACACTGCATCAGACCACACTGAGACATCCATCCCTTTCTTAGTCATGTCAGTTAAGGGTTTAACTATTGTCGAATAGTTCTTAATAAATTTTCGGTAATAGTTGGTGAACCCCAAAAATCGCATAAAAGCCTTTAGATTTTCAGGTCAGTCCCAGTCCAGAACAGCACGGACTTTCTCTGGATCCATACGAAAACCTGAAGATGAAAGCAAGTATCCTAAGAATTGCACCTAATTACAGCAAAAACACATTTCTCTAAATTTGCATACAACTTGTTATCTCTTAAGATCTGCAACACCTGTCTAACGTGATCCTGATGTGTCACCATATCTGGAGAATAGATTAGTATGTCATCCAAATACACGACTACAAACCTCCCCACCAGGTGATGAAAAATATCATTAACAAAATGCTGGAAGACAGCAGGAGCATTGGTCAACCCAAAAGGCATGACCAGGTTCTCAAAGTGGCCCTCAGGAGTGTTAAAGGCCGTCTTCCATTCATCCCCTTCCTTGATCCTGACCAGATTATATGCCCCCCTTAAGTCCAACTTGGAGAACACCTTGGCATCCACAATCTGGTTAAACAAGTCAGGAATCAAAAGAAGGAGGGTACGGATCACGGACAGTAATCCGATTGAGTTCACGGAAATCCAGACATGGCCTAAGGGTTTCGTCCTTTTTCTTAACAAAGAAAAACCGAGCTGCCACAGGAGATTTGGATGGTCTAATATGTCCTTTAACCAAACTCTCAGCAATATATTCCTTCATGGCCGTTCTCTCAGGTCCAGAAAGGTTATACAGCCTAGATTTGGGCAATTTTGCTCCAGGGATAAGATTGATAGGACAATCGTATCCCCGGTGAGGGGGCAAATCCCGACATCCACCTTCAGAAAATACATCAGAGAAATCCGAAATAAAAGAGGGAAGTGTCTTAGTAGTTAAAGAAGAAAAAGATGTATTAAGACAATTGTCAACGCAATAATCACTCCAATCCACAATTTGTCTAGTATGCCAGTCAATGGTCGGATTATGTTTGCTTAACCACGGTAAACCCAGAACCATAGGAGCAGGAAGGCCTTCCAACAGAAAACATGAAATAAGCTCCTGATGAAATTCACCCACTCTTAATTTGATATCATGCACCATCTGAGACAAACACTTCTGAGATAGAGGTGCAGAATCAATGGCAAACACAGAAATCTTCTTTTCCAATGTACTCGGAGACAATCCATGCATACGTACAAACTGAGCATCAATCAAGTTCACCCCTGCCCCGCTGTCAATAAACACCTCAACTCTCACAACCTTTGACTCTAGCGCCACCTCGGCAGTCAGGAGAAAACGGGTACTACAGGATGAAGACAAATGCACATTTTCAGTTTCTCTACCCACCCCACCAAGAGTGAGATGAGAATTCAATGCCCCCTTTTCTTTTCTCTCTTTTACAGATCGAATGCATGGACATACATTGATAAAGTGTCCTTTCTGCCCACAGAGAAAACACACACCCTTTTTATTACCAAAATGCTTAAGAGTGAAAACAGGAGTAGCTCCCCCTAACTGCATAGGTTCGTCCCCTGACATCAACCTAGGGGAATTTTCATCCAAAGTGTCATAGGAAGACAGTACATTACGTGATAGTACGTCCTGAGAACGGGGGCCCCTAGATCGCTCTCTCAGGCGCCTATCCATGCACAGGAAGAGACATAGCGGCTTCCAAAGACAAAGGGGTTTCATGAAAGGCCAAAGCGTCCTATAGCCTTTCTGATAATCCTTGACAGAATTGGCTACGTAGAGTCGGATTGTTCCATTCAGTATTGGTCGCCCACCTCCGGAAATTTAGAGCAATAGATCTCAACCGAGCGCTCACCCTGACGAAGGTCACGTATCTGGGTCTCGGCCAAGGAGATACGATCTGGGTCATCATAGATAATCCCCAAAGCCTTGAAAAATTAATCTACTGACCGGAGAGACTGCCATCCGGTCGGCAGAGAAAAGGCCCGTGACTGCGCATGCCCTTTAAGCAGCGAGATGACCACGCCAACCTTCTGCTCCTCATTACCAGAAGAATGTGGACGCAGTCTGAAATACAATTTGCACGCCTCCCTGAATAGAATAAAATGATCACATCCCCCAGAAAATCTGTCTGGGAGGGCGACCTTAGGCTCCAAACAGGCCTGACAACTAGCACCCCCAGAACCACCAGCCTGTGGTCTCTGAATCTGGTTGCGGATCTCAGCTACCTCCAAGCAGAGTCCCTGCAGCTGTTCAGTAAGCGCAGTAATAGCATCCATGTCTGCACAAAAATGACATTAATTTTAGTTTGGCGTTTTATAATGTCACGCTCTGGTGTGGAGGGTATAGCCACACCAAGCGTAAGAGGGAAGGGAAAAGGACCAAACAAGGGAAACAGTCACCTCCTGCAGGAAACCCTGAAACTAGGCCCTGACTGACTACCAGCATGAACAGGCCTTAGTTGTAGGATAGTTTCATACACAGGAACCTAATAACACCAGACCCTAGAGAACCCTGCCACTAGTGACAGGGGAAGGAGTCAACCCGTTCCTCCAAAAGGACGGACGAACAGGAGACTCCAGAAGGCAAACCACAACAGGGAAAAGTAGGATAAACACAATAGGGAAAATGACACTTATCTTAAAGCAGATATTGCAGCAACCGGATCTCAGCCGAGATCCACACCACACACAACAAAGTCAGCAGAAAGTATAAACCGCAAGGAATACTGGGAGAGGAAGGGATAAATAGGGGAAAGATAATCACCACACCCACAACAGCTATGGGGAAGGGGTGTGGTAAACAGCAACCAAACCAAGAGGAAAACATGTCAAATGATGTCACTTTTGAAAGCCTAGCCGAACGCCTGCAACCTGATGCTGGAACATTCGTGACAGGTGAGTCTTATAGTATGCTACAGCCTGTAATCAGCAGATCTAGTTCTCACTTTCCCTTCTGTAGAAAGTCCATTATTTGTAGACACAATAGATATTACTGCTAATAATGTCAGTGCAGATATCTACAGTCAGAACCATGGCATAGAACCATATGCAGGATAGAGATTTCATTACTGACAGCTCTCACTACATGCGCTCTCTTCTCAACACAGTATTGTGTGTGCAGTCTCTTCTGAGTACAGTGTGTGTGCGCTCTCTTCTGAATATAGTATGTGTGTGCTGTCTCTTCTGAGTACAGTATGTGTGTGCGCTCTCTTCTGAATACAGTATGTGTGTGCTCTCTCTTCCAAATACAGTATGTGTGTGTGAGCGCTCTCTTCTGAGTACAGTATTGTGTGTGCAGTCTCTTCTCAGTACAGTATGTGTGCACTCTCTTCTGAATACAGTATGTGTGTGTTCTCTCTTCTAAGTACAGTGTGTGTGCTCTCTTCTGAATACAGTATGTGTGTGCTCTCTCTTCTGAGTACAGTATGTGTGTGCACTCTCTTCTGAGTGCAGTATTGTGTGTGTAGTCTCTTCTGAGTACAGTATGTGTGCGCTCTCTTCTGAATACTGTATGTATGTGCTCTCTCTTCTGAGTACAGTGTGTGTGCTCTCTTCTGAATACAGTATGTGTGTGCAGCCTCTTCTGAGTACAATATGTGTGTGTGCTCTCTTCTGAATACAGTATTGTGTGTGCAGTCTCTTCTGAGTACAGTGTGTGCTCTCTCTTCTGAATAAATTATGTGTGTGCGCTCTCTTCTGAGTACAGTATTGTGTGCAGTCCACACAGTGAGCGGTCACTTCTTCCACACAGATTTTTACAGTGCGACGACACACAATGATATGTACCCATAGAAGTACGGGGGGGGCGGAGATTTTTCAAAACTGGTGTAAAGTAGAACTGGCTTAATTTTCCAATGAAGCTGTGAAATCAGGTTGCTAGGGACAACTAAGCCAGTTCTACTTTACATAATTTTGCTAAATAACTATATATATAAAAGTTTGGACACACCTTCTCATTCAAAGCGTTTTCTGTATTTTCATGACTGTGAAAATTGTAGATTCACACTGAAGGCATCAAAACTATGAATTAACACATGTGGAATTATATACTTAACAAGAAAGAGTGAAACAACTGAAAATATGTATTATATTCTAGGTTTTCAAAGTTGCCACCTTTTGCTTTGATTACTGCTTTGCACACTCTTGGCATTCTCTTGATGAGCTTCAAGAGGTAGTCACCTGAAATGGTTTTCACTTCACAGGTGTGCCCTGTCATGTTTAATAAGTGGGATTTCTTGTCTTATAAATGGGGTTGGGACCATGAGTTGTGTTGGGCAGAAGTCGGGTGGATACACAGCTGATAGTCCTACTGAATAGACTGTTAGAATTTGTATTATGGCAAGAAAAAAGCAGCTACTTTAAGAAATGAAGGTCAGTCAGTCCGAAAAATTGGGAAAACTTTAAAAGTGTCCCCAAGTGCAGTCTCAAAAACCATCAAGCGCTAAAAGAAACTGGCTCACATGAGGACCACCCCAGGAAAGGAAGACCAAGAGTCACCTCTGCTGCGGAGGATAAGTTCATCCGAGTCACCAGCCTCAGAAATCGCAGGTTAACAGCAGCTCAGATTAGAGACCAGGTCAATGCCACACAGAGTTCTAGCAGCAGACACATCTCTTCAACAACTGTTAAGAGGAGACTGTGTGCAGCAGGCCTTCATTGTAAAATGACTGCTAGGAAACCACTTCTAAGGACAGACAAGGTGAACTGATGAACTCTACATGCCTGGTTCCCACCGTGAAGCATGGAGGGGGAGGTGTGATGGTGTGAGGGTGCTTTGCTGGTGACACTGTTGGGGATTTATTCAAAATTGAAGGCATACTGAACCAGCATGGCTACCACAGCATCTTGCAGCGGCATGCTATTCCATCCGGTTTGCGTTTAGTTGGACCATCATTTATTTATCAACAGGACAATGACCCCAAACACACCTCCAGGCTGTGTAAGGGCTATTTGACCAAGAAGGAGAGTGATGGGGTGCTACGCCAGATGACCTGGCCTCCACAGTCACCAGACCTGAACCCAATCGAGATGGTTTGGGGTGAGCTGGACCTCAGATTGAAGGCAAAAGGGCCAACAAGTGCTAAGCATCTCTGGGAACTCCTTAAAGACTGTTGGAATACCATTTCAGGTGACTACCTCTTGAAGCTCATCAAGAGAATGCCAAGAGTGTGCAAAGCAGTAATCAAAGCAAAAAGTGGCTACTTTAAAGAACCTAGAATATAAGACATATTTTCAGTTGTTTCACACTTTTTTGTTAAGTATATAATTCCACATGTGTTAATTCATAGTTTTGATGCCTTTAGTGTGAATCTACAATTTAAGATCATAGTCATGAAAATACAGAAAACTCTTTGAATGAGAAGGTGTGTCCAAACTTTTGGTCTGTACTGTATATATTAGGGTTACTCCTGCTGTATATAAATCTTTTGCTAGAGGTAGTTGTGCGTTGTGTGTAAATATATATTACTCTTTTTGTGAGGCAAGGTAACCAAAAATGGCTGTTCTGGCACAGTTTTTATTTTTGTTTTTTTCAATGTTCACCTGACAGGATAGGTAATGTGATAGTTTTATTTGCAGCTCCAGGGCATAATTTCTATGAGCTTTCACCCAGAATGGACCTGCATATTACAGATGAGGTTTCACCAAAGCTTTGTAAAATGGTAATATTACATCTCTGTCCTAATAGTCCATGCCTCATTTAATACATGACAATATCCTGCTTGTCTTAGAAGCAGCTGATTGACATTGCATGCTGTTATTTAGTCTATGACAGGGATCAGAAACCTCTGGCACTCCAGGTCTTCTGAAACTACTGTACAACTTCCAGAATTCTCCATTAACTTCTATGGGAGTTACAAAAATAGTTGAGCGTGTTTGCATGATGGGAGTTGTAGTTTCACAGCAGCTGGAGTACTGTAGATTGCTGATCCCTGGTCTATGATATTCAAGTAGACCCAAATCCTTCTTTACATTGACTCTCAAAGCTTTTCTACAGCTGAATGACCAACATATAATGTGGAAGAAGTCTACTGACTGTTCCTGGATGCTTGCTCTCAAGGGAAAGAATGGTTAAACATGAGATAAACCACTGTCGGAGGAGTATAAGCATGACTTACACCTCTCTCCCCCAACTGACATGCTTTGCCAAGTGACTTTGGGAGATAGCATTTTATGCCTAGGTCCACCTTAATATCATGCAACCATAGTGAAACAATCATATTTTTCTCAAGATATTTAGTTGATTAAAGGACATCTGTCAGCAGATTTGTACCAAAGAAACTGGCTGACCTGTTACATGTGCACTTGGCAGCTGAAGGCATCTGTGTTGGTCCCATGTTCATATGTGCCCGCATTGCTGAGAAAAATGAAGGTTTAATATATGTAAATGAGCATCTAGGAGCAATAGGGGCGTTGTCGTTATACCTAGAGGCTTCTCTCTCTCTTCAACTACCACGCCCTCTCCACT
Source organism: Rhinella marina (assembly GCA_900303285.1). Lineage (NCBI taxonomy): Eukaryota > Metazoa > Chordata > Amphibia > Anura > Bufonidae > Rhinella > Rhinella marina. Next base: position 224,320 of record ONZH01030664.1, on the reverse strand, counting down.
TTCATGCTGTAAACATGATAGTGCCTAGTCCTGTCAATAAAAGGGGTTCAAGCGCAGCAGTTGAAAAGAAAGCTGAACCTCAAGGTGCCACATTAAATACCCCGTTGCTCCTATAGCCTCATTTGCAAGAATTGAAACATCATTTTTCTCAGCAATGCGGGCACATATAAACATGGGCCCAACACAGATGTCTTCAGCTGCCAAGTAACAGGTCAGCCACTGTCATAGGTACAAATCTGCTGACAGATGCCCTTTAATCCTTCAGTATCTGCACAGTTTTAGTTGTAAATCTCAGGTCAACTGGATCCGCTGATCAATATCGTTTTAATGTCTTTGTAAAGCGATTGTGATTTATTAATGTATTGACTGTTATTATTTCTGTGATTACTGCGATATCCAAGATGGAAGGAAGCATCTGTTCCGTTATACATGGACAGAGGGTCTAGTTCTGGGTGACCCCTGAGCTTGGAGGTTAAATTGCTCCTATGCATGGGACACTGGCCAATGGCACAGACTCTATTGCAGCGCTCCTTCCCAATTACAGCAATATTAAAGCTTAGAAAAGCTCATTATAGTAATCATGGATCATGTAAAAACCATGCCAAAAAACGCTCTCAGGCGTTGCGGATTTAAAAAGCAATGTCACATTTGTAAATATTAACATATTCTGCGACTCTGCTGCTTGATCTCTTGTTTTCCCAAAACCCAAGCGGGTTTAGATTTTTAATTGCTATCTTGCCATTTTGACCAACACTGCCTATTCCTCATGTGATTAAAAAAGCAATCAGCGAGGGCATTGACTTTTTTAAGCGCAAGAAGCAGTCCGCCTGCTGTTATAAGGCAAAAACATTCAGGGAAGAAGTGGTTAATGACAGCATTAATTGCTATTTAAGTTTAGTTATTTCCTTCTGGGCCCCACAACTCAGTTAGAGACAGTGCCTGCAGCAGCAGCTGTCACCAAGACCGAAGAAGACAGAAGTGACAGCTATGGGATAGGGTAAATACAATAGGAGAGAGATGGGAAGGAAATTTAGCTCAGAGTTCAGAAGGAACCAAGAGGAGGAGGGCTGCACACCTGGGGGGCGAGTAGTAGGGGGAAGAAAGCAGGGGGTGCTTGGAGACCAAAAAAGGGCCTCCTGACTGCCGCTGCAGTCCTCGGTGTGGTTAATCACGTTCTCCCCTCTCAGTACTGATTTGCAAGAGCAGATTAATCAGGGAGCTCAGCTTGATGAAATTTCATGTTATTGTACTCATTTTAGCAACATCTTTTATTATCTTCATTATTCATTTACAGGGGACTGGCATCAATTATGCAAATGAGTTCACAGACTTTGCAGATTACTTCATTTGCTACTATTGTTTGTGGAAATTTAATTATTAAATATTATTAAGCTTGCGTTTTCTTCAATTTTCAAGGCTCAGCTTCATTTGATTTTTTTTTTTTGCTCCAGCTGCTCTTCTTCCTGTTCAGTGCCAAAATAAAAAAAAAAGTAAAAGAAAAAAAGCAGCAGCTCCCCCCCATCAAAGCAGCTCTGGCATGATATGAAGACCAAATAAAAATCTCCTCAATTTAATAATTTTGATGTTAGTCCCCTTGTTCTCAGCTGCTTGCTCAAAGCTAGGCAGAAAGAAAAGCAGAGCACATTCAATTTAATGAGCAGAAATTGAATTCAAGTTTGTTCGGAATTGACTTCAATTAAGGAGAGTCTTAATGATAAATTAATCTCTTTTCTTTTTTATCTACATTTTTTTTCTTCCAAGAGATTGGACAGTGAAAGACCAAATTAAGAATGCCAATTTCTACTAGATAAGAAGACTGATAGAAAAATGCAGTATTCTGTATAAAGAAATGTCGTGGACAAATAGCTAGTGACTCAGCAGTGCCTATTATAATTCCAATTCAGTATTGCTACTTGTGTATCCATTGAGAGAATTACCGATGCTGTGATAGATTTAATACTTTTAATCTTTCTTTAAATGAATGCATAATTAGTTTTCTCTTTACAAGTGCAGGGTAGATATACAATAAAACTGAATTATTGCTGGATTATTACAATGTAACTGTTCAGTTATCTTCTAATGCAATGGTATGAGCAGTCTATACTAAGTTGTTTTGCCATGTTACACTGGAAGGACTCCTCCAGGGTTATATTTTGTGGAATAATTTGCAAAAGTAGATCACCTGAATGATTCAAAAACTGTATGGAATAACGTTCCATGGGAAGGAAAGTCAAAAGTTGAACTCTTTACAGATCTCAGTTAAGGCATCAAAGCATAATGGTTGCAAATACACACAATGTGGCTCTTTACTTTGAACATTAGAAAGTTGGATTGAACAGGATATAACAAGAACAATGTAGTAAACATCTCTGATTCCCAAATACTTGACAGGAGTGTCATCAAATTATTGATTAACTTATCAAAAGTTTGACCATTCCCCAAACTACCACCGACTGTCAACTGATTGTCATTCTGCTCAATTTAAGGAACAGACCTAAGTAGCGTCCTCTATTCTCCTCCAAACACCACTATGCTCAAGTAGGGTATTAATTAATTTGGTCAGTTGTATTAGCCTGTGCAGATGAACTAGTCTGACTGCTACTTCATTCTCCAGATAGTCAATGCTACTGTAGCTCCTCCATATTGCCCTCAGAGTTAGTACATTTCACAACTCGAATAGACCCACTAATTGCCTCTCAAAAGTCTGAGCTAACCCTGTGGTCACTCCTTTTGGGTTCCATCCGTGCTGATATAACCCTCATAGCAACAGCAGTCAGGCCGTTTATTCACTTGGCCTACACTGCTTTTTTTCTCCACTGTATAGCCCCCAGCATGATAAGCCATTGTTGAGTTAGCTCAATGCCTGCTCCCATGATGTTTTGCTTTCCAAAACACTGCCACCTCTCAGGGCACCAGGAAACCTCTGCACAGTTTTCCACAGACCACATTGATGTCTCCCTGTCACAATCCACAACTACAGAAATGTTGTTCTTTTTCCGGCTTTAAATAGACCATGCCACTAATCAGTGGAATATACCCCAGTCCCATTTTTCACATAGGCCAATAAGAACTCAAAGAGGCAATGCACCATATTCACACATAGTCCCCCTTATTGGTGACAAACTTCACCTTTTATATACACCGTAATACTGCGAGCATGATGCATGGTGTGTTGACATTGCCACATACATCTTCCCCATTAGGACTAGGTCCTTCCTACCACATGGAACTGATATGGATCCATTTTCGGTTGGATTCTCTTGTGTTGCTCACCCATCTCATCTCCAGCACTTCTTGGCCTCTTCTCCTACTGCTGCAGATGTTTGCTGCTTTAAGTGGTGCCACTTTCACTTGTTCCAGAAATCTCAATCTCAGATCTCTTTCGCAGTGGTTTTGGGTTGCCAGGGTTGTAATATCACCTGACACCCAAATATGACATTATGGGCGGCATGTTTAATCCAGTCTCAGCCTCCAAACACTGCTTGAATATTGATATCTCTCTTTGGACTTTAGCTTGGTACATGAAGTTCCACAGATCTGACTTGACTCGTTCTTGACTGTCTACCTGTTGCTAATCTTTGCCTGATTCTGGATTAAACTTCCGCTTCTTATTCATCCCAGTTTATAATTCTAGACTGCTCCTGGTGAGAGTAACCTGGGGATTCTCTGCAGAAAAGTCCATCCCTCCACACATTGGGCTTAAAGGGATTGTCTCATTTCAGTAAGTGGCATTTATCATGTACAGAAAGTTAATACAAGGCACTTACTAATGTATTGTTATTATCCATATTGCTTGCTTTGCTGGCTGATTTTATTTTTGTATCACATTATACACTGCTCTTTTCCATGGTTACAGGACACCCTGCAATCCATCAGTGGTTGCCGTGCTTGCACAATATAGGAAAAAGCACTAGCCTATATGCGCGTCCATGGTCCTGGCCACCAGAGAGGATGATGCTTTTTCCTATAGTGTGCAAGCACGACCACCACTGATGGATTGCAGGGTGGTCTGTAACCATGGAAACCAGCAGTGTATAATGTGATGGAAAAATGAATCCAGCCAGCAAAGGAACCAATATGGATAATAATACATTAGTAAGTGCCTTGTATTGACATTCTCTACATGATAAATACAACTTACTGAAGTAAGACAAACCCTTTAATCCCCTAAACTCTACATTCGGTTTAGTCTGTGTCAGAATACAGCTTAGACGATCCACTGCTGCACCAGTACCATAACACGTATCTGAGATATGGAAGGTATCATTTGGAAATGAATGAAAAATTAAATTTTTTATATATTCTAATGAAATTTGTCCTTTAGATTTTTACAGTTGTGCTGCGACTGCTGAGACGAGCAGAAGCACTGTCTGTGAAGTTCTGAGAGACAGAGACCTGTTTTGTTAAAATTGGGGTGTAATTGTTCTGGGAATCCATATTGCACATATCAGGGATATTGCAGGGCCAGTGCAGGGCAAGTGCAGGGCTAGTAATGAGTCAGGCAGGGAGAGAGACAGGGAGAGAGACAGGGGGAGAGACAAAGACCAGCTGCAGGGCCACAGTCAAGTGAAAAATGTCTGGCATGGAAAAGCAAAAGGGTTCCAGCCAGACCTCGAGCTCCAAAAAAAGGAAAAGGTAGCACAGGGCAGCAGTGCCAAAGGACCTGTAGCCGGAGCTTCTACTTTGTAGAATTCGCAATAGTTGGCCACTGTTCCACCAGGCTAACCCACCAAGGCGCAAAATTGTAGTGGAGGAGAAAGTGGATGAGGTAGTGGAGTGAATGGCACACTCATCTCAATCACAGCTGGATGATCTGCTGTCATCTGCTGATACACTATCATGTAGCCAGGGGTCATACTAAGAGCTTTCCTCCTGCTCCACCATTCCGCTCCAGCAAAGCCCGTCATTTTCGTATGCAATTTGTACGTGTTCACATAAGTTGCGTACCTTTAACAACTGTACATTTTTTATTAGTGCGCGAATGTTTGCAAAACACCACATAATAACGTATGATTTGTACGCAGCTTCGCCGAATAGATTCGTATGAGGTACAAATCTTTTGAAAAGTTCAACGAATATTCCGTGAAGCAAATTTTGGATGATTCCCACATCTCTAGCCCAGATGCAGCAAAACAAGCCCCAACCATGATATCATCACCACAGTGTTTCACAGATGGCATGAAGTTTTTAAGTTGGAATGCAGTGATTTTCATTCTCTAAACATTCTTCTTTCGCCTTGCAAACCTGCCATGCACCCCTTAGTTGTTCAGTGTCCTTCTGATTGGTGGAATCATGAACATTAACATTAGCTAATGTGAAAATGGCCTTTAGTTGCATAGAGGTTACCCTGAGTTTCTTTGTGACCTTGTGGATTATTACACTCCATGCTCTTCCCATGATCTTTGTTGGTCGACCACTCCTGGGGAGGTTAATAATGATTTTGAGTTTCATCCATTTGTAAACAAATTCTCAGTAATCGCCTTTGTTAGTGCCATGATACAGTTCCACAAATGTGCTGTGAAGATCAGAATTTAATAGATCACAGTTTTTTTTTTAAAAATAAAATAGGTCGCCCACTCATACCTGATTCTAATTTCACCTTGAAATTATCTGCTAATCTAAAGGTTTACCTACTTTTGCCATTCATAGATATGTTCTTTCAAGGTAAGTTCAAAAGGGCAACGAGAAATAAGGAATGCAACACCAAATGCAGTGAAAACAAAATAGACATTATGCAGGATAAAATGTAAATTAAAGGCTATGGGGGTCATTTAGCAAGCTGAAATACACTGAAATAAATGGGTGTGGCATGGGCGGGGAAGGGGACAGCCTGTTCAGGTATAGAAAAAAGTCTAAATATAAGACAGCTTCCGAGCAGGTGAAGGATCCTCTGAAGTTATAATGAGGCCAGTGCCTTGTCATAACTTCATCAGATCCACCGCCAGCTTAGGGGTTTAATAAGACCGGCATCTAAAACGCAGGTCTTAATAAATATGCTCCTATGTATTTTTTATGATTGCATTTTACTCATTTGGGACTAAAAATCATTTTTTCAATTGGTCTTTACAAAAAATATTGAGACGATCTATCACAAAGGGTTAACTGTTTTTCCTAGCTGTGTGCATCCTACTTTCATGCTGTGCCGGTCATCTAATAACCTTATCTCTAAATTACTAAGAGTTCAACACTTATTTAAGCCACATTCTTCTCAGTAAAATAAGGATTGAGCGTTGATGAGATCTGAGAGCAGAGATAAGGAACCCCTTAGCTCCCTGACTTACGGAGCAGAGAGAAAATTCAGATGCTGCTAGTAGAGCATCTCAGCCCTGTACAGAGAAAACTTCATACTTTTAATAAAGACCAATTGAAAAAATGATTTTTTTCTCAAAATGAGTATAAGGCACTAATAAAAAATGTCCTCACAGGTTTACATAGCCTTTAAGCAAAAGACTAAATAATGTGCTCAAGTGATGATTAAAAATTGATTGTAATAATAAAGCAAGCATACAGAAGCTTTAGCTTCAATCCTTAGGTGATTCTAATCTTGGGAGATTTTTCTTGGCCCAAGAGTTTTATCTGAAGTTTGTTTACGGTAGCGAACCCAGCAGACGTCTGAATCCAAATGCCCCTTGATGACACACCTCAAAAAGCTTTTTCCCTATACTTCTGTATTGGCAGAACTCACCCCTGCGAAACCTGGGACCCGCAAAAACAGGTGCAGAAGAACTGCGCATACTCTAAACATCAGCAGATTGGTATGCGGCCTAGTGCCAACCGTATAAGGCACACCTGATAACAAATTTCTGTATCCAGTATCTGTTAGCTGCATTAGTTGGTCTTAAAGGGAAAAAAAACATGAAATTAACCCTTCTGATTATACATGTGATATTGGATTATTTTCCTCAATTAATAAATAATTGTGTTTAATATTTTGACTGATTTATTTTATTTGGTTATCTCTATCAACTCTTTGATGTGGTTTTAGGTCAAATGTATGCAAAAATATAAAACAAAATCTAAAGGGTTCACAACTTCAGACATTTTTAAGCACCGCTATATCTTGGATACAGTCTATCGTGCAGAATATAGTCATGTTGTTTCTCAAATTACCTTAATCTCTTCATTTATTTTTCTAAATCATCTATTGCATTATATCCTGTTGATTTATCTGGTATTGGTCATTTCTTGGACATTTTACCAGCAATTGGGCACGTCAATGAGCAATTTCAATTTGCATTCAGAAGGTATAAAACATTATAGCAGGGCTGTAACAGTTGCTGTTTGTTAGCAAATGAACTTACCAGAAAATGTCAACAATTTATGTTAGGCCATATTGCCTTTATGATGGTGAACAGTATAATCGTTATGGGAGCAACAATCCAATGATACTGAAACAAATGGGATACTCGAACGTGTCATTATGTTCTCATTTAGATTTTGTTAGTGAAGTATAGAGCTGATCCACGAAATCGAGTAACGTGTATCTGTATTAGTTTTCTTTTAACTCTTATGTGCACTGATTGGGAATACCTTGCAATACCTTTATGCTTTATAAGCATAAATAAAATGCAAAATCTAAAAAAGTGGTAAATGGCCTTTTAGACATGAAAAGTAGAAGTTGCCCGTTTCATCCAGTCAATTGTGAGAAGTCATTTGACACAAATTGACTGAGAGTCAGGCACAGTATTTATCTTACTTCTTCTTCCATGGTCCTTTTCACCTGAGTTGATGCATGGCTATAATAAGCTACGATCGACAATATAACTAGTTGGCTGGCACCCATTTAAAGGTATTAACAAACTGCCCACTGCAAACCATATGGGGACAAACAAGACCGCCCATCCAACGTTTCATGGAAAAAGATGGACGTCTGGGTACACTTAAAGAATTTGATGGATCCGTGTGCTGCCCATGGAGAATGTGGACAGCACTAAACCCAATTTTTTTCCTCTTTCTTATTTTACTTAAATTGGTTATTGGTATTGCAACAAGTTATTCTGTAAAAATATATTTCTCCCAAAAAACCATCTTTTGAAAAGTAAGATAAGACATACACTGGTGTACTGCGTTTAGTAGGCGTGCACATGACAAGACTTTGTGCACAGAACCTCTATGATAGCATACAGAGAGGGAGATTTATCAAAACTGGTGTAAAGTAGAACTGGCTTAGTTGTCCGTAACAACCAATCAGATTTCACCTTTTATTTTTCACAGCTTTTGGTAAAGGAAAGGATCAATCTGATTGGTTGCTGTGGATAACTAAGCCAGTTTTCCTTTACACCACTTTTACTAAATCTTACTCATTATCTCTATGGGTCTGTAATCTGTGGTGTAGCTAGAAATGACTGTGCCCCACAGCAAATTTTTGAACAGGGCCCACCCAGCAACTTCTTCCCAACCTCCTCCTCCAGTGCCACTGCTACACCTTCAGCTACTCAAGATCTCTCTCTCAGATGAGGCCTGGCAATCGCTCCGTTTCCTATAGTGTCTCTGTATATAAATAGATTGTATAAAACTGTTCAAAAAAATCAATCAGTCCTCATTCTGGGTAGGCCCCTTCTGAGTTCAGGCCCCAAAGCAGCCGCTTCCCGTATAGCTACACCCCTGGTCTGTATTAATGATTAGTAAGCATTTATGTGCTTTCTTATGGACAATTCATGAACCTCCATAATCTCTCTTAGAATACCTGTATAATATGACATGAGTTGGGAGATATCATGATTTCATCAGTCTATGAGTAAAGTCTCTATGGGCCTCCGTATGAAATTTGAGACATATATGGTATGGTTTCATAATAGGTTATGGGTGTTCAGATGTAGATCTGCAGAACAGGATTCGTAATGTGGTTCTGTATATGCATCCTTACAATGATGTTCTTTTGCATGTTCACTACGTTCATTTGCATGAATAGAAATATTTTGCATATGTACATTTACTATTCACACACTACTCATATGCAATGAACCAAGCACATATTTTCTGGAGTATGGCTATTTTGAGCACTAACTGCATTTCCTACAGAGAAAGCAGGGTCACTTTGGCTAGAATATTTGGTTCACATCCTGAGACAGAAATTACCTTCTGTTCACATGATGAACCTGGCCCTTGTTATAAACAACGCTGGTCCATGACAATCTGGTGCATTTACTGGTTATAGACATATAAAAGCTTACTGGAGTGTGTGAAAATAAAGCGAACCTATCGCATTGAACATACAGCTCCAAAAAAAAGCTTAAACAGAGCTACTTGGAGTTGCTAGAAAAAGTAAGTGAACCCCTTTGAAAAATATTTGCATTTCTACATTCTGCATAATTACAGGCAAACAAAATCCAGCTAAACTAATAGTATGCGAACGTTTTACTTTTTCACTTTACTTTTTAAGTAAGTGAACCCTTGAATTTAATAACCTTCAGTCCCTACTTTAGCAGCAATCCTGTCCACCAAATTTTTTCAGCAGCTACAAATAAGACTTGTGCAATATTGAGGGGGAATTTTGGACCATTCCTCCCTGCAAATGTGTTTCAGCTCATCAATATTTCTGGAATGTCTTACATACACAGCCCTCTTCAGGTCATGCTACAGCCTCTCAATAGGAATAATGTCAGGGCTCTGACTTGTCTATCCAAGAACACAAATCTTTGTCTATTTTTAACCTTTCTTTAGTTGATTTACTTGTGTGCTTTGGATTATTGTATTGTTGCATCAACGAAAGTCTCTTCAGCTTGAGGTCATAGACTGCTGCCCTTACATTCTTTTGTAAAATGTTTTTGAACAGAATTTATTGTTCCCTCAGTGATCATAAGATGTCCGTGCCCAGAGACAGCAAAGCAGCCCAAAGCCTTGATGCTACCACCACCATGCTTCACAGCTGGGAGTATCTTTAGGTGCTGTATCCAAACTCTGAGGGACAGAGGAAAGGAAGGGGCTTGTTTCAAATTTGCCAAGTGTAGTGTCACACTTATTGCGTAAAAAGAGACACCACAAACTATCTGTATAAGTCATGTCATTTATATTGTACCTGCATGCTGCAAGAACCTTTTAGGCTGAGTAGCTGACATTTTATTGTTACACCCCTAGGTGGTGCTATAGCACTTTAGATAAATAGCCTGCAACATGTCAGTTAAGTCACAGGTCTGTAGCCTGCAACAGGTCAGTTAAGTCAGTTCAAGTTAGCGCAGGAGAGTGAAGAGGAAGAAGTGACAGTTAGTCCACCATGTAGCCAAGCCAGGTAATTTGTGGCCCTTACCAAGTCTAAGCTACTAGAACCTGAGCCAACAAAGATATAGAGAGAGACTCGTTGAGGTAATAAAGACCTGAAGTTTCATGGACTCTACCAGCACAAGTATTTTAGGAGTAGCCTATGCACATTTTCTACAGCTAAGACGTCAAGTTGTATGTTTTAATCCGCATCTATCCCTCCGGAAATTGTGGACCTATTTAATCCAAAGCACCCAGAAGTTAAATAATGGAGCAGAAGGATTGATGCCTGCCGTCCAGGGATGCCACCCTGTGGGATGCTAATTGGAAGTAAGAATATGTTTAATATTATATCCAGAGCCAGGTCTATTTAAGTGTGGACATATAGAAGGAACATAAACTAAACAGAAAGATTGCTTTATTGATAACTAGAAGAGAAATATATATATGTATATACAACTACTGACTATCCAGCCTAGTAAAGGGATTCTTGCAGCATCCTTACTTATTGCCACGTGAAGCAACTGTAAACTGCACTTTATGAAGGAATTACTCCAAGGCAAAAGTAAAGTTCAACTGTTTTTGATAGTAAACTGCCTCCTCATCATTTTCATCCTCTCTATTGCACCGCAAGGTCCTGGCGTCACAAAATTATCAGGGACCCTGCCAACTGACACCCTAATCCACTACCATCAAGGGCACCTCACCTTACCACCCGGCAGAGCCTCTGGACCTAGAGAGTTCCCCAAAGGAAGTGGTGTCCCCCTTCCACCCACCTGCACGCCGGCCCAGGGAGCAGTAGTCACCAAACTGTGAGTAATATATCCACAGGTACCATCTTCACTGTGACAACACTACAACGCTCCCATACATGCCCCTGCAGCCTGGTCGCTGCACAAGGACCACCTGGAAGTTCCACAATGCTTCTGGAAAAATGCTCTACAGATGAGAGTGGAAGCTTTTAGCACAAATGCACAAAGTTGGATGTAAGAAATATTGGACATTAGCTTCTCTAAAACGGGGCTGTTTAGACCTCCCCTTTATTGGAAAAACTGTTGCTACTGAGGATGAGTATGAAACATCCAACATTCAATCAATCAGACAATCTTAACATAGTGTATTTGACCAGCTTTACTCAATATTCAAATATTATATAAAGTAATTTAATATGATGTATGCCTATTTTCAATCACACAATATTATTAATATAATCACAGTGGGTATTGTAACATTATTTTCCAAATGTACCTACAAATTACCTTAATATATATTCTCCTAAACTAACTAGCTAAACTAGTAACCTATTAAAGGTGTTAAACAATGAAATGGTTAAATCTTAATTTTTATGTACAACTGTTTCTAGTACATTTGGAGATTAGATTTAGATATCTTTCTTCGCTGGCATCCTCGTAACTGTTATTTCTAATTATCTGGCATAGATTTCTCAGCATACTGTACACCAGATTTCATAAACCACAGGAAAACAGGCACACATTTTAAATATGCCACTGCATAGAAATAAGATGCTGTTTTTCCAGGTTCTGTAATGTATCTAAAGCAAACTTGTCAAACATCTTGTTTTGTATTAAAAAGTTTGCAGAAAATAAGTACAAAAGGTTTACGGAAGCACTCTTGGATTTTTTTCTTGGCCTATATAATGCAGGATAGGCCATTATTAAAGAATAAGACTGAGGCACTTGTGTATGACTTTTGTATAACTGTTTTATTTGATGTGTCATTTGGGGGTTGTCTGCCATCTTGATTCCTACTGAATCCTACGTTTTCATCATGCCAGGCTTTGCAGAGACAGAGGGAGCAGAGTCTCTCCACATTGCACTGTTTTTTTTTAAAGGCAGCCATGACAGATCAGTGACACAGAACTGTGGTCACCTCACACTGCAGGATCTCCATGTTTTCCTATGTGATGCTGCTTGACCCTGTCTCCCTTCTCTGCCCTGTCATCTCTCCCCTGTCAACTTGGATAAAGGAAGCAGGGAAACCAGAGTGAAGATACATTTGGAGAGTCAGCACCCACAGATGGTACAGGCAGTGTGAGTCAGGAGGTTTATATAACTGCAGCTAATCACTGTATACACTTACCTCCTATATATATGTACTCCTGGTCATTTACATAGGGGACATGTTATATCTTTAACAGAATACAATGATATACAAAGGAACATGGAGGGTGGAGAGGGGCTGTGGAGCTGCCAGTATTGATAGGTGATAATGTCATCCTGTAGTTCACAGGAAGTCAGCCACACAGGAGTGACCGAGTTCCTGTTTACACATTAGAGCAAGGTATGAGACTTGAGATCATATGACCAGGTTCCCATAATGAAAAGGCTCAAAATTTATGCATGCAACGGAGCTAGGGTGTAACAAATTACACTGCTAGAATACTTGGGTTTTTAAAGATTTCACACAGCAGGCACTCACAGCTAATGTCCACGATAGGTGGTAACGGTGACCGTGGACATTTAACCACTCAGATGCCATGGTCAAATGTGATCTTAACATCAGAGAGTGTTAGAAACCAGAAGCTCGCACTTCTGGTTCAGGCGTGCTTTCCACTGGAGAAGATCAGGGAAAGCTCCCCGTTATATCCCAGTTCAGGCCATAGGTGGTAGCACTGAACTGTGATATAGTGATTTCTATACAGAATAATGGAGCAATTTTCATTATTTTGTATAAGTTCCAATCTGATGATTCAAGCTGTGGTCCACTTGGGGACCTAACAAAACATAAAAAAAAGCAAAAAAAAAAAAAGCTTTGAAGAATAAAAATAAACAATTAAAAAAAAAATAACATCATGGGCAATAATAATATACTAATAATAATAATAACTAATAATAATGACGTAATGAAAAAAACATTGAATGGCCGATTCGCTGTTTATTCATCACTTTATCTACCAAAAATTGGATAACAAGTGATCAAAAAATCATACACACCCCAAAATGGTATTGTTGAGAACTACAGTCCTGTAAAAAATGAGCCCTCACTATAAAAATGTTATAGTGGTCAGAATATGAAGATGAAAATAAAAAAAATAATTTTTTCCAAATGTTTTCAGTATAAAAATACAAGAAAAACTATACATATGTGGTATTGCCGGATTCATACTGGTCTGGAGAATGAAGAGCACAAGTCAATTTTACTGTATAGTAAACACCGTAAAAAAAAAAACGTAAAACTGTGGTGGAATTATGTTTTTTTTTCCAATTCCACCCCATTTGGAATTTCTTTCTTGCTCCCCACTGCATCCTATGTAAAATTTAAATGGTGTCATTAGAAGGTACAACTTTTCCAACAAAAAACAAACATAGTAACATAGTAACATAGTTTATAAGGCTGAAAAAAGACATCTGTCCATCCAGTTCGGCCAAAACAAATTATGGCTCTGGGAAGACAGAGAGCGAATAATGAAAACACAAAAAAGGAAAATCAGGAAAGGGTTAAAAGTCATCATCAATTAAATCATCATCAGTAATAACCCACCAGATTACCATCCAGGCTCTGACATGATTGGAGAAACCCACTAAAATAGGGCCTGTGAGGTTAAGGGTTTAGTCAAAGAAAAATCACAGAAAAAAATACAAAACATCCTGCACGATATGACAACTAAATATACAGATGTGCATGGCTACATTTATAAAAGAAACATCACGGAAAATAATGCACTCATACAATAGATGCAAACATTATATATAGACTAAGCCCTCACTCTGATATGATAAAATATGAGAGTCTCAGTAAATATATTTTGATCAAAACATATCTGTGCCCACTTACCAGCACCAAGGTGCTCTCAGTCAGAAAGGACCTACTCTAAAATTACCTATGCCGTTGGGCTTATGCATTCTGGAGAGCAAACCCTGCACATATAGTGTGCTGCTGCTAGTCACCTCTATGTGCATCAAGCATCTAATGAGAGGAGGAGCACGCACAGCTATATGTACCACCTAATCAAGGTCGCCTGTGGGATAGATGGGGCAAAAGTGCACAAAAATGCTACTCCGAAGATAAAATAGAAGCGCATTCACACATGAAGGTGCCACTCCTTCAAAAATCACATAAAAAGATACAAAATTTCCTGCATGGTATGATAACTGAATATGCAGATGTGTATGGCTACATTTATAAAAGAAAAATCAAGGAAGATAATGCATTCATACAATACACTATCCCTCAGGCGACCTTGATTAGGTGGTACATATAGCTGTGCATGCTCCTCCTCTCATCGGTTGCTTGTTGCACGTAGAGGTGACTAGAAGCAGCACACTATACATTCAGGGTCTGCTCTCCTGAATGTCCATCGACATAGGTAAGTTTAGAGCAGGACCTGCCTGACTAAGACCACCTTGGAGCTGGTAGGTGGGCACATATGTGTTTTGATCAAAATATGTTGGCTGAGAGTCTCAGATTTTATCATATCAGAGTGAGGACTTAGTCTACATATAATGCATCTATTGTATGAGTGCACTATTTTCTGTGATATTTCTTTAGTCAAAGACGACTACAACTGAAGCAAATTTTGGAGCCAAACTTGTAGATTCCTAATTTTTTGGAAGTTATTTCACAAATATCCTATTAGTCCTTATTAGTGATGTGACCTGTATGATCACTAAAAATAAACGAAAATAATAGGTTACCTGTACCTGTCCTGTATATCTGTCGCTGGCCACTAGGCTGAAAATATGTTAAGACTTCATGTCCTTTGAGAGCATCTAGTTCCAACAGAAAATGCCAGGAATCAACCGGACTCAAACTGCAGGATGTTGGATTTTCAAAAGGCTACATCAGCTTTAATGAGGTAATTTCTCATATCTTTGACAAGATAAGGATTTAAAGGGGTTCTCTGAGAATAATCAGTCTTCAGCAAGTTCCCGCAGCCTGCCTCTATAAACAGAAGATTAATACTTACCTGCTCCCCACTTCTCGGGTCCTCCACACTGCTTCCATTGTGTCCATGTTTCGGTCCCTACAGTATGGACATCCGGCAGAGCATAGGCATGGTTACATGCGCCATTGCAATCAATGACTGGCTTCAGCGGTGACATGGCCAAAAGCAGCACGTCATTGTTGAAGCCAGTCATTGGCTGCAGTGGAGCATATGACCATGCCCATGCTTCTCTGGACTTCAATGCTCTGGGGACACAGCGGAGGCGGGACACAGCGGAGGCAATGTGGAGGACCAGAGAACTGGGGAGCAAGTAAGTATTAATCTTCTGCTTATAGAGGCATGCTGTGGGTATTTGCTTAAAGGTGTTGTCCGGGATTTTACTATTGATGACCTGTCCTCAGGATAGGTCATTGATATCAGATCGGCGGGGGTCTGACACCTGGCCTGCTCACCTCTGTTGTCTATGGCAAAGACCATAGACAGCAGCAGCGGACAGGAAGAGAGAAGGTAGATGGCACATGCACATGGAGCACGCCGTCTCCTCATACAGCTGATAAAGGGGGTGCCAGGTGTCAGACCCCCGCCGATCTGATATCGATGACCTATCCTGAGGATAGGTCATCAATAGTAAAATCCTGGACAATCCCTTTCAGACTGATTATTCCTAGAGAACCCCTTTAAGTGCATTGTTCTTTCTGTTCACAATAGCAGAAAGACTGATGAAATCCTAATGGAAGTCTAGATAGAACCCCCAAATACAGTATGAACAGACCCTTATGTTTGTGGTATTTATACAAGAACTTACCAACATTTCATGACTTAATATATGACCAGGAATTACAGTAGGTTATTTTTAAGCCTCAGATAATGAGGTCAGGCATGGGGTAAAATACTGATGAATTAGAAGTTAATTGATAATATAAATGAAGACCCATCTCAAGGTTGGGATTTTGAAAGAAAATAAAGGGGAGAATAATGTATCTATACTGCCCTATATAGAGTATTGTTATTAAAGTGTCTGGCTTTGAAAGGGCTTGTATGGAGTCAACATTGTATTATGTTTAATTAGGTGAGGTTTATATAATGAGGTGCTCAGTTCTAATGGAAAGACACGCTGTGAGTAACACATCTGCAGAAATAACTATTACAATCAGCATTGCAGAGACCCGTGGAACAGCAAATTACACTTACTTATCTAGAAATAAATTACATCCCAATGCCTTCATAAAACTCATTAATTAATTCCACCGGCATAAAGGTCTTTTTCTTAATTTCATGTTCCATTAGCATAATAAACACAATTTGTGTTACAACACTATGATCGCTTTAATGGGTGCTATTTATTTTAGTCTTTTATTTAAAGACCCCAACACTACACCCAGCAGCATAAATCAGATTTGCCCTTTTTTACTTAAAGGCTCCATTTACAAGGCATGGAAGCAGAGGTTCAGAGCCATGTTGCATTCCAGTAATCATATACAATGACTAAAGTGTAATAAAAAAAAAAACATGAACAAAAAAAATTCTGATCTGTCGCAAATGTTTTTCAACACTGGAGGGGCAGTAATTACAAAATGGTAATCTGTTCAATGGGATCTGAATTTTACAAGATTTTTTAATACATTAATGAATTGAGATGTATGAAACGTATATCAGGCTTTTATTAACGAGTATTCAGCTGGTGTGTTGGTAGACCCAACCTTGACCCATCGGACTAATGAGTAGATTGAATACAAGCAACAAAGCTATATATTCATGGCTGGGGAAGGTGAAAACATGTATGGGTAAGTCAAAGGGACCCATTCCTGGCAGATAAATTAGTTAACAGAATAATGTAACAAGAAAGGCATCGTGATGACTGCAAGGACCGTTACTGAACCAATCAATGCACTGGCGATTACGGAACGCTACTACTCCATTTCTTACATTGTGTAGGCTAGGATGCTTGGCGGTTCAATGATAGCACATCTATACTATGTATTATTGCACCCTTGAATGCAGCCATGTGACATGAGGTCATTAGTCATAATTACATCCGATAATATGCTGCACTTCTATCTACGCCTGAAAGGCGTAGATAGAAGTGATATGAAGTGATATGAAGTGATAATGACCTATACTGATAGAGTAGACTGCATTTTATCCAGGAGTCACTTCACTAATGGTTTACAATTGATAAATCTTACGCTTAAATTAAAATACTATAAAAATTCCAGTTAACTTTTCTTTCAGTATAGCCCGTTCTACCCTGGGCAATTTTCCGTTTTAGCGCTTTTGTTTTTTACTCCCTGCCTTTCCAAAGCCATAACATTTATATTTTCCAATAACATAGGCTTGTTTTTTTTGTGGGAAAAGTTGTACTTTCTAATGGTACCATTTACTGTTGCATACAATGTAGTGGGAAGCTTCAAAATGGGGAAGTTTTATGGGTTTTGTTTTTATGGAGTTCCCAATGCGTAAAACGGATCTGTGCCCTTCCTTATCCAGGTCAGTATGATTACGGTGATACTGAATTTGTATAATTTTTCTTTTGATGACAAAAACTGTGAATCTACCATTTTTTTTAGTTAAACTGCTGTATGGGATAAATATTTTTACATTTTAATAGTATGGACATTTTTGAACACAGTGCCTATTATGTTTTTTTATCTATTTTAATTTTGTGGAAAAGGGATTCTTTTTTATATTAAATTTTTTTTTACACTTACACCCTAGGGAACTTGTATAGATGATCATCAGATTACTTCTCTCATAGTCTACAATGCATTAGCATTTGGTATGTTCCTATGGACCCCTGCCACAGACATAATCTTCATAGGAACCTAGCTGCACTAGTCTCAGAACATTAAGAGGGATGGAGGCTGCCAGGGAATAAACATCTCCCCTAATCACCACTAGAGGGAACCATTCCATCCCCAGAAGCGCATGGTCCTGAGTTTTTAGCTCTCAAATGCAGTGTTTACATTTGACCATGGTATCTGAGGGGTTAAATGTCTGTGATCGGCGTTATCACTGATTGCAAAAATTTTCCCCAAGTATCTTCTGTCTTAAACAGCATAAATCTGTTAGCTATGGGGCCTGCATGCACCAAGAGACAAGCAGCCATTTTACAACAGCATCTAGATGTTTAAAATCTTTGTTAAGTTATTGTAAAAAATGTATTCAGACCAAATTGATTCTACACGATTCTAATATGCTCCAATTGGCATAAAAATTGGTATATGACTTTATGTGTCCTAGGACTCAATTTTGTTTTAAATGTCTCTTTTTGTAAATTTAGTTCACATTTACATGAATAAATTACAAGTTATACAGAATCTTTTTTATCAATCTGCTCATTGTCTCCTGCTCAATAATATGCTGCCTGTATCTTACATTGCCTTTTTACGGTGACAGGTTCCTGTTAAACACACACTATATTATGGGAAAAAACAGTGGCTTGTTGGAACTAAGCTTCTAAAATACACGTTATTGTCATAAGAAACAGTGACTTGTTCTGCATGTGTTCATTACATAAGCAAGGAAGCATATAGTTTGCCATTCCTGCCAGTGGGCCCGATGAGCCAGTTATATCTGGCTCCGCCCCCTACTGAGATGATTGGACATCAAGAATTGCAAGGAGTGCTCCAGGTTCTCTGCCACATGAAAGGCATGGATGGCTTATCTGCAG
The DNA here is from genome assembly GCA_900303285.1 of Rhinella marina. Taxonomy (NCBI): domain Eukaryota; kingdom Metazoa; phylum Chordata; class Amphibia; order Anura; family Bufonidae; genus Rhinella; species Rhinella marina. The sequence goes on along the minus strand of ONZH01030664.1, from coordinate 205,547 downwards.
AAATAATGGTGTTTAGGTATTCTCTAGTGAAGCTAAGAGCATGCCATCAACTCCTTAAAGACAGCAGAATCCACTAATTGTTATGGCAGTGGCTGCACCACAAACAACATTGCCAGGTGGGAGTTAATCTTCTACACAAGTGGATTGCTGGGCAAGTTTTTTCCTTGCCACACATTTTGTTATTGATGGCTGATGAGGGAATGGAGAAGGAGGAGAAGTAATAGTCTGAGCAGAAGAAGCAGTAACTGATGATGATGACAAGGACACTGTGCTGCACATAAATGAATCAATCAGAATTTCAGGAAAAATTAGATTTGCCTGGAAGCCGAGTTTCCTTGTGCCTTGTGGTAACAAATCAATTTTCCCTGAAATGGCAGTAAAAATTTTAAAAAATCATACATAGCTCATCCATTTAAGTGCAAAGAGGCCATCATGGCCATCTTGCATGAAGATCCTGTGCATAATCTAAGAAATGCGCTTTTTTGTAAAGTTTGGCGAAGGAGCCAAATCAACTTCTCTAATCTCTACTTATTTTAATCCTGCACATCTTGCACAGGGCAATACTTTTGGCTTCCGGCAGTATGGGGAAAAACTTCCAGATGGGAGATACTTACACACTCTGCTAGGGGCCCTGGAAAAAAAAAACTAAAAGTAATCCCATGTTATAAGCGGATTCAAATTGACTGATGAGCAATCAATTTGCTCATCTCTAATTCAGACCCTTTATTCAGTACTTATTTGAGGCACCTTCAGTCTTCTTGAGTATGATGCAATAAGGTTTGCATACTTGCATTTGAGGATTGTGTGCTATTCTTCTATATAGATCATCTCAAGCTCTGTTCTCATCTGAATCCTGTCCTCTGGGAACCATCAGTAGACAGCCATTTTCAGGATTTAAGTCAGAGCTTGGTTGGAAAACTCAAGAACATTCACAGAGTTGTCCCTTAGCCACTATTGTGTTGTCTTGGCTGTGTGCTTAGGGTCATTATCTTGTTGGAAGCTAGACCTTCAGCCCAGTCTGAGGTCTGGAGCACTCTGGGTTCAGGTTTTCATTAAAGAGGACCTTTCACCAATCCTGACATGCCTGTTTTAATAGCTTCATGCATTCACCATGTAATAACAAGTCTGGAACATCTATTCTTATGTCTGTATGCTGTGCCATTCCTTTATTAATTGCACTAGAAGTTATGAATGAATTGCTATTTGTCTTCAGTAAGGGAACAGAGGGGAGGTAACAAGTTGGGGGTGTGTACCTGTACAGTCTGAACATGATAGCACTGATTGGCTAGAGTCAGTCTGTGCAGGTACACCCCCCCCCAATTGGTCACCTCCCCTCTGTTCCTTTACTGAGGCAAATAGCAATTCATTCATAACTTCTAGTGCAAATAATAAAGGAATGGCACAACATAGGGCCATAAGAATAGATGCTCCAGAATTGTTAGTACATGGGGAATGCATGCATGCTATTAAAACAGGCATGTCAGGAGTGGTGAAAGGTCCTCTTTAAGAACATCTCTGTATTTTTCTCCAATCAGCTTTCCCTCAACCTTGACCAGCCTCCCTGTCCCAGTCATTGAAATAGACCCCCACACCATGATGCTGCAAACACTATTCTTCACTGTAGGAATAGTATTGGGCAGAGAATGAGTAGTGCTTGGTTTCCTCCAGACATGATGCTTAGAACTAAGGCTAAAAAGTTCAACATTGGTTGCATCAGATGAGAGAATCTTGTTTGCAAACTCTCATTTGTCTATTAAGGAGAAGCTTCTTTTTGGTCACTCTGCCACAAAGCTCAGTTTGGTGTCATGCTGAAGTGAAGGTCTCCCTTCTGAACACAGGATGTTTGAAGCCCAGTCAGAGTGACCACTGGTTTCTTGGTCATCTCCCTTACCAAAGCCCTTTCCCCCTGATTATTTAGTTTGGTGGGCAGCCAGCTCTAGGAAGAGTCCTGTTGTTCCAAACTTCTTCCATTTAAGAATTATGTAGGTAACTGTGTCCATGGGAACTTTCAGTGCAGCAGAAATTGTTTGTACCCTTCTCCAGCTCTGTGCCTCCACATAATTCTTTCTTTGAACTGTACAGACAGTTCCTTCCTCCTTGTGGCTTGATTTTTGCTCTGATTTGCTCTGCACTGTCAGCTATGAGACCTTATATGCACAGGGATGTGTCCAAATCATGTTCAATCAACGTAATTTACTGCAGGTGGACTCCAATCAAGGTGTAGAAACATCTCAAAGATGTCTAAGAGAAATGGAAGGCCCCCAGAGCTACTGTACATTTCAAGTGTCAAAGCAAAGGGTCTGAATACTTATGACGATACAAAAATTTTGTTTTTCCTTTAGCAAATTACCAAAAATGTCTAAAATTCTGTTTTCACTTTCTCATTGTGGGGTATTAATTCAGATGGATGGGAGGAAACTTGAATTTTTGTTTTATTATAGAACAAGGCCGCAACATGACAAAATGTGAAAAAAGTCAAAAGGTCTGAAGACTTTCCCAAAGCACTGTACCACATATATTAGAAAACTGCATGATTTCCTATTATATAAACAAATAAATTAAACAATAAAAACTGGAATACCTTTTTACTTTTGATATAAAGCTTCCTGCTCCTTGAGCAGAATCATTGTGATATCACTACGTTCTTCTTGTAGTTATGTCAGTAAACATACTACCTTATCATACCTTTGCAAAATTTGGCTCTGTTTTATACATCACTTGTTCTTTATTAGTAGAGATGAGTGAATCTATTCGCCGCTTCGTAGATTCGATACAAATCTTGTAAATTTTCCTCTGCAAAGCAAATCCGAATTTTTTGAGATTCGCTCCGTTAGATTCCAAAATGTTCTTAAGGCTTTCTACGCATATGCTACGTACTTGTCTGACAAATTGTACGCTAATGCTACGTATAAGTTACTCTATACGTTGTTGCGTACGAATTCAATTAATTCGCAAACTTTTACTGTTCATTATTCGTTCGACAAAAGCCCGGGAAGAAAGCGGTCACCTGACCTAGTGGGCAGGGCTTGCTCTGATTGGCTCTGTCTCGGTAAGCCAGTGACGCATCAGTTGTGCTGCGACTGCTGAGACGAGCAGAAGCACTGTGTGTGTAGTTCTGAGAGACTGAGACCTGTTTTGTTAAAATTGGGGTATAATTGTTCTGGGGATCCATATTACACATATCAGGAATACTGCAGGGCAAATGCAGGACCAGGCAGGGAGAGAGACAGGGAGAGAGATAGGGAGAGAGACAAAGACCAGCTGCAGTGCCACAGTCAAGTGAAAAATGTCTGGAATGAATAAGCAAAAGGGTTCCAGCCAGACCTCGAGCTCCAAAAAAAAGGAGAAGGTGGCATAGGGCAGCAGTGCCAAAGGACCTGTAGCCGGAGCTTGTACTTGTAGAATTCGTAATAGTTGGCCACTGTTCCACGAGGCTAACCCACCAAGGTGCAAAATTGTAGTGGAGGAGAAAGTGGATGAGGTAGTGGAGTGAATGGCACACTCATCTCAATCACAGCCGGATGATCTGCTGTTATCTGCTGATACAGTATCATGTAGCCAGGGGTCATACTAAGACCATTCCGCTCCAGCAAAGCCCGTCATTTTCGTATGCAATTTGTATTCTGATGCGTACGTGTTCACATAAGTTGCGTACCTTTAACAAGTGTACGTTCGTTATTAGTGCACGAATGTTCGCAAAACACCACATAATAATGTATGATTTGAACGCGGAATATTCGGCTAAGCGAATTTTAGATGATTCGCTCATCTGTATTTATTAGGAACTTAAAAGTTAAATGTACATAAAAAGCCTAAATAGAAAATCCTTATTTTAGAATGGTTTGTGCATGAGATAAGGGTTTAAAAAGTATGACATGTCAATTCATTTTGTTTTGCATTTCATATAATTTACTCTCTGTACAATACTCTGCATGGAAAATCACAATTTAATCTATCTCTAAATTTTGATTTAGAAGTTGTGAGCTCCCAAAAGCCTTCCCTGTACGAACGAATCCACTGTGTATTAAGTCTGCACATGCTGTATATCTGTTACATGCCCAACAGAGGGAGAACAGTACCTATAAATGAGAGACGGATAATTCCCATAGCCTAGCACTGGAGTGAGCCAAACTAGTCTGTTAATTCCCATTCTAACAGGTAAATTATAGGAAGCTGAGTTTTTTATTTTCATACATATAAACTACTTTCCACTCCCAAACACTGTTAGAAACAGCAACAGAAAAGACGCCATGGAAACAAATAGCAGTATCATGGCTAAAGTTTTTGCTCCATGCATTATATGGACAGCTTGTTAGTATCAGCCGGCAACACGTAATGCCCCTTTTCCCCTGTGGTGGCGCTGCAGACATTGTTCTCTCTAAGCTTTGCACTTTGGAAAACATGAAGTTAACAGATGCTATACACTTGTATGTGTAATTGGGCCCTTTGACCTCATTCATGGGTTGTTTTAACCCTTTCTTTCCAGATTGTCAAGCTTAGATGAAACCTGGCTACAGGAGAATGGAACACTTGTTGCCAGGTCCTCCTGCAGATTACTGCTTATTTATTTTTCTCACTTATATAACACTGACATATTCCACAAACATTATCATTGCTCGCTGTCTCCAAAAGAGCTCACAATCTAAGTTCCTTATCAGTACGTCTTTGGAGTTTGGGAGGAATCCCACACAAATACTGGGAGAACATATAAACTCCATGCAGATATTACCCTTGGCGGGATTCAAGCTAACCACTGAGCCACCATCTTAACAGAGGGGAACCAGTATATAATTCCGAAATACTGAATATATACTGTGTGATGCTGTGCAGGCTATGGCATTTAGCAATGTCTTAATCATGAAGCCTAACATTATTAATTGTTATACATTCACTGACGCAAGTGCACCTCTATAATAGTGATCCCATAGACCTGCCTTGTGCTAGGTTCTCACCACATTTGTGTACTAAATTTGGTGGCACTGTTTTAAATGGTGTGCCAAACATATGACCAGGACATATGCAACTCTTTGCTATTCATACCTGTCAGCCAGGTCAACTCTATTAACCCCTTAATTCTTTATCATGTAGATATATGTCTTAAGTGTTAAGGGGTTGTATGGAGCAGGCTCACAGGCTGAGCTCGCCCCATATATGGTGGGTGTTGGCAGTAACTGCGATTGACGTCATTAATGATGACCCTGGCATCTGTGGGGATAGACAGAAAGAGCAAGATCCTTCTGCATTCCGATTGGAGCCCCCGTGGTGAAATTGCGGGGTTACTATCATTTGCTTAGACACCCTGGAGCCCTGTGAAGGTTCTCAGACCTGTTATAACAAATTGTCAGTCAAATTCAAATAACCCCCTTTTCTAATCTGAATATAAGAATAAAACAAAACAAAAAAAAAACATAACAGGCATGAGTGCATCTGAATATTCCTGAGCTATTAAAATATCTAAATATTTTTTCCTGCACGTTGAACCCTGTAACGGGAAAAAATAAATAAAAATGTAATTCAACATTTTTGGTCACCTTGTCCCCTAAAAAAAAAAAGAATAAAAAGAGATCAAAAAGTCATTCATACCCCATAATGGCAATAAAAACGACAGTTTTCCCAAAAAATACAAGCCCTCACACAACTTTGTAGACAGAAAAATAAACAAGGTATGGATATCAGAAAATGGTTATGCAAAGAAAATAAAAAAATTCTAAACTTTTTTATAGTAGTAAAGCTTAATAAAAACTATACAAATTTGGTATCTCCATAATCACACAGACCCATAAAATAAGGATGTCATATAACTTTTAGTGCATGCTGAACACCATAATAACAATACCCGAAAAAACCTTTGTAAAATTGCATGTTTTTTTCAATTTCACCCCACAAAGAATTTTTTCCTGTTGTCCTATACAAGATTACGGTAAATTAAATAGTGTCATATAATAATAGTGCCATATAATAATGCCATCCTTTGAAGGTAAAAAGGAAAAAAACAAAAACAAAACTAAAACACAAAAACAAAAATTGTTGGGCCATCCTTAAAAGGTTAAACCTGGCATACTGCTGTTAGGGTTGATCCTCCTTGTTTAATAGATATATCTGTTTTGTGGAAATTGGTTGCAGTATTTCCGAGAAAAAAATACTTTGATTCTTTATGCAAATCAAGACGAGGGAGTGGCCTATACTGGAAAACTATGGATCACTGAGGTGTTAAGACCTGTCCCTCAGGGCACTGAGGTCCTCATTTGCATACAGAATAACCATCTTTTTTCTTTTGAACGCCACAACAATTTTCACAATATGTGTAATATGTTAATCAGCATGTTCACCCCACCTGGTTTAATAGGGTTGACCCTGCTTACAGGTGCTCTTTAAAGTTTATGGGCACCAAAGAAACATGAAGTCAACTGAATCTAATTCAATTTTTGTTAAGCTGTTTTTTTTTTAAGTGAAAAGAAACAAACAAGAAAAAACAACTAAAAAAACACACAAAAACCTTAATTCCCTCCTTGGCGCTCTTTCCCTATCAGGAAAGCATTTTTAATGAGCCCGGGTAGCACTGGTTAATTTCGTGCTATTTTTGTGTGATTCACTGTGAACATTGCTGCCACTTGTCATGTCCACTGCTGTGATTCCAGCATTAATTTGTTAAAGAGGTCCCTACAGCTGACATAATCTCCATAAACTCATGCTGGGATTCCCTTAATTCCAATTGTGTGATGCATTAAGCTTAAGCATGATTTAAGTTCATCAATGTGAGCTATTTGTGAATGTGCAGATAATGCCAAATTATAACATGTGCAACTGTTACTTTAACCTACTTTTTGAATTAACCCTAGAAGAGTATTTTTTCAATATGTTTTTAGACACAATATCCATTTCTAAAATGTATTTATTACTTTAGATGAATTATAAACCTACAAATTTGATCCAAATTTGAAAAATGATCACATTGCATAAAGATATTTAAATTAATCAATGGATTACATGAATCAATTAGCAAATTACGTTAAATAAAATATTTAAACTTGGCTAAAAAAGACTAAAATTTTTTAGAACCAATATAGAACCAGTATGATCTTTTTGTAATATTTTCCTATTGGTGGCTGCTTTTTATGGTACACATCCACTGGTTTTTGCATGTTTTTCTTGGAAAAAAATAAAAGATTGATGACAGATCAGTCGATTGACCCTATGATTTCTAAAAGACTCAAATTGATACCAAAATGCGCTATATCTATCAGTCTTCATAATTGTCATGATCAGGTTTTAACATGATTTGTCATAGTCAGATTTCTTTTTATCATTCAATGTAATGGAATATAACTGAAAAAAAACCTGGAAGTACAGTCATGGCCAAAAGTTTTGAGAATGATACAAATATTAATTTTTACAAAGTCTACTGCTTCAGTTTTTATAATGGCAATTTGCATATACTCCAGAAAGTTATAAAGAGTGATCAGCTTAACAGCAATTACTTGCAAAGTCAATATTTGCCTAGAAAATGAACTTTATCCCCCAAAACACATTTCAACATCATTGCAGCCCTGCCTTAAAAGGACCAGCTAACATCGTTTTAGTGATTGCTCCATTAACACAGGTGTGGGTGTTGATGAGGACAGGGCTGGAGATCAATCTGTCATGATTAAGTAAGAATGACACCACTGGACACTTTAAAAGGAGGCTGGTGCTTGGCATCATTGTTTCTCTTCTGTTAACCATAGTTATCTCTAAAGAAACACGTGCAGTCATCATTGCACTGCACAAAAATGGCCTAACAGGGAAGAGTATCACAGCTAGAAAGATTGCACCTCAGTCAACAATCTATCGCATCATCAAGAACTTCAAGGAGAGAGGTTCCATTGTTGCCAAAAAGGCTCCAGGGTGCCCAAGAATGACCAGCAAGCGCCAGGACCGTCTCTTTAAAGTGTTTCAGCTGCGGGATTGGGCTACCAGCAGTGCAGAGCTTGCTCAGGAATGGCAGCAGGCAGGTGTGAGTGCATCTGCACGCACTGTGAGGCGGAGACTCTTGGAGCAAGGCCTGGTCTCAAGGAGAGCAGCAAAGAAGCCACTACTCTCCAGAAAAAACATCGGGGACAGACTGATATTCTGCAAAAGGTACAGGGAGTGGACTGCTGAGGACTGGGGTAAAGTCATTTTCTCTGATGAATCCCCTTTTCGATTGTTTGGGACATCTGGAAAACAGCTTATTCGGAGAAGACGAGGTGAGCGCTACCACCAGTCTTGTCTCATGCCAACTGTAAAGCATCCTGAAACCATTCATGTGTGGGGTTGCTTCTCAGCCAAGGGAGTCAGCTCTCTCACAGTCTTGCCTAAAAACACAGCCATGAATAAAGAATGGTACCAGAATGTCCTCCGAGAGCAACTTCTCCCAACCGTCCAAGAGCAGTTTGGCGATCAACAATGCCTTTTCCAGCATGATGGAGCACCTTGCCATAAAGCAAAGGTGATAACTAAATGGCTCAGGGAACAAAACATAGAGATTTTGGGTCCATGGCCTCGAAACTTCCCAGATCTTAATCCCATTGAGAACTTGTGGTCAATCATCAAGAGACGGGTGGACAAACAAAAACCTACAAATTCTGACAAAATGCAAGCATTGATTGTGCAAGAATGGACTGCTATCAGTCAGGATTTGGTCCAGAAGTTGATTGAGAGCATGCCAGGGAGAATTGCAGAGGTCCTGAAGAAGAAGGGTCAACAGTGCAAATATTGACTTGCTGCATTAACTCATTCTAACTGTCAATATAAGCTTTTGTTACTAATATGATTGCAATTATATTTCTGTATGTGATAAAAACAACTAACAAACACACATAAAAACCAGAGGGCAGCAGATCATGTGAAAATATAATATTTGTGTAATTCTCAAAACTTTTGGCCATGATTGGTAATGTATGTTCACATCATATTTTCCTTTTTCTGGTCCATCATAGGAACAAGAAATTGAAACAATGGCAATGATGAATCTGTCATATCATGGGACATCCAAAATGGCTATGGACTAGAGATGAGCGAGCACTAAAATGTTCGGGTGCTCGTTATTTGAGTCGAACTTTACCCGATGCTCGGGTGCTCGTTTCGAGTAACGAACCCCATTGAAGTCAATGGGAGACTCAGCTGGGTGAAAACCTGGAAACCTCAGAAAATGATGGAAACACCACGGAAATGGACAGGAAACAGCAGGGGCAGCATGCATGGATGCCTCTGAGGCTGCTTAATCCCACCATTACCCCAAATTCTCAGACAACAGCCTGGTGGTTATCCTCATGGCAATTGTGCTCACCCAGACCAAGAAAGGTGATGCAAATACCCATCACATGTTAGGGAAGCACCCAACTAGGTGCAACGAAGGTCCATCACCGCCTGCAGGTGACACCACTGCTCATGCTGGCACTGCAGCTGAAATCAAGTTTAGTATCTGTTCTTATCAGTTGCTGTGGCTGCTGGTGGTATAGTGGTGAGCATAGCTACTTCCCAAGCAGTTGATCCGGGTTCGATTCCCGTCTATCGCAGAAGGCAATTAAAAATCAGTACAATATCTAATATGTCCCCCTACCCGGGTAAATTGTTTGGAGAGAGGGCCTGTAGGTGGGGGGGAAGGAGGTTTCGCTGGAAGAGCCAGAGGAGTGCCCCCTGGGCTAGCATGTGTGGTGGTGACAACAGCCGGAATGGATTTTGAAAAACTGTTGCATCAACCGGTGCGGTATCGATTCTTCTCAGTTTAATACCGTATACGTCCCCTATCTTGGGACCTTATATTTTATGGATTTTTCGACCATGGAAAACGGAAAAAGAGCTTGCTCTGGCCAGGGGAGTGTCTTTCCCACTGCAGCTAAGGGGACGTGTCCATGCTCTGCCTATCACAGGTGAGGAGGGAAATAAAAGAAGAACCAAACAAAAATCTGTACAATATCTAAGACGTCCCCTATCCGGGTAAATTGTTTGTAGAGAGGGCCTGTAGGTGTGGGGCAGGCTGGAGGGAAGGAGGTTTAGCTGGAAGAGCCAGAGGAGTGCCCCCTGGGCTAGCGTGTGTGGTGGTGACAACAGCCGGGTGTAGTTAGAATGACGACGCAGGACCCCAACTTAAAAATTTAGCATCAACCGGTACAGTCGTAAATTATGAGATTGATCAAGTGTGGTATGTCTTCTATGTATACTACTCAGTTTAATACCGTATATGGCAGCTATCTGGAAAAATAGTTTGGAGAGAGAGAGAAAGATAGGACAAAGAAGTAAATTGTTTGGAGAGAGGGCCTGTAGGTGGGGTGGCAGGCTGGGGGGAAGGAGGTTTCGCTGGAAGAGCCAGAGGAGTGCCCCCTGGGCTAGCGTGTGTGGTGGTGACAACAGCTGGAATGGATTTGGAAAAACTCTAGCATCAGCCGGTGCGGTATCGATTCTTCTCAGTTTAATACCGTATACGTCCCCTATCTTGGGACCTTATATTTTATGGATTTTTCGACCACGGAAAACGGAAAAAGAGCTTGCTCTGGCCAGGGGAGTGTCTTTCCCACTGCAGCTAAGGGGACGTGTCCATGCTCTGCCTATCACAGGTCAGGAGGGAAATAAAAGAAGAACCAAACAAAAATCTGTACAATATCTAAGACGTCCCCTTTCCAGGTAAATTGTTTGTAGAGAGGGCCTGTAGGTGGGGGGGAGGCTGGGGGGAAGGAGGTTTTGCTGGAAGAGCCAGAGGAGTGCCCCCTGGGCTAGCGTGTGTGATGGTGACAACAGCCGGGTGTAGTTAGAATGACGACGCAGGACCCCAACTTAAAAATTTAGCATCAACCGGTACAGTCGTAAATTATGAGATTGATCAAGTGTAGTATGTCTTCTATGTATACTACTCAGTTTAATACCGTATATGACAGCTATCCGGAAAAATAGTTTGTAGAGAGAGAGAGAAAGATAGGACAAAGAAGTAAATTGTTTGGAGAGACGGCCTGTAGGTGGGGGGCAGGCTGGGGGGAAGGAGGTTTCGCTGGAAGAGCCAGAGGAGTGCCCCCTGGGCTAGCGTGTGTGGTGGTGACAACAGCCGGAATGGATTTGGAAAAACTGTAGCATCAGCCGGTGCGGTATCGATTCTTCTCAGTTTAATACCGTATACGTCCCCTATCTTGGGACCTTATATTTCATGGATTTTTCGACCACGAAAAACTAAAAAAGAGCTTGCTCTGGCCAGGGGAGTGCCTTTCCTACTGCAGCTAAGGGGACGTGTCCATGCGCTGCCTATCACAGGTCAGGAGGCATCAGTACAATATCTAATACGTCCCCTATCCGGGTAAATTGTTTGTAGAGAGGGCCTGTAGGTGGGGGGCAGGCTGGGGGGAAGGAGGTTTCGCTGGAAGAGTCAGAGGAGTGCCCCCTGGGCTAGCGTGTGTGGTGGTGATAACAGCCGGATGTAGTTAGAATGACGACGCAGGACCCCAACTTAAAAATTTAGCATCAACCGGTACAATTGTCAATTATGAGCTCGATCAAGTGTGGCATGACTTTTAAATGGATATTGCATGTGGTCACGTACTCCCTGGAACCCCATAGTCACCCCTTCCCTGATGTGCTAGCCCAGAACATTCTCTGCCCCAATTCGCAAGACCTTTTGCTGTTTCCGTGTGCTGACAGTGGGGATTTACCAGTGTTGTCTGAGGAGGTGGTGGACAATGGCGAGACACAGGTGTCGGGGGGTGAGGTAGTTGTATGGGAAGCAAGTTACAGTGGGGACTCCTTGGGGGGACTTTCTCATGATGGGACAGATTCAACTTGGGTCGATCAGGCACAGGAACAGATCAATTTTTTTTGTGTTTATTTAACTTTTATTTATCAAAAATAACCAGAGATATTTATTCGTTATCTTCTCTGCGCAGTCTGGCGTTGGGGTTCGTCACTTTGATGGCGAGCTGTGCCTCTCTCTCCACAATGGTCTTTAGGTTCTTAGATGGAGACGTTGTCGGCGATTTCTGCACAGAAGGACTTGTTGCTCATCAACAGAACCTCGACCTCCTTGACATTGTGGACAAGGAATTTGCGGGTGGACCAGGAATTTGCGGAACCCTGTGGGCAGCATTTGTTTGGTCTTCTACTTGCTACCGTATCCAATGTTGGGCAATATAGATACGCAGGTAATATTATTTTTTACACCTATCCCAAAAATAAAATTTACGCAGTTTGCGCAAATAAAACTGGAAACTGGAACTGGAGAGAGGGCCTGTAGGTGGACCTCCGGAAAAATTGTTTGGAGAGAGGGCCTGTAGGTGGACCTCCGGAAAAATTGTTTGGAGAGAGGGCCTGTAGGTGGACCTCCGGAAAAATTGTTTGGACAGAGGGCCTGCAGGTGAAACTCCGGAAAAATTGTTTGGACAGAGGGCCTGTAGGTGGACCTCCGGAAAAATTGTTTGGACAGAGGGCCTTTAGGTGGACCTCCGGAAAAATTGTTTGGAGAGAGGGCCTGTAGGTGGACCTCCGGAAAAATTGTTTGGACAGAGGGCCTGTAGGTGGACCTCTGGAAAAATTGTTTGAATAGAGGGCCTGTAGGGGGCCCTCCTGAAAAATTGTGGTAAAAGAGTGCCAGTTGGACCTCTAAAAAATGGCGTTTTTTGGGTCAGCGTTAGGCAAAGACGATATGGAGGAGGAGTAGGAGGAGTAGAGAAGAGGAATCGGATACATAAGTAATGTTAATCTTTAGCTGCTTTCCCCCGGAGGAGATTTGAATTCCGGTGAAATCCAGCATTGTTCATTTTAATAAGCGTCAGCCTGTCAGCGCTGTCAGTTAACAGGTGTGTACGCTTATCAGTGATGACGCCACCAGCTGCACTGAATACCCGCTCTGACAGCACGCTAGCGGCAGGGCAGGCCAGCACCTCCAAGGCGTACAGCGCCAGTTCAGACCACGTGTCCAGCTTTGAAACCCAGTAGTTGTATGGAGCAGAGTGATCGCTACGGACGTTGGTATGGTCAGCTAGGTACTCCCTCACCATCTTCCTGTACAGCTCCCCCCTACTCTGCCTAGACTGGGGACAGGTGACAGTGTCTTGCTGGGGTGACATAAAAGTGGCAAAGGCCTTGGAGAGCGTTCCCCTGCCAGTGCTGGACAAGCTGCCTGCTCGCCTCCTCTCCCCCGCTACTTGGCCCACAGAACCATGCCCTCTGCCGCTAGCGGCGTCAGATGGGAAGAATTGTTTCAGCTTGTGCACCAGGGCCTGTTGATATCTATTCACTCTCATACTCCTTTCCTCTGCAGGGATGAGAGTGGAAAGGTTCTGCTTGTACCGTGGGTCCAGGAGAGTGAACACCCAGTAATCGGTGTTTGAAAAAATTCTTCTAACGCGAGGGTCACGGGATAGGCAGCCTAACATGAAGTCTGCCATGTGCGCCAGAGTCCCAACACGCAAGAATTCCCTCTCCTCACTGGCCTGACTCTCCATTTCCTCCTCCTCCTCCTCCTCCAAGTCCTCCTCTTCAGCCCATACACGCTCAAGAGTTAAGGACTGAGCACTGGTAACCTCTACTGTCTCGCCGACATTCTCCTCCTCTTCCTCCTCATCCTCATCCCCCTCCTCCGATACGCGCTGAGAAACAGACCGGAGGGTGCTCTGGCTATCAAGCGACGTATCTTCCTCCACCGTCTCTTGTGACAAGTGCAAAGCATCCGACTTGATGCTGAGCAGTGAGTTTTTCAACAGGCAAAGCAGCGGGATGGTGAGGCTGATAATGGCGGCATCGCAGCTGACCATCTGTGTTGACTCCTCAAAGTTGCTCAACACCTGACAGATATCAGACATCCACGTCCACTCCTCATTGTATACTTGAGGAATCTGACTGACCTGACTACCAGTTCTGGTGGAAGTTGACATCTGGCAGTCTACAATCGCTCTGCGCTGCTGGTAAACTCTGGATAACATGTTTAATGTGGAATTCCATCTCGTGGGCACGTCGCACAACAGTCGGTGAGCGGGCAGTTGTAGGCGGCGCTGCGCTGCCCTGAGAGTGGCAGCATCTGTGGTGGACTTGCGGAAATGCGCACAGATGCGGCGCACCTTGGTGAGCAAATCAGACAGATTGGGGTATGTCTTGAGGAACCGCTGAACTATGAGATTGAACACGTGGGCCAGGCATGGCACATGTGTCAGTCTGCCGAGTTGCAGAGCCGCCAAAAGGTTACGCCCGTTGTCACACACAACCATGCCTGGCTTGAGGTTCAGCGGTGCCAGCCACAGATCGGTCTGCGCTGTGATGCCCTGTAACAGCTCTTGGGCGGTGTGCCTTTTGTCACCTAAGCTCAGCAGTTTGAGCACCGCCTGCTGGCGCTTACCCACTGCACTGCTGCTGCGCCTAGAGCTACCGACTGAAGGCGCCGTGCCCACGGATGGTAATTCGGTGGAGGAGGAGGAGGGGTCCGAGGAGGAGGAGGCATAGTAGGTCTGAGAGACCGTGACCGAGGTAGGCCCCGCAATCCTCGGTGTGGGCAGTACATGAGCGGCCCCAGGGTCATTCTCGGTCCCAGCCTCCACCAAGTTAACCCAATGTGCCGTCAGTGAGATATAGTGTCCCTGCCCGGCAGCACTTGTCCACGTGTCCGTGGTTAGGTGGACCTTCTCAGAAACAGCGTTGGTCAGGGCACGGATGATGTTCTCTGACACGTGCTGGTGTAGGGCTGGGACGGCACATCGGGAAAAATAGTGGCGGCTGGGGACCGAATACCGAGGGGCAGCCACCGCCATGAGATTGCGAAAGGCCTCGGTCTCTACCAGCCTATAGGGCAGCATCTCCAGGCTAAGCAATTTGGAGATGTGGACGTTGAGGGCTTGGGCATGTGGGTGGGTGGAACTGTATTTCCTCTTGCGCTCCAGCGTCTGCTGTAAAGACAGCTGAACGCTGCGCTGGGACACATTGGTGGACACTGTAGAGGATCGTGGAGGCGAAGGTGTGGTTTTCCGGCGGGAGGCGCTCGTGCCGGGATTCTGGGCAGGGGGTTGACTAGCAGAGGCAGCGAGTGACGCAGGGGGTTGACTAGCAGAGGCAGCGAGTGACACAGGGGAAGGAGCAGTGCTGTGACCCGCAGGAGGTGGTGAATGGCCTTGGTTCCATTGAGTGGGGTGTTTAGCACTCATATGCCTGCGCATGCTGGTGGTGGTTAGGCTAGTAGTGGTGGCACCCCTGCTGATCCTGGTGTGGCACAGGTTGCACACCACAGTCCGTCGGTCATCCTCACTTTCTTTAAAGAACCTCCAGACTTGCGAACATCTAGGCCTCGCCACGGGAGCTTCACTACGTGAAACAGTTGCTGCTAATGCACCAGCTCTGGCCCTGCTTCTCCCTCTGGCCACACCACTGCCTCTTACAACCTGTTCTGGTGCAGCACTCGCCTCCGCCTCAGAAGCACTGTCTTCACTCGGCATATCAACCCAGCTTGGGTCAGTCACCTCCTCATCCTCCGATTCCTCAGTCTTCCTCCCCTTACAACAACTTCACCACTGTCTGACAACCGTGTCTCCTCATCGTCCGACACCTCTTTACAAACTTCTTCCACTAACTCAACGTTGTCATCATCATCACAGACTGCGACAGTTGGAACACTTGGGCATCGGGAAAGAGGTCAGCAGCAACCTGAGAAGTGGTTTGTGACTCTGGGAAGGGTCCAGAAAACAGTTCCTCAGAGTATGCCGGATCGCATTCCAAATTTTCCTGGGAGGGGGCAGACTGGGGGGAAGGAGGTTGAGGTGGAGGAGCCAGAGGAGTGCTCCCTTGGGTAACGTGGGTGGACTGCGTGGAAGACTGACTGGCGGACAAATTACTTGAAGCATTATCCGCAATCCACGAGATCAGCTGTTCGCACTGTTGTGGTTTCAACAGTCCTCTACCACGTGTCCCTGTAAGTTGAGACATGAAGCTAGGGAGTGTAGCTCTGCGGCGTTCCACAGCTCCCTCATCACCAGGTACTGTCTCACCCTGCCCAGGACTACGGCCTCTGCCCCCTGCAGTAATTGAATGCCCCCCACGCCCTCGTCCTCGACCCTTAGCCCTGGGGTTCAACATTTTCAGTATATAAGTGTATTCTATAAAAAAAATAAAATAAATGGGCCTGGTGTACTGAAACCCACAAACTTGTTCAGTCTGGTTTAATTTTGTGACGTACAGAAAGTGTCACCTGGACAGAATATACGGTTTGGAGTGAGTGTGCTGAACTGTGACACACAGAAAGGTTTCACGCAGCTGTGTGAAATGGATTTGTATCACTCAGCTAAAATAACAAAAAAACTAATTTTTTTTCTATATTTTGTTTTAATATCTTTTTTTTAGTTTTGTTTTTTGTGGGAACGTGACGTGCAGGAACTATCGGAGACCTAACTCACACCCTGTTAACGGTGGCTATTTAGACTGCGACCCAGACAGATGTCGCACAGAGATTTTTAAGATCAAGCTTTACACGTGACAGGTAGCAAATGACTTGGTTGTATTCGGTGACGTACAGAAAGTGTCACCTGGACAGAAAATACGGATTGGAAAGAGTGTGCTGAACTGTGACACACAGAAAGGTTACACGCAGCTGTGTGAAATGGATTTGTATCACTCAGGTAAAACAACAAAAAAACTAATTTTTTTTCTATCTTTTGTTTTAATATTTTTTTTTAGTTTTGTTTTTTTGGGAACGTGACGTGCAGGAACTATCGGAGACCTAACTCACACCCTGTTAACGGTGGCTATTTAGACTGCGACCCAGACAAATGTCGCACAGAGATTTTTAAGATCAAGCTTTACACGTGACAGGTAGCAAATGACTTGGTTGTATTCGGTGACGTACAGAAAGTGTCACCTGGACAGAATATACGGTTTGGAGTGAGTGTGCTGAACTGTGACACACAGAAAGGTTACACGCAGCTGTGTGAAATGGATTTGTATCACTCAGCTAAAACAACAAAAAAACTAATTTTTTTGGTATATTTTGTTTTGGATTTTTGTTTTTTTGGGAACGTGACGTGCAGAAACTATCGTAGAGCTAACTGACACCCTACTGACGGTAGCTATTTAGACTGCGACCCAGACAAATGTCGCACAGAGATTTTTGGGATGAAGCCATACACGTGACAGGTAGCAAATGACTTGGTTGTATTCGGTGACATACAGAAAGTGTCACCTGGACAGAAAATAGTGATTGTACTGAACTGTGACACACAGAATGGTTGCACACTGCTGTGTGCAATGGATTTGTATCACTGAGATATAACATAAAAAAATAAAAGGGGGTTATACATGGCGATAGCTGCACTACTAGTGCCAGCCAGCCAAGTGACAAAAAAAAAAAAAATGTCTTCTAGCCCTTAGAAGGGCTGTTGGGTTCTTTGTGGGTGATCCCTGCCTAACAGAGAACTAAATGCAGGCCCTAACACTGTCCCTGAAACGCAGCAGCTCTATCCCTAACGACATCCAGACGGCATCTGAGCCGAGCACCGCGGCCAGTCACTAGTATATTCCAGGGTCACCTGATCAGGCCAGCCAACCCCTGCTATCGACATGTAAGGGCCCCACGTGATGCTGGGTGTACCGCAGAGTCTCCTGGCTTGTGATTGGCTGTGTTTTTAGGCGCCTAAAAAGCATGATGCGGAAGTTGCCATTTCCTCGAGCATGGCGAGATACTCGTCCGAGCAGCGAGCACTTACGAGTACCCTAATACTCGAATGAGCACCAAGCTCGGACGAGCATGCTCGCTCATCTCTACTATGGACCCCTTTGACTCTAATGGGGCATGACAGGTTTTTGCTACTGTGCCTGCAGTTTTACTAGAAAAAGGTAGCACTGCATGCTACACTACTTTCTCTGGCATTTTTGATGGAATTTGTGATGGAACCTGCAATGCAGATATCATCAGACTCTTAGTTATATTGTCACTGTTGTTTCAATGAACATTGAATAAATCAAAGGTGCAAGCAATGGTAAGGAGCTTATCAGACTTCTAAACTCTTCCTCTGCTTTTTGCACTCTTCACTCACATTTCACTAGTAAAATCAGCCTTCAGAGAGGCAGGGATAAGGATGGAATATGTAGGTGCTGTAACAGCAACGGTTTTTTTACATTGCCTATGTGGTACATAGCTTCATCTACTGAACAGCTGATAATGATCATCATTAGAGATGAGCGAAGTTTTGAAAAATTTGATTCGGCAGCTTCGCTGAAGTTTGCAGAGAGATTCAATTCATTATGAATAAATTTATCATGAATCGCTATAAACCAGGTATACCCAGGCCACTCTGCCTAATCATATTTTTCTCACTTGGTGGCCCAATATCAGTGTGAAGGCTTGGAAGTTAACCCTTTCCCGATCACCGACAGTAAATTTACGTTGGCAGGCCGACAATTAAAAGTACTGCTGGTACGTGCAGCGGGGCGCCATGGCCACCGGGTGTCTATTATTTTAAAGAGTGGACACTCAGCACTAATGTCCGTAACCAGCGATAATGCCAGTTGTGGGCTTTTAACCCTCCAGATGCTGTGAACATCCGGGTGTGCAGCAGCCCCTGTCCTCCTGTGTGATGGTACCAGAAACCTTCCTCAAAGCAATAAAACTGAACGATCCACAACATGGATGACACATCCCTACTATGAAACTAATGGTATTTCCCTTTTAAAATTATTAGAGTTAAAACAAGGTGGTACAACATGGTGGATGGATCAAACGTGGCCGCTGGATTATTGCAGCAACACTGTCCCTAGCGCATGAGCACTTACCGCATCTCTCCCTATGCTCAGCTCACAGGACAATGGTAGAATGGTATAGGGCTGTGACATCACAAGGGATAGCTACTAGTGGATTGGCTGGCTGTGTGGCATTACGGGTGATCTCGCGTTCCTGAGCTTCTTATGTTCACTTTTTAACAAGTGCAGCTGCCATTTTAGGAAAACCTGATTTATTATCCCACAAATCGTGAGGAAATTCGGCTTTGTTACGAATCAAGGTTTTCCTAAACTTCAGAGCGAATTCTGCTTAGAATGCTTCACTTCACTCAACACTAGTCATGATGGTCCAAAGACAAAAGGCAAATGATCAGAATTCACTGGAAGGTCATCTTCTTTTCCCTGGTATCTTTTTTTCCCTATCTTTTTAATGTGAATTTTTTTCTGGAATCGAAGGGTTGAGTTAAAGTTAATTTCCTTTTCTTCTTCTTTTTTTTTATAAAGTGGTAAACCTCTTTATATATTCCTTTGTCCCTTCTACTCCTATTCCATTATCCGGGGTGATCACTAACTGCATCATATAACGTTCTCCTTAGCTGCTGGGCCCCATAGCGGCTCTGCGTACTACCCTGTGAGTTACACTCATTTTCATTCATGTTGAGGTTGCCAAAACCCAGGTTGCATTAATTGCCAATGTCTAAAAGTTTCAAAAAATAAATTGGTCATTACTTTTTACAGGTGACTTAAATCGGAAAAACGGCAGCATGTGCAAGTGGAGCACTTAGTTCTAAGTGGTTTTGATGGAGGATCAGATTACTTGCGGTTTAAAAGAGTGAAAAGATGCATTGTAAACGAGACTTTAAGAAGAGGATACAAAAACACTTTAAGTTCCTGCATAAAACTTTGTTTGACTTCCAACATGTGAAGCGTGCTGCCTTAAGAAAGCCATCAGTAATTTCTTATACCTTTCGCCAGCTCAAATAACTCAAGTTTAATGACTAGGAAAATGCTTAATGAACAGCTTTCTTTTTACTTTCAAGTAATTAAACAGGTGTTATTAGCACCACCAGATGTTACAAGGAAGGCAATCTTTAATGCATTGCACCTATGTTTTGTCATATTTCGTGCTTCTTTTTTTTAAGAATCAGAAGGGGGTAAGTTATATACTATTCAATGAACCGTAATTGAACCCCTGATAAATCATTCATATCCAATGCTAATGACTTTTCTATTTTATTTTCTTTGCTCTACTGTATTTCACATTCTGTGCAGCTTGTTATAATATGCACGGCTTGCTATTTTATTTTATTTTTTGCTTATTTTAATTCGACTATTTTTTCTCTTTTGCTTAGGGCTCATACACATGAGTGTGTTGCAGAGCTGTGCTGCATAGATCCTTAATATGACACTCTACTGTGCAATCTGTGGAACCCTCGCAAAAAATAATTATATTCCAGTGCGTATGGTAAAATAGAAGTTGGGAATTTGTTACTAAATAAAGGCACCATACAGAGCCACAGGAGTGCCGACGTATCTATAATATGGAACTATAGGCAATCTGTGTGCAGCTGCACAGGCTCCGTGCTCATTTTTCTCTTTCTATTCCGTTCTGACTATGGGTGTTAAAAAGAGTCTGTCAACAGTTTTAACCCCTCAAAACTGCTGACTGCGCTATAGAGGTGATGGGGAGACCAAGCTAAATATCTTGTATCTCCTGTAATAGTCATGCAGGTTAGATGATAGAGAAATTGAAGTGCAGAGTTCCACTGCTAAGGCAATGATCCATTGGAAAAGAGGTTCAAGAATATGGTTTACTGCAAGTGTATAGATTCTTACTGCAAAGCAGTAGATAGGCCATAGCAGCCAGCTAGGGAGGAGGCGTTTAGATGAAAGGGCATTAATTGTAGAGACAGTGGATGTCTAGACAGTGAAGTGTGCAGATGCAGAAAAATTGGCCTGGAAGCGAACCAGCCAGAAAGAAAGTGGAGGAAAAGACAGAAAACATTAAAAAGCATCCCAGTGTTGAGAGGAGGTGCATGGAGAAGTTCTGTGGAGATAAACTGCTCAAAGAGAAGTTTATAGGCTTCATAGCCAACCTGTTTAGGAGATTTAAATCTTCTGGTTTCTAGACAGAATTTTGATATGCCCATCATACTACATCCCACTGTGGAAACCTGTAGTACCATAAAGTGTGAGTACAGCAAACTATGAAAAAGGTGCCTATGAAAAACTTGACGTTGGGGGTTGCCCCATGGTTTCATGGGGAAAGATTAGTGTTTTACCCCTATTTCTGGATGCTTAAGTGTAGGATAGAGAAGTACAATGTGAGGAAGATTGCTTTATAGAAACATTTTGGCCTATAAACTACTTTTGCAGCCTGAGACTTGTATGATTTGTGAAATTGCTAAACTATGGAAGATCTGCCTGTCGAAATGAGAAGTCTGAACTGTGAATGCTGTACAGGAAGTTTAATTTAGTCCCAATAAATTTGGTCTGGATGGAAAATGCCCCGATTGTCCTAAAAGGTAGTGTATGTGTCTCCTAGGACTGTATCCAACCCCTTTCAAACTTTTTTAACACCAAGACAGTATTATTGATAGCAAATTGACAGCAACATACACTGTATGGCTAGGGGTAAATGGATAGTAGACAGTGGTAAAAAAACAGCCTTTTTAATAAAAAAAAACTGTAAGATTTTTTAATAAAAAATGGTCCATAAATAGTGATGAGCGAGCATGCTCGGCCAAATATGGTATTTGGCCGAGCATGGCAGCGCTCGACACCACGCGGTTTTCGGCCTGCTGCTACGCAGCCAATCAGCATGCGGGGAGGTACTGGCATTCACTGTAATGCCGTAGTTATCTTGGCTACTGGCATTACAGTGATTGGCTGGCCGAGAACGCATCATCGGGTGCTATATAGCACCCGGTGACATGTGACCGGTTCAGACCGAGTCAGGGAGAGCTGCTGCAAGGAGGGACAGATAGTGTAGGGAGAGAAATTGGCTAGGCAAGGCTAGTATTTCTGTGGAAAAGACCCAAAAGCCCTTTTAAGGGCTATTGTGTTATCTGGCTACAATATATTTATTATTTTTTTGGGGGTAAAAATTGTGCAAGATGGCCTGACCTGAACACCACCTGCACAGCTTCTGCATTTTAATCCTTTCTGTATCTTATATACCTGACATCCATTGTCATTTTTTCTGCCGCTAATCAAGGCCACAGTACCTCAGCTGCGTAGGCGGCTAGTTGTTCTGTTAAAAAGACACAAAGGTCTATTGTTATATCTGGCTGCAATTTATTTTTTTCTGTTGGGGCAAAAAGAACGCAAGTTTGCCTGACCTTAACACCACCTTGCACCTGTGCAGCTTGTGCATTAGAATGTTGCTGTATCCTATATAGCTGACATCCGGTGTCATTTTTTCTGCCGTTAATCAAGTCGACATTACCTGCGCGGCTTGTGCATTATAACGTTGCTTTATCCTATATAGCTGACATCTGGTGTCATTTTTTCTGCCGTTAATCAAGTCGACATTACCTGTGCAGCTTGTGCATTATAACGTTGCTGTATCCTATATAGCTGACATCTGGTGTAATTTTTTCTACCGTTAATCAAGGCGACATTACCCTAGCCAAATCCTATCCCTACACTATCTGTGCCTCCTTGCGCAAATGTTATACATTATATGAATAACGGCAGAAATTCATGGATGTCAGGTATTTAGGATACAGAAAGGTTATACTGCACACGCAGCACAGGTATGTGACATTACCTGCGCTGCGTCTGCTGCATAACGCTTGCTCATTCTAAATATTTCTGACATTTGGTAAAATTTTTCTGCTCATAAAAAAAATCTGCGCAACTGTACTTTTGACAAACTTATATGCATATATACCATTTAATATGCGCAAGGCGAGCAGTAAGGGACAGGGAAGTGGGCATGCTGCTGATGGTGTACACAGAGGCCATGGCTCTGGGCGCGGTGAAACAGTGTCTGCTGGCAGAGCACAAGAAACAAAGTCATCCAAAACTCCTAGCTTCATGTCCCAGACAGGTTCTTGTTAGGTCAACATGTCAGAAGGAGGACCAGAGTGAGGTAAATTTTTTATGTTAAAAAATTAGGGGTGAGGGCCTGCTGGTGAACCTCTTAAATATTTAAAGGCGAGGGCAGCCTAATAAGCATTTTGATATGATGGAGGAAGAGGGGGAAGAGGGTGAGAAAAGGAAGAGGAAGGGGTGCATGGGAATACAGTGTATTCAATACACCCTAAAAGCCACATTTAAAGTTCTTTTATATTCAGCCGATTTCCTCTGGTGGGGTAGCGAAGTCAGGGGCAATACAGGCCTTGTTCATTTTGATTAGTGTCAACCTGTCAGCATTTTCAGTTGACAGGCAGATGCGCTTAGCAGTTATTATGCCCCCAGTGGCACTAAAAAACCGCTCAGACAAAACGCTGGCGGCAGGGCAGGCCAGCACCTCCAAGGCATAGAGCTCCAGTTCGTGCCACGTGTCCAGCTTAGACACCCAATAATTATAAGGCACAGACGGATTGCTGAGGATGTTGACATTGGCAGCTAGGTACTCCTTTATCATTTTACAAAACTTTTCCCTCCTAGTTGTGACACTAGGCCGCTTATCAGAACCTTTTCCACATGCAGAGCCGCCCACCTTTATTGTGAGCAACTGGAACGGCGCCGACCGTGTTGCAGCTGGCATTCCACTACCGGTCTCTGATGCTCACAAAGCCTGCCCAACATGTTCCAGCGCGTTCTCAGGTCGCACAGCAGTCGGTGAGCTGGCCAGTGTAAGCGCTGCTGCAATGTTGCCAGACCAGCGGAAGCTGTAGGTGACTTTTGGAAATGGGCACACAAGCGGCGCACCTTCACCAGCAACTCAGGCAAATTGGGGTAGGTTTTGAGAAACCGCTGAACCACTAAGTTGAAGCTGTTGTTTGGCCTGAGGGAGACTCCTGTTCATCCTTCCTGTTGGAGGAACATGTAGTCAGTCAGGATTAGAGTCAGGGTTTCCTTTAGGAGGTGTCCATTTTCCTTCCTTAGTTTCCAGGCCTAATCTTCTTTCCCTCCTACGCTCTGTGTGGTTTTCCCCCCACACCTGAGCGTGACAGTATGTGTGTGAGCTTGCCGAGCTCCAAAGCCGCAAGTTGCGGCCGTTATCAGACACAACCACGCCTGGTTGTAGGTTGAGTTTCACAGCTCAGCCTGGTCCCTTATACCCTGCCACAGCTCTGTGGCGGTGTGTTGTTTGTCACCTAAGCAAATAAGTTTCAGCACAGCCTGTTGCCGCTTCCCCACTGCTGTGCTACACTGCTTCCAGCTACTGACTGATGGCTGACTGGTGCTGCAAGATGAGAATTCCTAGGTGGAAGTGGAGGAGGAGAAGGAGGGGTTGCAGCCACTAAAGTAGGTGGTGGCGGAAATCCTGATGGAAGTAGGGCCCGCAATCCTTTGTGTCGGTAGCACCTGTGCCATCCCAGGGTACGACTCGCTCCCAGCCTCCACAACGTTCACCCACTGTGCCGTCAGGGAAATGTAGCATCCCTGGCCAAAAGCACTTGTCCATGTGTCAGTCGTTAAGTGGACCTTCCCAGTAACTGCGTTGGTCAGGACACGGGTTATGTTACGGGACACATGCTGGTGTAAGGCGGTGACGGTACACCTGCAAAAATAGTGGTGGCTAGGTACTGAGTAACGAGGGACAGCCTCCATCAGACTGCGAAAAGCCTCAGTGTCCACAAGCCTAAACAGCAACATTACCAGCGCCAGCAATTTGCAAAGGTGTGCATTTAGTGCTATGGCCTGTGGATGGGTGGCTGGGTATTTGCGCTTTCGTTCAAAGGCCTGGGGTATGGACATCTGTACGCTGCGCTGGGACACAGAAGTGGATGAGCTCCCGGGTGGTGCTTGCGAGGGTCCAGGTGCAGGGCGGGAGGCATCTCGGACAGCGTCTTGGCTAGCACGTAACACACGGAAGAGGAGGCAGTGGTGTGATCCGCAGACACCGATTGTGGATCCAGGCATTTGGCCCACCTATTAGGGTGCTTTTCTGCTGTGAGGATCATGCTGGTGGTGGTCAGGTTGCTGGTGTCATTTTGGTACGGCACAGGTTGCAAATAACAATTCTTTTATGTTGGTGTGGCCTGCCTTCTCCCTTTTGCCACCCCACTGCCTTTTCCAGCCTGTTGTGGTGCTGCGGATCCCTCTCCCTCTGTATTGCTGTCCTCGCTCAGCTTGCCACTTTCCCATGTTGGGCCAGTGATTTCATCGTCTACCACCTCCTCTTCCACTTCTTCACTCTGATCCTCCTCCTGACAAGTTGACCTTCAGTGCTGCTGACACTCAAAAACATTAGGGGCGAGTGCCTACTGCTAATCTGACCGTCTAAAACATTAGGGGCGAGTGCCTGCTGCTGATCTGACCATGTAAAACATTAGGGGTGAGGGCCTGCTGCTACTTGTGCTTTATATACAAGTAAATATATGTTTCCTAACAATATTTCCTCTAAAATCAATGTTATATTTGGTTTTGGGGGGTATTGTTGTCATTCCGTAAAAGTGGCGTAATACTCAGACAACATTGTTCCCAGCAGTGACTTCGGCGTCCAAGATGCATCCAGACATCCTCCCCATGCTGTTCCCAAACCATTTCAGTGGTGTTTCCACTATTTTCTCAACTTTCCCTATGAACCAGACACCCTTCCCTCTTCAGAGCAGGGGGTGCCTGCTTTAGTGCTCGGGTTCTCCCATTGACTTCCATTATACTTGGGTGCTCGGACGAGAACTCGAGTACCACCTAGTGTTCGGCCAGAGCACCCGAGCATTACGGTGCTCGATCAACACTATTCATAAATGATTCCTTTTTGGTGGCAGATGTCTTCTTCACTGTCTTCTGATCTGTAAAATAGTAGCTGCCATTTTAAGCGATTCCTGCAGGTCACAAAAATTTTGAACACAAGTTGAACTGTTTTATTATATTTCCAATGTAACAAAAAACTGATAAAAATATACAGTATATAGATAAAAATATAAAATACCATAAGGGTTGCTGCACACGGTATAGATTACACATGGTATCTGTGAATTTTGAGCATGATGTAGTACCAGCAAAGTGAATGAGATTTGAAATATCTCATGTACACTTTGCTTTTTTCTTAACTGTGGAAATTGACCTGTTGTGCAGATTTTAAAATCCGCAGCATGATAATTGTTTGTCTGATTTCACACCTACTGTAGAGTGGTTTGCTCCATAGACTTCAATGGGGTTGTTTACATAAACAGAAAATCTGCACCAAAAACCACATAAAATGCGCAAAAATGCACCAAAATTGCAATAAAATGTTTGTGTGATTCTGCACCTTCTGTATAGTGGTTTGCCCCATATATATGTCAATGGGGTTGTTTACATAAACAGAAAATCTGCACCAAAAATCTGCACCAAAAACCACATAAAATGCGCAAAAATGCACCAAAATTGCAATAAAATGTTTGTGTGATTCTGCACCTTCTGTATAGTGGTTTGCCCCATATATATGTCAATGGGGTTGTTTACATAAACAGAAAATCTGCACAAAAATCTGCACCAAAAACACATAAAAATGCACAAAAATGCACCCAAACTGCGATAAATGGTGCAGATTTATGTATGTTTTTTGTGGGGTTTTCATATTTTCTGTACACCTATCTGCACCACGTGTAGGTACTCCAAAGCAATATATACCCTTCCACTCCTGAGGACATCATGAGTATACGGCAGAAAAAAAAAAATTATGCCTTTCCCAGCAGACAAAAAACAAACAGGAGCAAGTTGTATTTTCAGGGTAGTTTCCGGAAAGGGACTGTGGTTGCATATCACATTCACTGGGTCTACAAGGATTATAACATTTGTGCACAAAGCATATAAATATAAATGAACCCACAGTAAAGATGTATTAAAAGGACATGAATAAGCAAAGAAAGTAACACAATGAGCACAATCATTAATATGTTGATCTACATGCTCTGTGAACTCCACAATTGCCAAGGTAGACGGTTTTAATTAGTAATTGATACTTTTCACTCTGAGAAACATTGCTGACAATTAAAAACAGCACTTTCTTAGTAAAGCAGTTGCAGAAATTTAATCTGCCTGGCTGAACTTCTCTTCTTTAGGGGCTGCATTGTTCTTGTCATAATGCTAGAAGTTAATAGATGACTAAAATCAAATGGCTACATTTCATACACTGAGTGAAGAGGGCTGACAAAAAGCCATTAGTGTCCTGAGAAGAGAGACAAAGGCGGAAATTCTATCGCAACCAGATGAGTCTCTAGAATTCCCCAAACTCTCTATTAGTTTGACAGACAAATGGCAGGGCTATTAATCCAAAGGTCATATAGTACAATTTTAGCCAGATTCCCTTTATTGCAAATGCAATGAGAAATTATCTGTAACAGTACATGGAGAAAAATCAAAGAGATGATCCTTTTAAAAATCACTTTTAATAGCTGAAGGCTTTGAGTGACAATTGTAGCTGTCGTGGCAAAATAGAGAGAAATGTTCATTTTCAGTGAGGCTGAATGGTATAAAGTAGTGGCCTGATTTCATTGCTGAATCAGTATTGCTGCAAAATTGTAAAAAAGTAAAAAGTAAAAAAGTTAAAAAAAAATCTACAGGGAAGATATAAAGACCCTGCTATACTCTCCTCGGATTGCCTGTCAAACGTACATGAACTTAAAATGGTGACCTATGCTCTGGATAGGTCATCAGTATCTGATCGTTGGGGTCTGACACCAGATCAGATGACCACCGATCAGCTGTTTGAGAAGATACTGGCACTCGCAGTTGCGCCACAACCTACTCTCAGCTCACCAAGCACAGCGCTGTCCATTTGATAGGCTTGGTATTGCAGCTCACCTCCATTAACTTCAAGGAGGCTGAGCTGCACCTAGGCCACGTGACCAATCAACGTTAAATCACACGGCATAGGGAAAGCTGAGAGAAGGCTACGGTGCTACTGATGACCTATCATGAGGACATGCTGCAGAGTTAGCAGTTAAACGGGTTGTGAAGGCAGTATTTATAGATGACCTATCCTCTTTGGGGTTTTGACTCCTGGCTTCCCTGCCGATCAGCTGTTGGAGGAGGAGGAGGTGGCGCTCCATGTGAGCGCTACTTCCTCTTCATTATACTGCCCGTCGGCTCGGAAGCACAGTGTAATAGAAGTACCTGCTCCATTCACTAGATTGGAGCAACTACTTGTAATTACACCACGCCACCGCTACAAGGGAGACAAATGGTAGTGTAATGAAGAGGATGTAGCGCTCGCATGGAGCTGATCGGCGGGGGTGCTGGGTGTTGGACCTCCACCAATCAGATATGTATGACTTATCTGGAGGGCAGGTCATCAATAAATACTAACCCTTTAACTTATGAAAGAACTGTGGCTGGTTTTACCTTTCGTAACGGGATATCTAGAAATTGTGTTGATCTTTTTTGGTCTTTTTAATATGGACATTGAAGTGGTGTACGGAAGGTAACTTTGCCGTAGTGACAGTACCATCACAGGGCTGTCATTGAGCTGCAGAGCAGTAACTTACCTGCTGACTTTATGTATTACTAGATGTCGAACTAGTGTATAGCAAACAGTACAGCTTTCCAACACATCATTATAATGACATTAATTATACATGACCCAGTCTATGCTATAGTCATTTTTTTTAAAGGCAGTGTAAGTATATTTTTACACCCCTGGAAAAACATCATGCTTATTAAACCACAGGTAGTTGTATATTTATCAATTAATTGTAGTTATAGATCTTCCTTATACAGTCTAGTTAAAGGAAAATCCATGTTTTCATCTCTTCCATACAAGTGGAACTTGCTAACAAGTACAAGAGGGAACTAGCTAACTGAGAAGTATGATGATTGCCTTCCTTCCTCCACAGACATTGGACTAATATGTCTTAGTTGCTATAAAATTGGTTCACAGTTATATTGTATAACAACTCAAATAAGTGAAATAGCAGGGCAAATACGGCATGACTGATGGCGTTCATTTTAAGACGCAAATGGCTTGTACCATATTTCAAACTAATTTATTGTCATTGCTCAGAGATCTGCATAGTTTTGTTTTCATGTTAATAATTTTGGTTTTATATTATCATTTTCATATAATACTGTTTATTTGCTTTTATTGGATTTTAACATGTGTGAAAGTAGGTTATTGTATGATAGGGTACTGAAGATAACTGTAATGGCACATAAAAAAAAACAGTCATCTTATATCTTTTTGATATGCATGTGTTCTCAACTGAGGGATGGGAATCAGTCTGTATCTTAAAGGGGTTGTCCGAGTTCACAGGTGGATCATTGACATTAGATCATTTCATGCTGAATCGTGAAGGGCAAGGGCTTTTTCAGCAGATCTGGTAAACAAAAAAGCCCTTACCCTGCTCAGGGCAAGGGAGAGCATTGGAACATGAAATGCTCTGATGTTCACCTCAGAGGAGTTGCCTGGGTGAAGAAGGGGATATACTTGTATCTGGGTTCAGCTCTGAACCCGGAAAACCCCTTTAACAATTTTTGGTCAGTGACTGACTCTCCGCTCAAAAATGGCAGAAGGGACTGTGGTCTTTACTGAACTCACATAGTCGACAATTTTGGCAGTTACATAAGAAGCAACTTAAAGGGGTTTTCTGAGATATTGATGATCTATTCTCGAAATAGGTAATCAATATCAAATTGTTGAGATTAGGTGACACCCAGGACCCCTGCCGATCAACTGTTTAAGGAGACCAAGGTGCTCCGGTGAGTGAATTGGCCTTCTCAAAGCTTACCAGCACATCGCTGTCCATTTGATAGCGGCTGTGCTTGTAATTACAGCTCAGCCTCATTCACTCAAATGGGACTGAGCTGCGACTAGGCCATGTGACCGAGGAACATGACATCATTGGCCTAGGAAGTGGCCACAGTCTCTTCAAACAGCTGAGCGGCAAGGGTCCTGGAGTATCTTGAAATTAGCTTTCTAACCTAATTTTTCTGGTTAGCTAATAAAGGCATCACTACTATAATACTTTTGTCCATTTTAACACAAAAATATTTAGAAAGGGAACCTGTCATCTCTACTATGCTGTCCTCACTGAGAGACTCCCTGATTTTAATGTCTGTCACTTCTGTAATGACAGTCAGTACTTTTAGAGTACTGACATGCCAAACCCCGGAGCGTACGCCAGAGCTGTGAGAGAAATTATTCCATTGGAGCTCGCTGACCCACCCTCCACCATCTCCGGATGATGACTGACCGGTTTCTTTCCTATAGACAACAGGAAGTTGCAACATAGTGCAGGTGACAGGTTCCCTTTAACATTCACATTGATCTTTCTAACTAACACAGTACCACTCCTCGTAGATTATTCAGAAACAAATAACTATAACTAATATTGCTATGCTGAAAAGGTCTTAACCCCTTAGTGACCAGCCTGTTTTTGGCCTTAGTGACCAAGCGTTTTTTTTTCTTTTTTCATCGTTGCGTTCCATATAGATGTATGAGGGCTTATTTTTTACGGGAGAAGTTGTAGTTTTTAATGGTGCCATTTTGGGGTACAGATAACTTTCTGATTAACTTTGATTAACTCTTTCTGGGAGGGAAATGGGAAAAATTGCAATACCACCACTGCGTTTTTACGTTATAAATTTTACGGCGATCATTTTTCGGTATAAATTACAAAATATATTTATTCTCTGGATCAATATGATTACAATGATACCAAATACATATAGTTTTTTTTGCGTTTTACTACTTTTTTGCAATAAAATCCTTTTTTTAAAAGAAAAAAAAGTTTTTGCATTGCTGATTCCCAAGAACAAATTTTTTTTTATTTTCTTTCTATGGAGTTGTGTCAGGGCTTCATTTTTGCGGGACAACTTGTACTTTTCATTGGTATCCTTTTTTAGTAAATGACGCTTTTTGATCGCTTGTTATAACGTTTTTTTGGTGGCAACTAAGAATAAATTAGCAATTGTCTTTTTTTTTTTTAATTTTTTTTTTTATTGTGTTTACCGTAGGGGCTAATTTTTGTAATATTTATGTAGTACGGGTCGTTACGGACGTGGCAATACCAAACATATGGGGGAGATTTTTTTTTGCAATTTTTTTAATTGAAAAGCTTATTTTCAATGGAAAAAAAGAGTAATTTTTTTTATGGGATTTTTTTAATAGAAAAAATGTGTTTTTTTTAACTTTTTTTTACCACTTAATAGTCCCACAGAGGGACTATAACAAACAATACTTTGATTGCCTTTAAAATGCAATGCATTATCCCTATAGTGCATTGCATTTTAATGGCAATGTTATTCATACTTTGACCAGCAGGCTGCGCCAGAGAGGCGCAGCCTGCTGGTAATGTACTCAAGGCTGGTCTGGGGCCTAGATCAGACCCTGCCAGCCTTCCCACACATCAGCACCCTGCGATCGCTTTTGCAGGGTGCCGATGGGAGACAGAGGGAGACCGCTCCCTCTGTCAGCACTTTACATGCGGCGGGCGCCATTGCCCACGGCATGTAAAGTGTTAAACAGCCCGGAACGGCACTCCTGCCGGTCCGGGCTGTTAGAGCAGGGCCGCGGCTTTCATGTGAGAGCCAGGCCCGTGCTCCCCGCTGCACGGGAGACCCGTGCAGCGCTTAGACTGGGCCGCCGCTTTTTCACTAAGGCCCCTTAGTGACCGCCGTAAAAAGGCGTATGGGTGGTCACTAAGGGGTTAATATATTAATAACATAAGTAACTTTTTCAATAAAGTACCAGTTCAATACCAGTTTAACACAATTGATTAAAAAGAAAAGAATACAATCTTTGCAAAACAACATTGTGGAGCCCTCTTCTTCTCTTGTTGATGGTTCACAACATAACACTACTTTTGGCCAGTGGTCTTTTATACTTTTTTACCACCCTTTATAGACGGGTTGCTTAAGATAGAGATGACAACAAAGAGGTGGAATAAAATTAGACAAAAGTGTTTAACGATGCAGCAAATTTATAATACAGCATGATCCACTGTTAGAAATTTAGCGCATCTAGTCTAGTTTGAAGCTGTCCAAATTGAAGACAAGATTAGGAATTCTGTCCCTACTCTTTGTATAAACATCAAAACTTTGCCAACATTTTTTAGAAGCAATTCTATAAAGGATGTTGCCTGATTATAATAATTTAGAAAAGTAATATATTTCATGAACATGTTTTTCCATTTCTAGTCTACGAGTGTTTATTGACAAAAGTGTGTTACCCTTGATTATGGTGTTTTTGAACGTTATGAGTAAAAGAAAACTTCTACTTTTCCGTGCTATATAAAGATCTTTCTCATGAAAGAGGTGATTGTCATAAGTAATATTATGTCTAATGTTACAGATTTTAAGTTATATGTGTGTAGAAGGCACAGTCAATAACAGTAAAATATTTGCCTTAGTAAGAGTCCTACTAAAGGATTCACGACTCGGACACCTAAGGCCTAAGTGAATTTAAGCGCTAAACTGTTCCAGCAGGCTGTTCTGGTAGAGTAACAGCCTGCCAGAGTTCATTGTGTTCAGCATAGCCAGATAATAACTTTCCCAGCCAGAGCCCATTGACTATAATGGGACCTGCCAGGGATCCGACCTGTTTCCAGCATTAATTATGGGATTTGGCTGGACAAAAACTGCTGCGTAAAGTGGTATTTGTCAGCCAAATCTTGGCACTCATGCTGGAAAAAGGCCTTATCCCTTCTGGGTCCCATTATAGTTAATGGGCTCTGGCTGGGAAAGGTATTATCTGGCTATCTTGAACATGATGAATTCTGGCAGGCTGTCCCAGTAGCACAGTTGTGTTAAACTAGCCTAAGGGTAGGTTTATATGCAATAGCTGCCAGATGAGGCAGAACCCTATACACCCATGGCAGTCAATGGCTGCACGGTTTTGCGGGTAAAACATTGTGCAGCCATTGGCCACATTCATTCTGTCGTACATGTTGCACATTAACGACTTTAAGACTAAATGCTTTAGATTAAGTATCAAATTATTTTGGCAATGAAGGTAAAACATAAGCCAATGAGCAATGAAAATTTATGATATATTTGCACGGCCAGGTTATGTGGTAGAGAATCTATCAAACCTATGTTACCCATGTATACCTTTTACTTGGAGGTTTTTTTTCTGCCAGAGAGAAATAAAATCTGTGTCACGGTCCATCAGATATATTATATAGGTTTTATTGCTGTAGAGTTTTTATTTTATGTATTAATAGTGTATGTAAAATTGGACACAAGTATTTTATTAACTTCAAATTTCTCTTGCCTGTGGAGGCATCTTGCATGCACATTTTGACATATTTTCATTACATTGGTTGGACATACTTAACAATTTTTTAACATTTTATCTTTTTGGGATCATTTTGGATTCAGAGGTAACACAAGAGCTTGATTTTTATATCTTCGCAATGACTGTACTGGACATACAAGCTGATGGTATTTGGATTCAACCACTCACAGCAAAATGTATCTATGGTGTGTCAAA
Organism: Rhinella marina; assembly: GCA_900303285.1. NCBI lineage: Eukaryota > Metazoa > Chordata > Amphibia > Anura > Bufonidae > Rhinella > Rhinella marina. Next base: position 172,327 of record ONZH01030664.1, on the reverse strand, counting down.
ACCAAAGTTAAACATCATGTCCACATAATTCTAGGAATATTAACTGTAGAATGGATGTTTAGGATTTTACTAGTATAATGCTCACTAGAGATAATTACCTCTGTACTGTACATGTATAATGCTTATATGGTACAACAAGATTTGGAAACTCAGTCCAGCTCACCGCTCTTGTTTATCGCTTTATCATGCTTCACACCACACTCTATGGACGGTGCTTCTAATTGTAAACCGCTCTGGCTGCGGAGCTTGATAATTCCCAAAGATGTATATAGCACTTCTTCCTTAAAATCTTGAAGTCTTAATTGAGTCATATTTTTTAATATACTAATAAAGACTTTTTGTATATATGACTCAATGAAGTGCTGTATACATCTTTGGGACATGTATAACGCTACATCCTATATTTATCTACTAGAGGATTTTAAAGGGAATATATTATCAAAAATGACTGTTTAAATCAGGTTTTTATCTTAAACATGTTTTAAAGAGTTCTTGGTGGTTTTTTATGTTTTTTTAATGTCACTATTTATATATAGAAAAATCCTGAAATATTTCCAGTTTCAACACTGGCCACTAAGCCTCATAACAAATGGACATTTCCTGTTCTGTAGAGATCACTCTTTTATAGTAATCTCATTACTATGTCAACACTTCTTTCTCTGCCTTCTAATAGTCTCAGAACCCACATCTCCACTCATCAAAACTTTTGATATGTCACTATGACACCTCAACAGTTTTGTTTTTAAGAAGAGGTACACTTCTTAGGTACACATCTTTACAGATCTCCAGGTCCAGATGGATTACAGACAAGAGTTTATAAAGAACTCAGTCCAGTTATTCTGGTGTCCTTATTCATGATTTTCAGATATTTCCTAGTGGCTGGCATAGTTCCAAGTGACTTAAAATAAGGCAAATGTGGTGCCCATATTCAAACAGGTCTCTAGGTCTTCCCCAAGTAATTATAGACCAATAAGCTTAACTTCTGTTGTGGGAAAAATGTTTGAAAGACTTTCAAGGGGCTACATACAGGGGTATTTGACTGTAAATAATATCATAAGTGATAACCAGCATGGATTTACCAAGGACAGAAGTTGTCTGACTAACCTGATTTGTTTTAAAGAGGAGATGAGTAGAAGCTTGGACAGAGGGGTGTCTTTGGATGTAGGGGCACATTTATTAAAGCCAGTGTTTTAGACGCCGGTCTTAATAAAGCCCCATCACTGGCTGGGGATCGGCGTATCCAGCGCTGATTCTATAGACATATCCTCTGGATAGGTGATCAGTATCTGATTGGTGGGGGTCTAACACCTGGGATTTCTACCAATCAGTTGCTTGAGAAGGCACTGGCACTTGTAGTAGCGCAGCCGCATTCTTTTAGCTTATCACTTCACAAGGCCTAAGCAAAGCTGCAAAAAGGCTAAGCCACTACTGTCTTCTCAAACAGCTGGGTGTCAGAACCCCACTGATCAGATACTGATCTACAGGATGAGGTAAGTATGATTACCACTGTGAGTCCAGCCATGCTGTATGGTCTGTAGAAAAGACGTACAAAAGTGAACAACCCCTTTAATATTTGCTATATCTGTATAGTAAATTTCATCCTGATTAGTATTGTTATTGTGTATGAACCTTGATCATTGTATTCATTTTCAGCATGACAATTGTAAAGGCAGCATAAATAATTATACGGTGAAGATGAGCCTATGATCAGTTAAAACTACATTAGCTTTAATAAGCTCACAGCAAGGTATCAAAGTCATATTTTCTTCAGATGCTGTAAATACGGCTCCTTTATGTATTGCAAGACATTTCTATTTTTTTCCTATTTTTTTCCTCACAATTTGGTTTGTATCAGATCATTACACTTCCCTCGGTAACCATCTGTTTCACAAACAAGTCAAATATATTCAGCAAGCGCCTGATGTATCAGTAAACAGACATTATTAGGCTTAACTATTTTCTTGTGACTTGGTTCTCAATTGTTCTATTCTACATTTGAAAACGCTGTCTCCATGTAGCCAAGCTATATTGGCCTTTTGCTTTAAAGTCACTTGCTGAAACAGCGCCAGTCTATGGAATATGTTGATTTGTTTGAGTTTTTAAAACTTTGCTGTTTATGTTTTTGTGTACTATGAATATTTCAGAGGCAATATTGTTCGGACACGTAATATACTGCAGGTACAATGGAGCGGCTTACCACATGCTAGATGTATGCAGTAAAACATCACATTAAAATAACCCGCAAAAAGGTGCTGAAAGACTAAACATCTATAAGACAGAGTTTCATGTGTGCTGGACATATTACTAGCAATACTGTACTAGTGGGAAATAATAAAAGTAACACCAATTTCATATATGTTTTATATTTTGATAATAATTTATATTGATTTATTAATAATTTATTATATCCTAATTCCATTATTATACTTATTTTTTTACCTCATGGTGACCAGCCTGTTTTGGGCCTTACTGACTAATCAATTTTTTTATCGTCGTCTTTCAAGAGCTATAACTTTTAAAAAATTTTTTTCCATCTATGTAGGTGTATGGGGGCTTTTTTTTGCAGGACAAGTTGTAGTTTTTAATGGTGCCATTTTGGGGTACACATAACTTACTGATTAATGTTTATTATCTCTTACTGGGAGGGTGATAAGGGAAAACAGCAATACTACTACTGAGTTTTTACAGTATAAATTTTGCATCTTCATTTTTCAGCATAATTACTTTATTTCTTTATAATCTTTTTGCATTGTCGCATTCCAAGACCCATAATTTTTTTTATTTTTCTTTCTATGGAGCTGTGTGAGGGCTTGATTTTTACGGGAAGCCTTGTCCTTTTCATTGGTATCATTTTGGGGTACTCATTAATTTTTGATTACTTTTTATTCTGTTTTTTTTTATGAATAAAAAAAAGATGCAATTTTTTTTACAGCATTCACCATACAGGATAACTTACATAATAATTATATAATGTGGGTCATTATGGACACGGCAATACCATATACAAAATAGGTAGAGAGCATTTTATTTTAGAATTTTTTTCCATTGAAAAGCATTTGGGAGGCTTAAAGAAGCAAAGGAAGCAAAGGGAAGCAAAGGCATCTGGGAGGTTAAAGACTGGGAGAATGTGCTCCCAGCCGTGTATCGGCTCCCCCCGGTAGTGTGTGACAGCCACTGTACTCAGAAGTGGTACAGGGCTGCCGCACATTAGTTACTATGCTTTGGAGTCTATGAGAAAACAGTCTAATGATTGCTTGTTATAGTTCTCTAGGGGAACTATTAAAAAGTGTAAAAAAAAAAGAAAAAAAAAAAAAAGAAAAAAGTGTTTAAAAATATTTTAAAAAATCTAAAATTGAAATCACCACCCCCACTTTTCCCCCAAATAAAAATACATAAGTAATTTAGAAAATAAACATGATCGGAATCGACGTGTGTGAAAATGCCTGTACTATAAAAATATAGTACAAAGTCAAAATAGCCAATTTGCCGTTTTTTGATCTCTTCACATCATACAAAAATTCATACACACAAGTCATACACACCCCAGAATGGTATCAATGAAAAGTACAGGCTGCTCCGCCAAAAATGAGCCCCCCATAGCTCCGTATACATAAAAATGAAAAAAATATGGGTGGGTCAGAATATGGCAATGCAAAGAAAAAAATTGTCTTTTCTAAAATTTTTAATTTCCTCTCAGTATTAACTGTTTTATATAATCATTTTATAATTCTGCCCCATTTGGAATTTTTTTCCTACTTCCTACCATAAATGGCGCCATTAGAAAGAATATCCATCATACAGTTATGTGAATGAAAAAATAAAAAAGTTATGGTTTTGGGAGGGCTAGGAGTAAAAAAAAAATTAAAATGGAAAAAAGAAAAATGGAAAATCACCCAGTCTTGAAAGATTTAAATATCTTAAGCACCTTTCAGTACAACATAACTGCTCCTGCGTGTGCAACAATACGTGTGTACCAAGTGACCAAATGAACAGCGAACAGAGGGATCAGAAATGTGACAGAGATGCAGCTGTAATTTTGTATTCTTTTGATTTCACATATGTTTCTGGAAGAGACAAATACTGTACGTCATCCCAGAAAACTGCTATATCCAAGTTTGCAAAAGAAGTGGAAAAAAAAGTTTATAGCTCTATGTCCAGAAACCCACTATGTTGCTAGAAGTGATGGCCTCTTCAATTAGAGAGGATCTTTTAGCAATCACTACACTATGAGATTCATTTCATACAATACAATCAATAGAGTTCCAAAACACTCCACCAAACTGTCTGCTGCATGATGTGACATTGTGTCTGAAGTTTTAAATTGTATTGTTTTTATGTTAATTTGCTGAATATTTTATGATAATTTAATTTACTTTTTTGCTGTGTTAGGATTGCACTTATTACTTGTTCATTTCTAATTAAATAAGGTTATAATATCCATAATAGAGAGGACATCATATTGCCCCCACTTCCGTGCTGACAGTTCCCTGTCCCATAGCCCTTGTTTATTATTATTAGTATCTAAAAGAACACTCCTTATGCATCCACCTGGTCCATTATATGTAATAATGTGTCAGCATAGCCTATAATGTGTATGCTATGATGTATTATTTTGTATTATTAAAAGGCATCTGTCAGCAGATTTGTACCTATGACACTGGCTGACCTGTTACATGTGCACGTGGCAGCTGAAGGCACCTGTGTTGGTCCCATGTTCATATGTGCCTGCAAGTTTTAGTATATGGTCCTCTGGGAGCGTTGCCAGTACTCTTAGAGGCTCTGCTATCTTTGGAAATGCCGCACCCTCTGTACTATAATTCACAGAGGTAGGCATGATCACGTTTAGGAGTCACATCAACTCCTAAACTCCTAGAGGCTCATTTGCATATAATAAAGCACCATTTTTCTCAGCAATGTGGGCACATATGAACATGGGTCCAACACAAACGCCTTCAGCTGCCAAGCGCACATGCGGCAGGTCAGTCAGTTTTGTGGGTACAAATCTGCTGACAGATGCCATTTAGTTTATCAGTAGATATGAACGAAGTTTTGAAAAAAATGATTCAGACGATTTGTCGAAGTTCACCAAGAAATTAATTTCATTCTGAATTAATTTGTCACGAATCACTATAAATCAGGTTTATCCAGGCCACTCTGCCTAATCATATTCTTCCCATTTGGAGGCCCAATCTCAGTGTGAAGGCTTGGAAGTTAACCCTTTCCTGACCAGCCAATAGTAAATTTACGTTGGCGGCCGAGCATTTAAAAATGGCGCCCACTGGCCATAATACTCCAAAGTTATGAACAAAGCGACTTCAGACATAATATGCGAAGCTCGCTTTGCTCATCTCTAATGTGGACCATAGAAACCTGTAAATACAAGTTTATATGGTTATATTCTCCCTGTGTTTGCGTGGGTTTCCTCTGGGTACTCCGGTTTCCTCTCACACTCCAAAGACATACTGATAGGGAACTCAGATTGTGAGCCCCATTGGGGAGAGGGAGGGATGATAATGCCTATAGAGAACTATGGAATATGTCAGCACTATATATCACAAGTGAGTAAACTAAGTAACTAAATATATTTCTTGACTATGGTAGAGTTTTCTAAGCATGATCAGAGGTGAGAAGGTGAGATATGACCATCATCTATTGTGAAATGTAGATCTTGTATTACCGATATGTAGGGGCTTGCCTTTCATTGTAATCCTGTCTGTCAGGATAATGAGATGATCTCTACAGAATAGGAATCATCAGCCTATTATAAGGCTTTGTGGTTCGAGTGACAACACATCATTTCAGGGTTTTTTTTCAACTTAACAGAAAAATATTGAAAAAACGCATCACCAACAATTCTTTTCAAATTTGTAGCATAAAAAGTTGATGTCTAAGACAGTCATTTTCCAATGGCACATTCCAGTTCAGCTCCAGGCTTGACAGATGCTGGGTATTCATAAGGGAAAGCACATTTATGACTATAAACTATATGCATATTTCTCTGAAGCAGCCAATGGTTTACTTTGTCCAAGATGGCATCGTCTCTGGCTATTAGAATTAGTAAACCATGATGAAAAGCTCTGAGCACACGAAGAACACATTTCCTGATAGGGGTAGACCTTGAAGTTTTCCCCCACAACATATTTTGAAACTATATGATGTTTTCTCCTCATTTGCCATTCTGCAATGTCTGTTCTGTAACACTGATATTCTATGAATTTAAAATATTCATACAGACAAGCACATTTGTGTGCTTGAAATTATTCATAGAAAAGCAATTATACAGCTACATATGCTTCCTCGTGATGCATCCTATCATAGCTGGCCATTTTGTAATCTGTTTAGATTGCTTAAAGCATATTTCCAAAAAAGTTTACAATTATCACGCCTGTACAGGGGTAATTTAAAATAAGAAAATGCCCCTAAATGATTTTCTTTCTTTGAAATCAGCAAAGTGGAACAACATCTAGTCTGAGTGGGTTTATGCATATACAGTGTATTTCAAAAGTATATATGGCTGCTGGAGAAAAAAATAGGTGCTCATCAAGTTTAACCTCTTCTCTCTAAGGGGCCTCTCCTGGGTGACTGATTATGTTGCTTCATTGGAGTTAGGAACTTGTATATATTTATGAATATTAATAATAACTCGAGAGAGTTCTTCGGATAGGTCATCAATATCAGATGGTGGGTGCCTGCCACTTCAGATCCCTGATGATCCTTTATTCTAAAGTAGGTCTGGCGGTGGAACTAAACCTATCTGTCCATTGTGTAGTGGACAGAACTGGTTACCGGAGCACCTCCAAAAAAGTATATAGCACCCAAGTATAATGGAAGTCAATGGGAGAAGACCAGGCACCCCCTGCTCGGATGAGGGGAGGGTGTCTGGTCCATAGGGAAATGTCAGAAAATGGTGGAAACACCACAGAAATGGTTAGGGAACAGCATGGGGAGGATGTCTGGATGCATCTTGGACACCGAAGTCGCTGCTCTTAACGCTGATGGCTAACTATTACGCCACTTTTACGGAATGACAAAAATACCCCCCCAAAACCCAAAATAACATCGATTTTACAGGGAATATTGTTAGGAAACATAGATTTACTTGTACATTAAGCGCAAGTGCTGCCAAAAATTACACAGATGAGGCACTCCCATACAACCGGTATATCATATAAAGGAGGGCCTCATTCACATTGTGGTATAATTGTGGGACTCCGACACTCATAAAGCCTATGCACTAAGGGAAAGGGCTGTCAAAAATTACAAGGAACAAGCACTTCAATACCCCCTTTATTACACATAAAGGAGTGCATCAGACACACCCTTGAAAAATTATGATTGATGGCCTGCTGCTGACACGCAAAAACAATAGTGGTGACGTGCTTCTGCTGAGCTGACCATGTTAAAAATTATGGGTGACATGCTGCTGCTGAGTTGACCATCTAAAAAATTAAGGGTGACACGCTGATGACGATCAAACTGTCCCAAATTTAAGGTTGACACGCTGCTGCCCATCAAACTGTCCCAAATTTAAGGTTGACACGCTGCTGCCCATCAAACTGTCCCAAATTTAAGGTTGACACGCTGCTGCCAAGCAGAACGTCCAAAAAACTTACGGGTGACACGCTGCTGCTCATCAAACTGTCCCAAATTTAAGGTTGCCACGCTGCTGCCCATCAAACTGTCCCAAATTTAAAGTTGACACGCTGCTGCCCATCAAACTGTCCCAAATTTAAGGTTGACACGCTGCTGCCCATCAAACTGTCCCAAATTTAAGGTTGACACGCTGCTGCCAAGCAGAACGTCCAAAAAACCTATGGGTGACACGCTGCTGCTCATCAAACTGTCCCAAATTTAAGGTTGCCACGCTGCTGCCCATCAAACTGTTCCAAATTTAAAGTTGACACGCTGCTGCCCATCAAACTGTCCCAAATTTAAGGTTGACACGCTGCTGCCCATCAAACTGTCACAAATTTAAGGTTGACATGCTGCTGCCAAGCAGAACGTCCAAAAAACTTACGGGTGACACGCTGCTGCTCATCAAACTGTCCCAAATTTAAGGTTGCCACGCTGCTGCCCATCAAACTGTCCCAAATTTAAAGTTGACACACTGCTGCCCATCAAACTGTCCCAAATTTAAGGTTGACACGCTGCTGCTCATCAAACTGTCCCAAATTTAAGGTTGACACACTGCTGCCAAGCAGAACGTCCAAAAAATTTATGGGTGACACGCTGCTGCTCATCAAACTGTCCCAAATTTAAGGTTCACATGCTGCTGCCCATCAAACTGTCCCAAATTTAAGGTTCACACGCTGCTGCCGAGCTGCCGTTAAAAAAATTTAAGGGTGACATGCTGCTGCTCATCAAATGTCCCAAATTTAAGGTTGACATGCTGCTGCCCATCAAACTGTCCCAAATTTATGGTTGACACGCTGCTGCCGAGCAGAACGTCAAAAAAATTTACGGGTGACACACTGCTGCCCATCAAACTTTCCCAAATTTAAGGGTGACACGCTGCTGCCCATCTAACTGGCCCAAATTTAAGGTTGACACGCTGCTGCCCATCAAACTGTCCAAAATTTAAGGTTGACTCGCTGTGTTGCCAAGCAGAACGTCCAAAGAATTTACGGGTGACATGCTGCAGCCCATCAAACTGTCCCAAATTTAAGGTTGACACGCTGCTGCCCATCGAACCATTCTCCTTGTCCTCTTCCTCCTCTTCAGCCCATCCACGCCGAAGAGATGGTGTAAACGTGGTATGGCTACCCTGTGTATTGGTGGCAACCGTCTCCTGATCCTCCTCCTCCTCCAAGTGGCACTGAGAAGACCCTCCAAGTGGCGCTGAGAAGACGAATCAAGGGTGGTCTGGCTATCACCCTGTGTAGGGGCTTCCCCCATTTCCACCTTTTCCACACGCAGAGCATCAGCCTTTATTGTGAGCAGCGAGCTTTTTAGTAGACACAGAAGTAGGATGGTTACGCTGATAATTGCATTATCAGCGCTCACCATCTGTGTAGATTCATCAAAGTTGCGTAAGACCTCACAGAGGTCAGACATCAATACCCACTCATCGCTTGTGAAGAGCGGAAGCTAACTAGAAAGGCACCGACCGTGTTGCAGCTGGTATTCTACTACTGCTCTCTGCTGCTCACAAAGCCTGCTCAACATGTGGAAGGTGGAATTCCATCGCGTACTCAGGTCGCACAGCAGTCGGTGAGCCAGCAACCTCAAGCGCTACTGCAGCGTTGCCAGGCCGGCTGAAGCAGTCGGTGACTTGCGGAAATGGGCACACAGGCGATGCACCTTCACCAGTAGCCGAGGCAAATTGGGGTAGGTTTTCAGAAACCGCTGAACTACTAAGTTGAATACATGGGCCAGGCATGGTATGTGTGGGAGGTTGGCCAGCTCCAAAGCCGCTACCAAGTTGTGGCCATTATCGGATATAATCATGTCTGGCTGTAGGTTGACTGGCGAGAGCCACAGCTCAGCCTGTTCCCTTATGCCATGCCACAGCTCTGTGGCGGTGTGCTGTTTGTCACCCAGGCAAATAAGCTTCAGCACGGCCTGTTGCCGCTTACCGACTGCTGTGCTACACTGCTTCCAGCTACTGACAGAAGTCTGAGTGGTGCTGCAAGATGGCAATTCTGCATGGAAAGAAGTGGAGGAGGAGGTGGAGGAAGAGAAGGAGGGGTTGCAGCCACTACTGTAGGTGGCAGGAAATCCAGAGGGAAGAAGGGCCCGCAATCCTCGGCATGGGTAGCACCTGTGCCATTCCAGGTCACGACTCGCTCCCAGCCTCCACAGCGTTCACCCAGTGTACCGTCAGGGAAATGTAGTGTCCCTGGCCACAAGCACTTGTCCATGTGTCAGTTGTTAAGTGGACCTTGCCAGTAACTGCGTTGTTCAGGGCACGGGTTATGTTTCTGGACACATGCTGGTGTAAGGCAGGGACGGCACACCGGGAAAAATAGTGGCGGCTGGGGACCAAGTACCGAGGGACAGCCACCGCCATCAGGCTGCGGATATAGGGCAGCATCTCCAGGCTCAGCAGTTTGGAAAGTTGCGCGTTTAGAGCTATGGCCTGTCGGTGGGTGGCAGGGTATTTGCGCTTGCGTTCAAATGCCTAGGGTAAGGACATTTGAACGCTGCACTGGGACATTGAAGTGGACGTGCTGGCTGATGGTTCCTGCGAAGGTCCAAGTGCAGGGCAGGAGGCATCTGGGCCTGCGTCTTGGACAGCAGGTAACAGAAGGGAAGAGGAGGCAGTGGTGTGACCTGCAGACACAGATCGTGGACCCAGGCGTTCGGCCCACTTTTTGGGATGCTTTGCTGCCATATGGCGGATCATGCTGGTGGTGGTCAGGTTGCTTGTGTTTACGCCTCTGCTCATCTTGGTATGGCACAGGTTACAAATTACAAACCGTTTATCGTCAGCACTTTCCTCAAAAAAACGCCAGACTGCGGAACACCTAACTCTTGCCAACGGAGCTTGCTGCAAGAGGCTGCTCTGGGGAACAGTTGCGGGCCTGGTTGGTGTGGCCTGCCTTCTCCCTTTTGCCACCCCATTGCCTCTTCCAGCCTGTTGAGCTGCTGCGGATCCCTCCTCCTCTGTACTGCTGTCCTCACTTGGCTTGCCACCTTCCCAGGTTGGGTCAGCTATTTCATCGTCTGCCACCTCCTCTTCCACATCCTCACTCTGCTCCTCCTCCTGACATGGTGAACTAACAAGAATCTGACTTAACTGCTTCTCATCCTCATCCACAACCTCTTGAGACACTAATTGCCCTTGACTTATTGGCAACTGTGTCTCATCATCATCATCCACCTCGGGAGAAAATACTTGTCGTTCCCCACCGTCATGTTCTTCAGACTGTGTTTGCTTAATAGGTTGGGAATCAGGGCACAATATCTCCTCATGTCCCACTTCAAGCGGCCTTGGCGAGAGGCCAAAGCCAAGGGGCGGTGATGAAAAAAGCCCCTCGGAATATCCCAATGTGGGATCTATTCTTTGCCCAGACTCTGCATGGTGGGAGGAAGGAGGATCAGGGTGAGGATGCGGTTGCCCAGACTCTTGGCTACTGAGACTGGACTTTGTGGAAGAGGGGATGGTGCTGAACCGACTGGATGCATTATCAGCTGAAATACAACCGACTACCTGCTCGCACTGGTGTGGCGACAAGAGTTGTGTCTTGCGCCACCCTGAAAACTGTGACATGAAGCTAAGAGTTTTGGATGACTTTATTCTTGGGCTCTGCCAGCAGGCACAGTTTCACTATGCCCAGAGCCATGGCCTCTGAGTTCACCATCAGCAGCACGGCCACTTCCCCGTCCCTTAGTGCTCACCTTGCGCATATTGTATAGTATATATGCAACTTGGTCACAACTACAGTAGTGCAGATTTTTATTATCTGTATGATCAGAAAATGTAAACGAATGTCCAATATTCTGAATGCGCAAACGTTATAGAGCAGCCGCAAATAAGGAACTGCGGCCTAAATTAACGGTATTAAATGTAACATCGGGTGTCAGCTACATAGACTTTTGAACGGTTGTAATACGCTGTGCACCTAGCGTTACTGACAGGGCACACTTGTTTTTTTTTTTGCCACCCCCCCAAAAAAAGCAGACGTATTTCACAATGGACTTTGGTCTTTTTGGAACAGAAACAATCTTTCTACCTACCCAAATCCTATCCCTATAGTTTAATTTCCTCCTTAGGCAAATTAAACTGAAGACGCAAATGACTAACTGCGGCCTAAATTATCGGTATTAAATGTAACAACAGATGTCAGCTACATAGACTTTTGAACGGTTCTAATACGTTGTTCATCTAGTGTTACTGACAGGGCACACTTGGGTTCTTTATGCCACCAAAAAAAATGCAGGTTTTAACTATGGACTTTTATGACTTTTGAACACTGATGCTAACCCTGCCTATAGAAATTCTATCCCTGCACAAGTCCCTTCTTGCGCAAATGTTATACAGCAAGACGCAAAAGAAGTACTGCAGGCTTAACAGCAGAAATTATAGCAAAGTATGTCAGGTATATAGTATACAGAGAGTATACTACAGCATGCAGCAGCAGCACATGTGGCATTAATGGCAGGCCACCTAGTGCTATTTTCACCACCTTTAAACACCCCCAAAAATAATAAAATATTGCGTTGTGCCAGATATAATAGCCCTTAAAAGGGCTTTTGGGTCTTTTTTGAGCGATTTCTATCCCTGCCTAGCGTGCTTCTCTCTCCTCAGTGTATGTACCTTCTTGCTGCAGCACCGCATGTAGCGTTAATGGCAGGCCACTTAGCGCTATTTTCACCACTAGAGATGAGCGAGCACTAAAATGCTTGGGTGCTCGTTATTTGAGTCGAACTTTTCCCGATGCTCGAGTGCTCGTTTCGAGTAACGAACCCCATTGAAGTCAATGGGAGACTCGAGCATTTTTTGCTGGGGACCAAGGCTCTGCCTAGGGAAGGCTGGGTGAAAACCTGGAAACCTCAGAAAATGATGGAAACACCACGGAAATGGACAGGAAACAGCAGGGGCAGCATGCATGGATGCCTCTGAGGCTGCCTAATCCCACCATTACCCCAAATTCTCAGGCAACAGCCTGGTGGTTACCCTCATGGCAATTGTGCTCACCCAGACCAAGAAAGGCGAGGCAAATACCCATCACATGTTAGGGAAGCACCCAACTAGGTGCAACGAAGGTCCATCACCGCCTGCAGGTGACACCACTGCTCATGCTGGCACTGCAGCTGAAATCAAGTTTAGTATCTGTTCTTATCAGTTGCTGTGGCTGCTGGTGGTATAGTGGTGAGCATAGCTACTTCCCAAGCAGTTGATCTGGGTTCGATTCCAGTCTATCGCAGGAGGCAATTAAAAATCAGTAAAATATCTAATACGTCCCCCTACCCGGGTAAATTGTTTCGAGAGAGAGCCTGTAGGTGGGGGGGAAAGAAGTTTCGCTGGAAGAGCCAGAGGAGTGCCCCCTGGGCTAGTGTGTGTGGTGATGACAACAGCCAGAATGGATTTGGAGAAACTGTTGCATCAACCGGTATGGTATCGGTTCTTCTCAGTTTAATACCGTATACGTCCCCTATCTTGGGACCTTATATTTTATGGATTTTTCGACCACGGAAAACGGAAAAAGAGCTTGCTCTGGCCAGGGGAGTGTCTTTCCCACTGCAGCTAAGGGGAAGTGTCCATGCGCTGCCTATCACAGGTCAGGAGGCAATTAAAAGAAGAAAAAAAAAACATCAGTACAATATCTAATACATCCCCTATCCGGGTAAATTGTTTGTAGAGAGGGCCTGTAGGTGGTGGGCAGGCTGGGGGGAAGGAGGTTTCGCTGGAAGAGCCAGAGGAGTGCTCCCTGGGCTAGCGTGTGTGGTGGTGACAACATCGGGGTGTAGTTAGAATGACGACGCAGGACCCCAAAACAACTTAAAAATTTAGCATCAACCAGTACAGTCGTAAATTATGAGATTGATCAAGTGTGGTATGTCTTCTATGTATACTACTCAGTTTAATACCGTATATGGCAGCTATCCGGAAAAATAGTTTGTAGAGAGAGAGAGAGAAAGATAGGACAAAGAAGTAAATTGTTTGGAGAGAGGGCCTGTAGGTGGGGTGGCAGGCTGGGGGGAAAGAGGTTGAGCTGGAAAAGCCAGGGGAGTGCCCCCTGGGCTAGCGTGTGTGGTGGTGACAACAGCCGGATGTAGTTAGAATGACGACGCAGGACCCCAACTTAAAAATTTAGCATCAACCGGTACAATTGTCAATTATGAGCTACATCAAGTGTGGCATGACTTTTAAATGGATATTGCATGTGGTCACGTACTCCCTGGAACCCCATAGTCACCCCTTCCCTGATGTGCTAGCCCAGAACATTCTCTGCCCCAATTAGCAAGACCTTTTGCTGTTTCCGTGTGCTGACAGTGGGGATTTACCAGTGTTGTCTGAGGAGGTGGTGGACAATGGCGAGACACAGGTGTCGGGGGGTGAGGTAGTTGTATGGGAAGCAAGTTACAGTGGGGACTCCTTGGGGGGGAATTTCTCAGGATGGGACAGATTCAACTTGAGTGGATCAGGCACAGGAACAGATGAATTTTTTGGGGGGTTTATTTAACTTTTATTTAGCAAAAATAACCACAGAGATATTTATTCGTTATCTTCTCTGCGCAGTCTGGCTTAGGGGTTCGTCACTTTGATGGCGAGCTGTGCCGCTCTCTCCACAATGGTCTGTAGGTTCTTAGATGGAGACTTTGTCGGCGATTTCAGTACAGAAGGACTTGTTGCTCATCAACAGAACCACGACCTCCTTGACATTGTGGACAAGGAATTTGCGGGTGGACAAGGAATTTGCGGAACCCTGTGGGCAGCATGTATTTGGTCTTCTACTTGCTACCGTATCCAATGTTGGGCGATATAGATACGTAAGTAATATTATTTTTCACACCTATCCCAAAAATAAAAATGTATGCAGTTTGCGCAAATAAAACTGGAAACTGGAACTGGAGAGAGGGCCTGTAGGTGGGGGGGCAGGCTGGGGGGAAGGAGGTTGAGCTGGAAAAGCCAGGGGAGTGCCCCCTGGGCTAGCGTGTGTGGTTGTGACAACAGCCGGATGTAGTTAGAATGACGACGCAGGACCCCAACTTAAAAATTTAGCATCAACCGGTACAATTGTCAATTATGAGCTACATCAAGTGTGGCATGACTTTTAAATGGATATTGCATGTTGTCACGTACTCCCTGGAACCCCATAGTCACCCCTTCCCTGATGTGCTAGCCCAGAACATTCTCTGCCCCAATTCGCAAGACCTTTTGCTCTTTCCGTGTGCTGACAGTGGGGATTTACCAGTGTTGTCTGAGGAGGTAGTGGACAATGGTGAGACACAGGTGTCAGAGGGTGAGGTAGTTGTATGGGAAGCAAGTTACAGTGGGGACTCCTTGGGGGGGAATTTCTCAGGATGGGACAGATTCAACTTGGGTGGATCAGGCACAGGAACAGATTAATTTTTTGGGGGGTTTATTTAACTTTTATTTAGCAAAAATAACTACAGAGATATTTATTCGTTATCTTCTCTGCGCAGTCTGGCGTTGGGGTTCGTCACTTTGATGGCGAGCTGTGCGGCTCTCTCCACAATGGTCTGTAGGTTTTTAGATGGAGACTTTGTCGGCGATTTCAGTACAGAAGGACTTGTTGCTCATCAACAGAACCTCGACCTCCTTGACATTGTGGACAAGGAATTTGCGGGTGGACCAGGAATTTGCGGAACCCTGTGGGCAGCATGTGTTTGATCTTCTACTTGCTACCGTATCCAATGTTGGGCAATATAGATTCGCAAGTAATATTATTTTTCGCACCTATCCCAAAAATAAAAATGTATGCAGTTTGCGCAAATAAAACTGGAAACTGGAATTGGAGAGAGGGCCTGTAGGTGGTCCTCCGGAAAAATTGTTTGGACAGAGGGCCTGTAGGTGGACCTCCGGAAAAATTGTTTGAAGAGAGGGCCTGTAGGTGGACCTCCGGAAAAATTGTTTGAAGAGAGGGCCTGTAGGTGGACCTCCGGAAAAATTGTTTAAAGAGAGGGCCTGTAGGTGGACCTCCAGAAAAATTGTTTGAAGAGAGGGCCTGTAGGTGGACCTCCGGAAAAATTTTTTGGAGAGAGGGCCTGTAGGTGGACCTCTGGAAAAATTGTTTGAATAGAGGGCCTGTAGGGGGCCCTCCTGAAAAATTGTGCTAAAAGAGTGCCAGTTGGACCTCTAAAAAATGGCGTTTTTTGGGTCAGCGTTAGGCAAAGACGATATGGAGGAGGAGGAGGAGTAGGAGGAGGAGTAGAGAAGAGGAATCGGATACATAAGTTATTTAAATCTTTAGCTGCTTTCCCCCGGAGGAGATTTGAATTCCGGTGAAATCCAGGCTTTGTTCATTTTAATAAGCGTCAGCCTGTCAGCGCTGTCAGTTGACAGGCGTGTACGCTTATCGGTGATGACGCCACCAGCTGCACTGAATACCCGCTCTGACAGCATGCTAGCGGCAGGGCAGGCCAGCATCTCCAAAGCGTACAGCGCCAGTTCAGGCCACGTGTCCAGCTTTGAAACCCAGTAGTTGTATGGAGCAGAGTGATCGCTACGGACGTTGGTATGGTCAGCTAGGTACTCCCTCACCATCTTCCTGTACAGATCCCCCCTACTCTGCTTAGACTGGGGACAGGTGACTGTGTCTTGCTGGGGTGACATAAAAGTGGCAAAGGCCTTGGAGAGCGTTCCCCTGCCAGTGCTGGTCAAGCTGCCTGCTCGCCTCCTCTCCCCCGCTACTTGGCTCACAGAACCTTGCCCTCGGCGTCAGATGGGAAGAATTGTTTCAGCTTGTGCACCAGGGCCTGTTGATATCTATTCACTCTCATACTCCTTTCCTCTGCAGGGATGAGAGTGGAAAGGTTCTGCTTGTACCGTGGGTCCAGGAGAGTGAACACCCAGTAATCGGTGTTTGAAAAAATTCTTCTAACGCGAGGGTCACGGGATAGGCAGCCTAACATGAAGTCTGCCATGTGCGCCAGAGTCCCAACACGTAAGAATTCCCTCTCCTCACTGGCCTGACTCTCCATTTCCTCCTCCTCCTCCTCCAAGTCCTCCTCTTCAGCCCATACACGCTCAAGAGTTAAGGACTGAGCACTGGTAACCTCTACTGTCTCGCCGACATTCTCCTCCTCTTCCTCCTCATCCTCATCCCCCTCCTCCGATACGTGCTGAGAAACAGAACGGAAGGTGCTCTGGCTATCAAGCGACGTATCTTCCTCCACCATCTCTTGTGACAAGCGCAAAGCATCCGACTTGATGCTGAGCAGTGAGTTTTTCAACAGGCAAAGCAGCGGGATGGGGAGGCTGATAATGGCGGCATCGCCGCTGACCATCTGTGTTGACTCCTCAAAGTTGCTCAACACCTGGCAGATATCAGACATCCACGTCCACTCCTCATTGTAGACTTGAGGAATCTGAGAGACCTGACTACCAGTTCTGGTGGAAGATGACATCTGGCAGTCTACAATCGCTCTGCGCTGCTGGTAAACTCTGGATAACATGTTTAATGTGGAATTCCATCTCGTGGGCACGTCGCACAACAGTCGGTGAGCGGGCAGTTTTAGGCGGTGCTGCGCTGTCCTGAGAGTGGCAGCATCTGTTTTCGACTTGCGGAAATGCGCACAGATGCGGCGCACCTTGGTGAGCAAATCAGACAGATTGGGGTATGTCTTGAGGAAACGCTGAACTATTAGATTGAACACGTGGGCCAGGCATGGCACATGTGTCAGTCTGCCGAGTTGCAGAGCCGCCACCAGGTTACGCCCGTTGTCACACACAACCATGCCTGGCTTGAGGTTCAGCGGTGCCAGCCACAGATCGGTCTGCGCCGTGATGCCCTGTAACAGCTCTTGGGCGGTGTGCCTTTTGTCACCTAAGCTCAGCAGTTTGAGCACCGCCTGCTGGCGCTTACCCACGGCACTGCTGCTGCGCCTAGAGCTACCGACTGAAGGCGCCATGCCCACGAATGGTAATTTGGTGGAGGAGGAGGGGTCGGAGGAGGAGGAGGCATAGTAGGTCTGAGAGACTGTGACCGAGGTAGGCCCCGCAATCCTCGGTGTGGGCAGTACATGAGCGGCCCCAGGGTCATTCTCGGTCCCAGCCTCCACCAAGTTAACCCAATGTGCCGTCAGTGAGATATAGTGTCCCTGCCCGGCAGCACTTGTCCACGTGTCCGTGGTTAGGTGGACCTTCTCAGAAACAGCGTTGGTCAGGGCATGGATGATGTTCTCTGACACGTGCTGGTGTAGGGCTGGGACGGCACATCGGGAAAAATAGTGGCGGCTGGGGACGGAATACCGAGGGGCAGCCACCGCCATGAGATTTCGAAAGGCCTCGGTCTCTACCAGCCTATAGGGCAGCATCTCCAGGCTAAGCAATTTGGAGATGTGGACGTTGAGGGCTTGGGCATGTGGGTGTGTGGAACTGTATTTCCTCTTGCGCTCCAGCGTCTGCTGTAAAGACAGCTGAACGCTGCGCTGGGACACGTTGGTGGACACTGTGGAGGATAGTTGAGGCGAAGGTGCGGTTTTCCGGCTGGAGGCGCTCGTGCCGGGGTCCTGGGCAGGGGGTTGACTAGCAGAGGCAGCGAGTGACGCAGGGGGTTGACTAGCAGAGGCAGCGAGTGACACAGGGGAAGGAGCAGTGCTGTGACCCGCAGGAGGTGGTGAACGGCCTTGGTTCCATTGAGTGGGGTGTTTAGCACTCATATGCCTGCGCATGCTGGTGGTGGTTAGGCTAGTAGTGGTGGCACCCCTGCTGATCCTGGTGTGGCACAGGTTGCACACCACAGTCCGTCGGTCATCCTCACTTTCTTTAAAGAACCTCCAGACTTGCGAACTTCTAGGCCTCGCCACGGGAGCTTCACTACGTGAAACAGTTGCTGCTGATGCACCAGCTCTGGCCCTGCTTCTCCCTCTGGCCACACCACTGCCTCTTACAACCTGTTCTGGTGCAGCACTCGCCTCCGCCTCAGAAGCACTGTCTTCACTCGGCATATCAACCCAGCTCGGGTCAGTCACCTCGTCATCCTCCGATTCCTCAGTCTGCTCCCCCCTCGGAATTCCTCCCCTTACAACAACTTCACCACTGTCTGACAACCGTGTCTCCTCATCGTCCGACACCTCTTTACAAACTTCTTCCACTAACTCAACATTGTCATTATCATCATCATCACCCACAGACTGCGACAGTTGGAACACTTGGGCATCGGGAAAGAGGTCAGCAGCAACCTGAGAAGTGGTTTGTGACTCTGGGAAGGGTCCAGAAAACAGTTCCTGAGAGTATGCCGGATCGCATTCCAAATTTTCCTGGGAGGGGGCAGACTGGGGAGAAGGAGGTTGAGGTGGAGGAGCCAGAGGAGTGCTCCCTTGGGTAACGTGGGTGGACTGCGTGGAAGACTGACTGGCGGACAAATTACTTGAAGCATTATCTGCAATCCACGAGATCAGCTGTTCGCACTGTTGTGGTTTCAACAGTCCTCTACCACGTGTCCCTGTAAGTTGAGACATGAAGCTAGGGAGTGTAGCTCTGCAGCGTTCCACAGCTCCCTCATCAGCAGGTACTGTCTCACCCTGCCCAGGACCATGGCCTCTGCCCCCTGCAGTAATTGACTGCCCACGCACACGCCCACGCCCCCGTCCTCGAACCTTAGCCCTGGGGTTCCACATTTTCTGTATATAATTGTATTCTTTAAAAAAAATAAAATAAATGGGCCTGGTGTACTGAAACCCACAAACTTGTTCAGTCTGGTTTAATTTTGTGACGTACAGAAAGTGTCACCTGGACAGTATATACCGTTTGGAGTGAGTATGCTGAACTGCGTCACACAGAAAGGTTACACGCAGCTGTGTGAAATGGATTTGTATCACTCAGCTAAAACAACAAAAAACTAATTTTTTTTCTATATTTTTTTTAAAATATTTTTTTCTTTTAGTTTTGTTTTTTTGGGAACGTGACGTGCAGAAACTATCGTAGAGCTGACTGACACCCTACTGATGGTAGCTATTTAGACTGCGACCCAGACAAATGTCGCACAGAGATTTTTAGGATCAAGCTATATATACGTGACAGGTAGCAGGTGACTTGGTTGTTTTTTGTGACGTACAGAAATTGTCACCTGGACAGTATATACGGTTTGGAGTGAGTATGCTGAACTGCGTCACATAGAAAGGTTACACGCAGCTGTGTGAAATGGATTTGTATCACTCAGCTAAAACAACAAAAAACTAATTTTTTTTCTATATTTTTTTAAAATATTTTTTTCTTTTAGTTTTGTTTTTTTGGGAACCTGACGTGCAGAAACTATCGTAGAGCTAACTGACACCCTACTGACGGTTGCTATTTAGACTGCGACCCAGACAAATGTCGCACAGAGATTTTTGGGATGAAGCCATACATGTGACAGGCAGCAAATGACTTGGTTGTATTCGGTGACATACAGAAAGTGTCACCTGGACAGAAAATAGTGAGTGTACTGAACTGTGACACACAGAATGGTTCGACACTGCTGTGTGCAATGGATTTGTATCACTGAGATATAACATAAAAAAGGGGGTTATATATGGCGATAGCTGCACTACTAGTGCCAGCCAGCCAAGTGACAAAAAAAAAAATGTCTTCTAGCCCTTAGAAGGGCTGTTGGGTTCTTTGTGGGTGATCCCTGCCTAACAGACAACTAAATGCAGGCCCTAACACTGTCCCTGAAAGGCAGCAGCTCTATCCCTAACGACATCCAGACGGCATCTGAGCCGAGCACCGCGGCCAGTCGGTAGTATATTCCAGGGTCACCTGATCAGGCCAGCCAACCCCTGCTATCGACATGTAAGGGCCACACGTGATGCTGGGTGGTACGCAGAGTCTCCTGGCTTGTGATTGGCTGTGTTTTTAGGCGCCAAAAAAGCACGATTCGGAAGTTGCCATTTCCTTGAGCATGGCGAGGTACTCGTCCGAGCAGCGAGCACTTACGAGTACCCTAATGCTCGAACGAGCACCAAGCTCAGACGAGTATGCTCGCTCATCTCTATTCACCACCTTTAAACACCCCAAAAATAAAAAAAAAATGTTTGCCATCAAGATATAATAGCCCTTAAAAGGGCTTTTGGGTCTTTTTTGAGCGATTTGTATCCTTCCTAGCGTGCTTCTCTCCCTACACTCTCTGTCCCTGCTTGCAGCAGCTGTCCCTGGCTCGGTATGCGCCGGTCACATGTCACCGGCTGCTTTATAGCACCCGATGACGCATTCCCGGCCATCCAATCAGTGTAATGCCAATAGCTAAGATGGCTATTAGCATTACTCTGAATGCCATCCCTCCCCGCCCAATAATTAGCTAATTAGCGTGTGCGGAGGTGACTCGCGACAAATACCGCGTGGTCCCGAGCACCGCCATGTTCAGCTGAATAGTGTATTCGGCCTAACGTGTTTGCTCAACACTAGTCATCAACTGATAAATCCTGGAGGACCCCTTTAAGGTATTTATGGAAGGGCTATATTATGCGAGCGTCATAGATTTTTATCTTTATGTGATATAATTTCCTAAACATTTACTAAGATTCACTAAACTGAAATATGCCTAAATTAGGCGTATTTGAGGTGCAGATGATGGTGCAATGGTTAGTTGTGCCGCTATCTGCAGCTTTGCCGCACTCATGCCAGGTCTAAAATTGTGGGCATGGCTGGAAAGGGGACGGGCCAGGAGGCCCATTTCATTCATCACTTTCTATGCCAAGGCGTAGAAAATGGTCTAAATGTAAGAAAACCTGGAAGCTGGCTTACATTTAGAATTAGCACTGGATGCCTCTTCATAACTTTAGAGGGTCCACCACCAGCTATGGGCATTTAGTAAGACTGGCATCTAAAACGTCGGTCTTAATAAATGTGCCCCATATTCCCCCAGAGTGTATGGTTGTTCAAGACACCAGAATAAGAAAAAATAAGCAAAAAGCCAACACTTACCGTCGGGGCAGACTGGAAACTTAAAGTGGCCCTGGAAAAATACTAAAAGTTTTGTAGTTGGGTCCAAATAGATGGAAGGCATGGTCAGCAATACCATATTGTGGTACATAATACCACCCCAACAGAGCCAAATATCACAATCCATCACAAAATATTGCCTACAACACAGAATACATCCCCAAAACTTCCACTGGCCGGCTGTGAGGAGGGCCCAGGTGGCCCCCTGGGCATCATCCCACCAGGAAATTTCCCTGTATGGTCTATGGCCAATCTATCCCTGCTTACCATGATTGGATGCTCTCCAATGACCTTTATTTTTCCCTGTTGAAGGACATGATACAAGAAAAAAAATTGTATGGGGCTAATTGGAGGGTAACACCTAAAGTACATACCAGTTTATGATGTAGGTTATAAAGTGAATTTAGGCATAGTGTTTTCCTCTGGGAAAAGGGTATGCAAATTAAATCTCTTTCCAAAAATAAGAAAAATCTGTGCCACCAGGTGTACGATAGCTATTCTGTAAATCAATATTTGACCTTTTAAGCTGCAATTGAGACATAACTTAGATTTATAGCCAAGTCAGTACTTCATTAGAAATAGATCCTAGTAAGAAATTAATTTCTACGAAGTCAGCTCAACATATGACTGTCTTCTGCTGTACCTCTGCAGTCATGTCATAGTAGAGGTCCTATTATGATGTCAGAATATGGGCCAAATCGTGGATCCTCTGAGATTATATAGTACTTTAAATAGTTTTTGTTTAAATCCCTTGAACTCTGCTTTTAGATTTAGACCTAGAGGTTGTACTTTAGATACTTTTGTTAACCAGCAAACGGCGTCACTTTTACTAGATTTTTTTTTTTATCTTTACAAATTTGTAAATTGTAAACTATGGAAATAATCCTTTAAAAATGCTCACTTAATGAAACTTTCAAGTCTTCAAAATATATTTGCCCCTGGAGCCAACTTTTTTCATTTAATATTGTGTCAGTTAATTAGTGCCTCAAATTTGCAAATTCTTTATTGGTTTATATCAGTGTAATACCCACAGCTCATCTTATTGCTTGAGTTGAATGAAATATGATACTGTTTATTCTATTAAACCGAAGACTTGAAATTGTTACCCAAGTGCCACAGGAATTCTCGCCATTTTCTCATCAAATTCTTCATCAGCTTTTTTTTTTATGTTAAAAGTCACATTGTTTTGGGTTTTTCTATCTTGGCATATAAATGAAATTTAATGTGCCCCGGTGGAGCAAACATCTGTGGGGATATTTTATGTACAATATCTATTGCAAAGAAGAAAGTATACAGCGTAACTGATGTGAAACCTGCTTTAACTTCATTTAAATGTTCGGAATGCAGACTGGAACCAATTTATGTTGGCGATGTTAAAGATATTAAACTTAGGTACAACAAATGAATAGTACTTTGTAGCGTGTGTTATTCTAAATGATTGCTAACGTACTGTCTTTAACAACAACCCTTGTCTGCAAAATCTGACTAAATAGGTTCTAAATACAATAGCTTTTGGGATTTAGGTCCACATTTATATGCTAAACAGATAAACCATGTTTGGGAATCTAGAAGTATCGAAAGACTGCCAGGTGCATACCCTTTGACAGTCCCAGTTTATTGTCTTTCAACCCTAATGAATATACAAAAGCTGAAGGAATGGTTTAACTCACTAAGAACTTCTGTCTTATCACTTTGATGCAAGTATATGTTAGGTTTAATGAAAGAGATGAGCATTGCAAAGTTCTTAAAAATTCGATTCGGCCTCCAAATTTTACAAAAAGTTTTTTGTAAGTAGTGGGTGTAATGACAGGGAGCTGCGATTGTGCATGATCGGGTCATCAGAGTAAAAACATTGTGTAAATATGTACAGAAAAAAAAACAAAAACATACTTACCGCCTCCATTTGCTTGCGATGGGCCGGCTGCAGCCATCTTGCTTGAAGATCTGGTGCGAAATCTCACGTGGCCCGAGTTGACGACATCATACGTCACCACTAGTGTTGGGTGAGCATGCTCACCCGAACACTATATTCGTGCGAGCATGGAGATACTCGGCACATCGCAGTGTTCGGCCGAACACTGCGTGTGCTCGAGCGCCATGCTCGAGTCTCCTCCCCGCATGTTTCTTGGCTGCTATGCAGCCAATAAGCATGCGGGGAAGTACTGGGATTCACTGTAATGCCGTAGCCATGTTGGCTACTGGCATTACAGTCATTGGCTGGCCGGAACGCGTTTATTTTCAAAAGACCCAAAAGTCCTTTTAAGGACTATTGTTTTATCTGGCTGCAACATCTATTATTTTTTTGGCTAAAGTTTCGCAAAATTGGCTGACAATAACACCACCTGCGCTACGTCAGCTGTATAACATTTGTGCATCCTAAATATCAGTGACATTCAGTGTATTTTTTTATGCCACTAATCAAGGCGACATTCCCTGCGCTACATCTGCTGTATAACGTTTGAACATCCTAAATACCTGTGACATTCAGTGTATTTTTTTCTGCCGCTAATCAAGGCGACATTCCCTGCGCTACATCTGCTGTATAACGTTTGAACATCCTAAATACCTGTGACATTCAGTGTAATTTTTTCTGCCGTTAATGACGGCGATATTACGTGCGCTACGTCTGCTGTACAACGTTTTAACATCCTAAATACCTGTGACATTAAGTGTATTTTTTTCTGCCGCTAATCCTAACCATGCAGTTCCCAAACCATTTCAGTGGTGTTTCCATCATTTTCTGACCTTTTCCTGTGAACCAGAAACCATCCCCTCTTCAGAGCAGGGGGTGCCCGGTTTAGTGCTCTGGTTCTCCCATTAACTTCCATTGTGCTCAGGTGCTCTGTAGAGCACTCGTGCATCACCAAGTGTTCTACCTGAGCACCAGAGCACTTTGGTGCTCGATCAACACTAATCACTATGCATGGGATTTCAGCCGATATCTTCAGTCAAGGTGGCGGCCTCTGGGACCATTTCGAGCAAATGGAGAAGGTAAGTATGATTTTTTTTTACACTATTTCATGTTAAATTGATTCGTTACCACGAAGCTTAAGGAAGTTCGGCCTTGCGGCTAATCAAATTTATCCTGAAATTTGGATTGAATTCCACTTTGTCAGATTAGATTCACTCAATACTAATTGTGATGACTACAATATCAAATTTTTTTTAAGAATTGAGAGTTAACAATAGCTATCACTAAAGGCCCCAATAATCATAGTATTGTTTGCTGCACCTGCCATTTTTAGCACGACCAGCCAATAATCTAATGTGTATGGGAATTAGGGGTTTTCCAGGACAAATGTTACTGTTGTGTCTGGGTTCAGAAGGTCGCGGAGGATGGCTACTCGCTTGGTATCAAGAGATCACTCCATGACCTAGTGGTGGGAATGGATTCTGGTCCAGGTTTTCCTGCTTTGGTTTGCGATCCTTTTTGTCCCATGTAGGAATCCGCAGCTTTTCTTTTTAGCTGTTCTCCATCAGCCACTCCCAGCAACTATTTATTCTCCCTTTCTGCTTCCCTTGTTGCCAGATATAGACCTTCTTTCCAGATCTTCTATTCTGACCTCTGGTGGAGCTGGAGTTGCTGTGGAGCTGTTGGAACTGGAGCTGTTGGATCTTCGATTCTCTCCTGTTTGTCTCCCTTTGGGGATTGTTTGTGGTGTTTGTGTTGTTTGTCCTTTCCCTGTTGTTACCCTGTTGTCAGTGGTGAGGACTAGTGCTCCCACCGCCCTACTCACTACTTAGCGCTTATTTCAGGTTAAGCGAGGGACGAGGCACATGATCTGCGTATGGGTTAGCAGACCGTCTAGGGATGTCAGAGCAGCCAGGTGCCAGTGCTAGGTGAGTTAGGGGTCACAACTCCTCCCTCTGCCTAGTGAAAGGGTACTCTCCTTCCCTCCCCTCTCCACCGCACGTCTGTTACCTGTCATATCAGACGTGATAACTACAATATTGATGTCTTTACAGTACAACATTTCATAGCACAGTCCCATTTGAGGAAATGTAACTGAGCAGCAATACCAGTCATAGCCACTGAAAAATATAAAGAGTTGTGGCCAGCCTGCTGATTTCACCTGAATTGGCATACTATCTAATCTTATTTGGGGTTTTTCAACTTAGCTTTTGTAAAGTACTGGTTTAAAGGGTCACTGAGTCTTGGTAAAACTTATCTTCGCTAGAATGAGAAGATAAAAATGTACACATATCTCTCTCTTTCCTCGCTGCTGGAGATGGGCTCAGTAGGAGTATATGGGTCTGTCTTGATTCCATCCTCTGCAGAGAGGACAGAGAGCACAATATGTGCATGCTTCTTTCTTTTCTTTCTAGTGAACGTTCAAGACCATTACAGATCAAAAGTTTTGATATGTCTCTGTGACATATCAAAATTTTAACAAAATTTTAAGACCCTTTAACTAACTGAATACATATTTATCTTGGTGTTTATACACATTGGTAACTGTTAGTCCCGTGACTTCATCTAGATCATCTGATGTATGAGTATAGGGGTCTTGCAACTCACTCCCAATGACAGATGTTGGTGGAAAAAAGGATCAGGCATGTTCCATTTCAACATGCTCAATCGTTTGTTTCCACAGAGATAAGCTACCGCAATCTGAGAGGAGAGCAAACCGATATGCACATTTAAATGGATAAGCATATTTTAGGACTTGGGAATGATACATTATTTGTATCTAAAATCGTTTATTTTCTTCTTTTGATACAATTTTTTTTTTTTACCTAAAACAAGGTTGAGTTTGCAAAAGTAAAACTATTTCCTAATTAGGACTCTCAGTGCAAAAGTTATTAGTATAAATACCACCAGCACATTTTAGACAGTTTTTCTAGAAAGTGCAAGTAATTACAAGTTGTAAAAACTAACATTTCTCCACATCCTCCTTGCAGCTCAGTAATTAATTAGTAGGAAGCATCCTGACATGGAAGTAATTAGCTGTGGTAGGAAAGAGCTGATATCCAGTGGCATAAGTAGGTTTGAGTTCAGATAAATAAATCTTAGACAACAAAGAACAATTTAATGATTTCAAACATGACATTCACGAGTCTCTCTCTATCTCACTTTAAAAAAAAAAAAAAAAAGACAGAGTAGTCTGCTGACTGGAAAAAGTCCCTTGTGTCTGAGACAGAGCACAAAAAGCTTACAGCACTGATCAGAAGATATTGATTCAATTAGTGACGTTCTGTAAAGGTCTTTTATGTCTCAAGAATGCTTTATTAAATGTTTTCACTTCATGTAATTGCAATACTTATGTAAAGATGGGTATACATTAGATGAACCTCAAGAGGACCGATTGACCATACAATGTATATGGGGGTATACCAGCTCTCCCTTGATGGTAACTGTCAGGTGAAAAAAGGACTTGTTCTCTTGGTGAGTAAGAACCACCAGAGGTGTCTCACAGTCGCTTATTTCCCTTTCTGTATTAGAAACACATGCATGGTTGGCTAAGCTAGGATGAAAAGACCGAGGAATGAGACTTTGACTGATATCTATCTAAGTGGTTTAGCCACTTTAAAGGGGTTTTCTGGTACTACTGTGGCCACTCTTGGAGTAGTTCCAGCATGATTAACAACTGACCAATGGAAGTCAGAGACACTGGTGTGGACCACTGAAGGATAAGAAAAAACCTTTAGTCAGTAACAGGCCAAGGATGGGGCAAGCAAAATTCATGTGGACATGTGAAACAGTTCTGAGGACAGGGCTAGAAGCAGAGGATCACAACAGGAACAGTCACAGGTCAGAAAAGACAGAGGAAGGTCAGAATGGAGAAAAGGCAGAGGTCAGTACAAAAGCAGACAATAGAAAATAAACACCTTATCAAGAAACTTAACACAGTATGAACCTAATTGTTCAGGCAGCACAGTGTTATAGCAGAAGCTGATTAGCAAAGTTGAAATGGCCTAACAGCAGCAGAGCCAAATACAGTAGAGGAGGGGAGGCTCAATGAAGAGACAAAAGTTGAGTAGTGGGGCGCTTGTGCTTGCTCAAAATAGTAGGGCATCGGCAGGAATGAGGTGCAGACGTAACACCTGCTAACATCATGTACATGTTTCCCATGTTTTACTTTTCAATTTGGACTCTCGACTAATTATCCACATGTAAACAAATCACTCTGATTCGTTTTCAACAAGTACTGTATGTAGCCCTTGCTTTTGCTGTATCCAATTAAACACATGATTCACTTTTCCTTTCTCTGCCACAGCTCCAACAACTCGCCCAGTTAGTTTAATCCCTTCCCGACATCTGCCACATATATGTACGGCAGATGTCGGGTCTTTAAAGATGGCAATAGCTACCGGTTGCCTGCTGTTTCATACAGCAGACACCCGCAGCAAATGTCAGCAAACGGCCATAATACGGACATTTAACCCCTCAGAGGGCATGGTCAAGTGAGATCACAGCATCTGAAAGACCAGAAACTCTGAAGCGCATGCTTCAC
This sequence comes from Rhinella marina, assembly GCA_900303285.1. Lineage (NCBI taxonomy): Eukaryota > Metazoa > Chordata > Amphibia > Anura > Bufonidae > Rhinella > Rhinella marina. The sequence goes on along the minus strand of ONZH01030664.1, from coordinate 144,319 downwards.
GGACTGGAACGTCTCCCCCAGGTGGAGAGCGGGGAGGGTATTCCATATAAGAGTTTTGTCTTTCATGTTTTTTTCTGGTGCTGTCCTGTGCTGGGAATGGGGACTATGTGATAAACATGACAGTCCCTGTCATTGCACCCACTACTTACAAATAAATGCGCTTCGTGATGAAATAATTAGTCACAAAGCAAATCTTTTTGTAAAATTCGGAGAAGCAACCTAATCGCATTTTACAATTCGCTCATCTCTAGTAGTAAACGTATGTGATGTAATTGTGGGCTGAATGGCATTAGTATTATGTATATTATATATATTGTGAGGTGTAACTGAAGCTCTGGGAAGATTTATGAAACCCCTAAAAGAAAAACTGACTTTGTTCCCCATAATAACCAATCACATTGCAGCTTTGATTTTGTATTCTGCTCTTAAAGGAAATGTGTCACCAAATTTTTCTTTTCTGCCAGTTAAAACCATGTAGTAACCCACATCCTTTTTTTTCAAATTTTGTATTTTCTTATTGCATATTTTTTATTCTATTTCCTGAACATGATCACGGGGGCGGCCATCTTGCCTGAGCTGTTTTTACCAGCATTTAGATTGCATTAATGAAAGCTGCACTATGATTCGCCGCTATGGGCAATAGTTTTTCTCTTAGGCAGTTTTCATAAATTCGGTCCAATGTATGACATTCTATTAGCCTGTGTAACAGCATAATGGGGTCATTGGCTGACACGATGAGCATTACCTTTTACTACATAAAGCTTGGTCACATCTGCAGTGACACGTGCCATGCTTTCCACTAGCTGAAGTCTTTCTTACCTCAGTTGTGCTAATTTCAGATGTATCACCCATCAGCTTGTCATGGCGTTCTTAGGATCCTGTCTTATCATGTTGATAATGCACGGGGATTTCTCAGTATAGTGTCATCACATTGCGTTGTGTTGTCATGTCTGTCCTTGCAGTGTGACAAAACAGAACTCGCCCGACGTCAGATGACAATTTTATGAGTGACACATCCACTGATTGTGGTGTGAACATGTTCTAGCTACTTTCTTACTTTAATAATATGACATGAATATTTCAATGCTGTGACAGTGAACATTTGTAGCAGATCTGCCAGTTTAAAGGGGGTTTCCAGTTATAAAATATTGATGAGATTTGTCAGGTTACTAGTATTTGATTGGTTGAAGTCTGACTGTCAGAACCCCTGCCAATCAGCGCAGACAAGCGCTGTGGCGTCTTTATAGCTCATCAAGAACAGCACCGTGCTTTGTATAGTGGCTGTGCTTGGTATTGCAGCTCAGTTCCATTCACTTGAATGAAAATGAGCTGCACAAAGGCCACGTGACTGACGGACATGACATCACTTGGCCAAGGAAAAGACTTCAGAGTACACTTACTCCTTCAAACAGTTGATCAGCAGAGGTGCCAGAAGTCAGACCCCCACTGGTCAGATGATCAATCAATCAAGATTTAAAGGGTTTTTCCAATGGACAAAATGGCATAAAAAACTATACTCACCCTTTAACTTCCCTGGCAGTGGTTCCAGCCAGTTTTGCTAGCCTTGCTGCAACAATGATGTGCCTGTCTCCCCATGTGACTGCTCTAGCCAATCACTGGTCTCAGCCGTTGTACAACATGAGGCTGCTGAGGACACTGATTGGCTGAAGCAGCCACATGGAGAGACAGACCTGTTATGTCTGCAGTAAAGACCAATAGAGACCACCAGAATGGCAGTGCTGGAGTCATGGGGGATTTTATAGGTGAGTATTAATTCTTTTATTTTTGAATGCTATTAACTCATTCTCATATGTTTCTAATAATATTAATATGCTGCTATAATAACACATAGTAGAGGTCAAATTCACTGTGTAAAAGTTGGGTAAAAAAGTGCAGCCAAATTTGTAAACTACAGTATAGGGCCTCATGTACACGACTGTATGTATTTTGTGGTCCGCAATAAGCATGCCTCAACTTCTTTCTAGAAATGCCTATTCACTGATACAGACAGCAAATAGATGTCCAGCAGACTCAGAAGATAGCTTTGGTAATGGGACCGCTGTATTGCTTATACTTATGCTTTAAAAAGGGATGCCCAACCTGCGGCCCTCTAGCTGTTGCAAAAATACAACTACCAGCATGTCCGGACAGCCTACAGCTATCAACCTACAGCACGGCATGGTGGGAGTTGTAGTTTTATAACAGCTGCAGGGCTGCAGGTTGAGCATCCCTGCTTTAGAAGATCAGTCAAACCCAGGGGGAGATTGGCCATAGACCTTATAGGGAAATTTCCCGGTGGGCCGATGGCCAGGGGGCCAACTGAGCCCTCCTCACGGGTTTTATGCTGCTGGCAGTATTTTGTGATGGACTATGGTATTTGGCTCTGTTGGGGTGGTATAAGGTGCCACAATATGGTATTGCTGGCCCTGCCTTCTGTCAATTTGGACCCAGCTACAAAATGGGGCCACTTTTAGTATTTTTTCCAGGGCCACTTTTAGTTCCCAGTTCGCCCCTGCCTTTTCCCCTACCATTTGGTCCCCAAACATTGTGGACACTTACCCCTAATATGATATTTTTATCATTGCTACTAAATAAAATTTCTAGTGCATACCATAGATTTCATTCAGATTATTTAATTTGGGTTGTAATCTTTCAATTTTGGCTATTCAAAGAAATGGCTTTCCTGCAATGTATACGTAATACATATAGGGAGATGATAAACCTGGCACAGCTGTTATGAAGCCCCAGAAGGCCTATTCCCTGTTAAAAGTGAAGTGCCATTATTGGTGATGATAGTGGCGAACTATTGCTTGTTACTTTCCTGCTATGTACAGGATGCCTCTAAGGCATCACTATATACATTATCCTGTATAGCTGGGGCATCACTTGTGCATAATATGCTGTGATCCTCTCCATTATCCATTTTATTTTGATATCCACTTGTTTGTTTGACATCTATGTGTACATTATCTCTGTGCTGTGACCACATTTGGGGCAGACTTGCTAAATCTATAGATGGGGTAAACTCCGGATAGTTTGATACCTCTGGTGTGAAGTCCGTTGGGCTGTTCCGGCAAACAATGCCGGGAATCGCCCAGCCACAAACCGTAGCGTACATCGATTAGTGTCCGGCCGATCCTCCACAGTATTTGCATGCTGCCAGATCTACACCAAATCCCATTATAATTAACAGGGCTGATGGCAGTGCCGCATCCAGTGAATTCCGGCAGGCTGTCCTTTGCCAGAACAGCCTGCCGGAAATCACACTACAGGTGTGAAACTAGCCTTAGACCGGCTGCCAAGACCTACAGCAGATGTATTACAGTGGCTCAGGCTGGATGATAAATCTAGGTCAGGAGCAGTCAATTTTGTCTACCCTTTTACCAAATATTGGTTGGCTCACAAATAAATCAGGTCACCACAAACTACACGTGAAAAAACTTCACAAATAGTAGCTAAGTATGTAAACCATAGAATATAGAGATTGTCAAATGTACTTTAAACAGAGGGCCACAGGGAGATGACTTATTTAAGGGGTATTCTGCCTTTTGAATATTGATGATTTTCCTCAGGGTAGATCATCAGTATCTAAAATGCGGCGATCCGACTACTCGATAAGCTGTTTGAAGGGGTCTGAGGATAGGGCATCAATATCTGAGTCATAATTAAACTTTGATTCAAGACATATATTTCTTGACTTTCATTTTTAGTTTTTTTATTCTCATGCCACCTTGCAAGGACAGCAGTAATGAGAACTGAGTTCAAAGTTTCTGTCTCTGAAATGTTCAATATACAGTATGCAAAAACTGCTGTCAAGAGGCAAAGAGTTATTTAGTCCGGATTATTTCAGAAATTCCATTATCTACCCTCTCTCACCTTATTCCGGGTCTTGATATTAGTGTCTGGGAAAAGGTGGGGTTACTTCATCTAGGTCAAATGATGGAGAACTCCATTATTAAAACATTCGAGTCCTTACACCATTCTCATCAACTGCCTAATTCATGCTTCTACCAATATTTGCAGATTAGACACTTCTTACATAACACCAAAGTGCCTCCGGCCAATTCACCAGAGGCCTCCTATTGGCAAACTCATTAATACTAAGGGAGTTATATGGAAGGGCCTCTCTACTGCGTATCAGGCCTTAGGTCCAAAATCAGTTGATAAGTCTGGTATTATGTTGAAGTGGGAGGAGGAGTTGGGATGTGAATGGTCCATTCATGAATGTCAAAAGGCTTTTTACTGGGTGGTTGCTGGATCGAATTGCATTAATCATGCAGAACAAAACCGTAAAATCCAGCTTAGATTGTACCTAACCCCTGCCATTATAACACATATTAATCCTAAATATAGTCCATATTGTTGGCGAGGTTGTGGGGAGAGGGGAACACTCTCACATATGTGGTGGAGCTGTCCTATCATATCTCCCTTCTGGAAGGAGGTCTTCGACCTTTTATCTACGGTCGCTGGTTTCCCCATCACCCCAACACCTTCACTGGCTATATTATCTATTGGGTTTGAGACTTTTCTGTATACACATCGATGGGTGGTGGCGGGGACTCTAACTGCAGCACGAAAACTAATCGCTACTTCTTGGAAACTACCTATCACCCTAAGCTCTTCAGACCTGATTGCCTTAATTAATAAATATATGCAACACAAATGTTTATATGCTGCCTCTCGTCATGATAGGTCGAGGGTGTTACAAAGGTGGGAGTTATGGTGCACATCCCCCTATGCTTCCCAGATTCCTCAGGTAGTTTTGTGAGACATACATCACGTACCCACCTATAGTTGGAAACTGATGAGGAGTGTTTGGAGGAGAGTGGAGATGAGCGGTTTGGGAATAACATGAATATCACTATTGACCCCGGATGGTTGTGCTATGAAGCACCTTACTTGATTCACCACTTTAGTGCAGTTTTAATAAATGTTGACTATATTGTTATCATTGCTTTAGGATTAATTGAACAATCTACAGAAAAGCTGTTAGCTATCCTAAATACTCATTGTAATGTATGAACAGCATTATTACTGATTACTGTAATGATATGTACTGAAAAACTGAATAAAAATCTGAAAGTTTAAAAAAATGATATATAGGAGACTATAAAATCACGTGGGAAGTGTGGTTTCAGAGTCTCCAGAGACCAAGTTTCTGTTTTTGAACATAAAAAACATGGGGGTCATTTATTAAGACCAGCATTTTAGATGCCTGTCTTTAAACCCCTATAGCTGTTAGTGGATCCACCGTAGTTATGAAGAGGCGCAGGCCTCTGTATAAATATGGCACATCGAGAGCCAATCTAAATGTAAGATAGCTTCCTTGCTGGTTTACATTTAGACCATTTTCTATGCCTAAAACAGGCACAGAAAATTATGAATGAGATGGGCCTGCCGGTCCCCTTCCCCACCCACGCCATACCCACTATTTTAGACCTGGCATGAGCGGAGAAAAGTCGCAGATTGTGGTGCAACTCTCTATCTATCTATCTATCTACTCTAAAAAATAGAGGGTAAAATAAATGAAAATAATTATTAAAAGTAGAGATAAGCGAATCTTCCAAGATTCGCTTTGGCGAATATTGGCCAAATTTAAAAAAACAAAGCTTTAGCGTATTATTGTCTAGGCCCACAAAAATAACGAACATACAGTAAAAGTACCCTGCTTAAGTGAATACCTACACATTAGCGTACAAATTATTACATGCGTAGCATTAGCATAAAAATTATATTATGCGTACGTAGCGTTAGCGTACAAAGATTTAAGAAGAATCTTCCAAAGCGAATCTGAAAAGATTCAGATTCGCTTCGGTGTAAAAAAAAACGAAGATTCTTTTCGAATCTACGAAGCGGCGAATAGATTTGCTCATCTCTAATTAAAATGTACAAAAATTCTTAAAAACTTGCTGCAATCTGCAGCAGATATGTCATTTGAGAAAAAAGGATTCATTTTGCTACACAATTAAGCATGAAAAACATATAGAGCTGAATATATTTACATAGTTAATAGGGTTGAAAAAAGACATAAATCCATCAAGTTCAACCAAGGGATGTGAATTTCAGAAAGGAAATATGTTGTATTCTATTCTATCTATCTATCTATCTATCTATCTATCTATCTATCTATTATCTATATATCTGTCAATATATCTATCTATCTATCTATCTATTCATTGTCTGTCTGTCTTTTGTAAACATGAATAGATGAAGTTATCATTACAAGTTCTCTGGCTGTTTTGCCCTGTGTGCCACTGGCGAAGTTATCCAAATTACAAGCAGAAGACCATCTCCGGCTTGTAGGCACAAATGTCTACTTTAATCAAGTGAATTTCTAAAGTAATTGAGAACGACTGGATAAAATATACAACTGTCTAAGGAAGAAAAAAGTAAAAACAAAATAGATAATTCACCTAAACCTAATAGACTACACTTTCATAGTAGAGACATGTTGCAAGTCTCTCTTCCTTATGCCCCTTTCACACGAGCGGGAGACTCGCATGTCTCCTGCAACGCATCTACAGGGCTGGACTCGGCACTGACAGGGATCGCATATAATGCTCTGCGATCCCTGTCCGTGCCGAGTCCAGCCCTGTAGATGCGTTGCGGGAGACATGCGAGTCTCCCGCTCGTGTGAAAGGGGCATTACACTTGCTGTGAGTGCAGAATTCACTTGCTAGAACATACTAACGCTGCTGTCGCATCACTAAGACTTTGTTAAGACAGAAAGCAAAGGCATCCTAAGATGCGTCTGTGGAGAATGGACAGCCACAATGATATCTTTATTTTTGATCAGTTAATTGCATTTTACTCAACCTTTCTATTTCAATTTTCCACTTAAATTTCTTGTTTAAATGAGCGCGTTACTCCTTTTGTTCATATTTGATAACACGTTTCCTTTCTGTATGTTGTCTACCACTATTTGTGTAATGCATTTTGAAAAAGAGAAACAAAAAACGTACATTTTAGCTTGTAGCGCCTAATGTAATCTCCTTGAAAGTAGACTATTGAAATACAGGATAAAAAAAAATCTCAAATCAAACTTAATTCCCTTCCTTTTGTTCTGCAGCATATCAAAAAGACAACCGAAACAAAACAAGTCATTACAAATCTATCAATGATATCTGCAATTTTCTGAAACAATTATTGAGCGGACCTAGCTTAATTCTGGCTATATTTTATGCTTCAAATCAGGGGATTTGGGCAAGTAAATTAGTTTTGAAAATAAGTAGTGATATAATGTTCTCTACAGAGACAGACAAAAGGGCATATACTGTACATAGTGAAGGATGTAAGGGCTGTTCTTGGACCCTTGGTGAGAGGAGGCCTAAGTCCTAGTTGGTCTCATCTTGTTGCTAATGGGTGGCAAGAACCTGTTCCTCTCCTCTACAATGGACTGTTGACTCAATGATTATTAATAGGACCTTAAGGCCCTAATTAATCAAGATCAGTGTGTTTTATGCCAGTCTTGATCGGGCCTGCGCTGCCGGCCCAATTAATTTAATTCTGCTGTGAATTAAATGAATGTGTTCTCGTCATGCCTCCCTTTCTTGAAACTTGCCAATTGCAACTGAAAGAAATCACAATGATCTTTAAAAAGTCACAAAATTAAAGGGTTTATCCCATGACTACTGTAAAAAATGAAAATCAGACATCATACAGTACATGGCAACCTTTTTCTAACAAACCTAGAATCAGCCCTGTACCTCACATGGAGCCAGAGATCTCCAAATCCTTTGTTCTGCTAGATTTATATCAAGCTGAAAGCCCAAGGGGAGTGTCTTTTCTGCTGCAGCTAAGGGGGGATGTCTCAGCTCTCCCTATCACAACTCAGGAGGCATTTGAGTATAAAACTGAGCATGTGCGGCCTTCTGTGAGGAGGTCAAAGAAATGTGAAAAAAAAAAAAAAAAATAGAAGGTGGCGCTATACAGGTACATTTTATTGAATAACTCAGTGGTTATGCTAAATTTTTAATTATATGCAATTACAAAAGTATTCAGATCCAAGTGATGGTTTGAAAACTGTAGAACATTTTTCGTGGGACAACCCCTTAAGTTTTGCTGCTTTTTAACAGCAGAAAACTGTCATGGGGAATGATAAATTAGGAAAAAAAAAGCACTGGCCATTCTCTTCTGGGTGGAGAAACCTGAAAAAAGATACCGCTGGGTACACAAGACTCTACCTGTGACATTTTATCTGTAACAAATCTTTTTAATTTATTTTTTTTAATTTAGCACAGAGTTGTTCACATTTACTAATGTGTCTGCACCTAGAATGTGTCTACAAGTGGAGATAATGAGCACAACTAGGTTTTCTTCAACTTTGTAGGTTTCACTTGAAAAGTTTATGGGTTTCAAGGGCATGGTCTAAATTGTACCACAGTTCTGGAGTAGCATTTTGTCTCAAAGTTAGCCAGCCAATAGTTGGTATAGAGATAGATAAAAGTGTCTATCCCTGAACCAGATTTATAATTCAGCCTGAGCCACTGTGATAAATCTGCTGCAGGTCTAGACAGCCAGTCTAAGGCTACCTTTGCACCTCTGCTGTGAATTCCGTCAGGCTGTTCCGGCAGAGAACAGATTGCCGGAATTCACTGGATCTGGCACTTCCGGATGTAGACTGAATGTCCGCCAGCCTCATTAAGTATAATGGGGTCCGACAGAGATCTGGACGCTTTCCATGATTCTGAGTGGTTAGCCACTGAGGAAGAGGTCAGCGACCTCGAAACGCGTTCCGCATATACCGGCATATTGACCATCACCCATCATCACCGCTCACGCTTCTGTGTCATTTGCAACTTGTCGATTGAATACAAGTACGACTGAACTGGCCAGCTACCCTGTAAACCACTCTGCGATCCACAGATCACGTGAGATTACGCGAGAGGGTGTCACGTGGGACACCGAAGACTCCAGAGAGTAACTCCGGCACTCGCTGAAAATCCCCGTAAGGCCGATCGGAGAGAACCTTTGGCATTACGTATCCTAAGCCTGCAAGGAGACTCAGTCAGGCTTTCTCTGGAACGACAAGATACTGTAATATCCCCTACGGACACCACGGGGGATGCCTCGGTAGGTGTATCTTGGGACGACACATGGAACTGTAAGTAGGGGACCTCCCCAATATAGGAGTACTAACCCCTTTGTGGCTCATGCTAACAAACTAACAGCTCATTGTGGCATTATAACTGGAGTATTTATCACAATTTAATTGAATTAACATCAGCCGCATGCAAAGTAAGGAAACCATACTTCTGTTTAAAGAGACATTACCAGCTATTTTCAAATCCTTGTTATACAATGAAAGTCAAAGGTCTAGAAGACTTTTTGGTTGCCAATTCGCAACGTAATAAAATCTCAGAGACTGTACACAGGAAGGTTATTGACACTTTTCTATAAATAGACAGATATATCTTCTATGATTAGAAGGTGTATTATTCGAATATACCTATTCCGTTTTTACAGTTGCATGTAATATATCAACTTTTTCCTATGGTTTTTATCTTATCCTATTTTATTTATTTTATTCAATGTATTGTTTTATGTAATAAGGTGTAATAAATGATGTACAGTTTTTTCCACACGATCCAGATGGGAGTGTGCCTATTTAATATTACCTTTTGCATTACTTAGTATAGTCAGAGCTCCTCCATTAAAAGTCCACCTTAGTGGCCTTTTAGCAAGACCCTCCCATATGTCTGTACCTGCTGAAGGAAGCTTACTTACTGGCTCCCCGCCATGAGTTCCTGGCTCCGTTGGTGTCCCGCTGGTCCTAATCATCAACATCCAGTTTGACGGAGGTCATCTGTGCCATTACAGCAAACGACTGGCCACAGAGGTGAGATGTCCCCTATGCATCACCTCAGTGGATCATTGCTGTCCACCTAGGCCTGTTACCACCCATGTATTCGGCCTACTCAAAGATACAGCACCCTGCATCTGTTAGAGATGTACTGTACAGCAGGCATGCTATGGTTTCTAGCAGCTGGACTAGTTGGTTGCCCCTATAAGATTACATATGACGACTCCAACGTTAAAGAGCATGTTAATATAACGGCCCTTGCTCTCTATTCAGTAACTTGACAGAAGAACCACTTTAAGCATTAATCACACAGCAGAGAATAAAAAGACAGCACTACGAAGCTTCCAGTGGAGGGTCTATGTAGTTGAAAATGATGAGCAGGACCATTAAGCAAATGTGAAAATTAGAGGGAGGGCTCTAATGTAATCTATATCTTGAGAATATATGCAGCCTTAGTAGTCTGTAAGCAGATGTTGCTTGTGATATTTATTGTCTTTTTGTGTATTTGTAGACAAATAGCATCAATTAGAACAAGTCCGTTTGGCTTCCAAGACATCTGGTAGAAATGAATTTATTCAAGTGAATTTCAAACAGAAGAAGAACCTTGAATCATATAATTGTATTTTGTTCTTGTTCTCTGCAAGTAGGATGCATTAAGGAGTCTTGCTACGCTACATTCATTACATACCAACATATACTTCAGTCTTGACTATTCCTTATGCTCCCCTTTGTTAGTAAGACATTTGATTGAAGAATTTTAATTTACATAGAAGATCACAAAAACATCAAGGAATTTTGATTAACACATTTCTCATCAGTTTTTTTTCATTATTAGAAAAATCTACATCTGTTTTGCTGTTCGGTTTACAATACAATGCATATCCATAGTGCAGCTCGTCTATAAAGCTTTGTGAGATTGCAAGAAAAGAACATTTTAATGGAGTTTATTCAAAGCTCCTGATGTTAGGAAATGACTGCATTTAAAGTTGGAATCCATAAGGTTTTCAAAGCAGTTCCTTTAAGGTGAAATACGTATTGAAGTTAAAGTCATCACAATTCTTGGCTTTGTAGAAAGGTTGTAAAGTAAATTGTTTAGCAATAGTATATTTGTAGCACATTAGTGTACTTCAGCATAGTTTGAAGTGATCCTTACTATAGCAGATACAGTACAATGGCAGGGTGATGCGGTTCCTGGTACTGCTACTTTGAGACAATGCAGGAAATGTGTCACCAAAAATTTTATTTGCCTGTTAAAACCAGATAGCAGCACACATCCTTATTTCCAATCTGTTTTTATTTTCTGATGGTATATTTTTTTATTTTATTTTCTGAACATGGTTATGGGGGTGACCATCTTGTCTGAGCAGTTCTTAAAGAAGAACTCCCGCAAAAATTTTTATTCTCTGACCTGTTAGAAAGGTACATGATATAATCTGTAGTGAATGCAATGTTCTTATCAGAGACTGTCATTGAGAGTTATCCACTCTCTTCCTATTGTAGCTGTGTCATGTGACCAACTCCCTTACCTCCAACTGACAGGAAGCCAGTTACTGCTCTATTCATTCCTATGAGACTGAAAGTGAGGCTCCCATAGGAATGCATAGAGAAATAGACTTCCTGTCCACACATAAGATGATGTGTGAGTTGGTGGGTCTGATACCTGGTCACATGACACAGTTGAGAAACATCAGGGAGATATAACTCAAAAATACAGCCACTAGTAAGAAAATGACATTCACTACAGATTACATCATGTACATTTCTAGCAGGACATGGAATAAATTTTTTTGCGGGAGTTCTTCTTTAACAGCATTTACACAGCATTAAAAAAAAAAATTGGGGGACACTATTGACTTACATGAGAAAGTTTTCTAGGCATGATCTGTGATCTGCGCAGAGGTCAGGAGGGATGAGATAAGCTGTGATATCACCTATTGTTAATGGTGGATCCTGTGTTATCTATTCACAGAGGTGATATCATTACAGGCAAGATTAGAATTAGGCTACTTTCACACTAGCGGCAGCACGGATCTGGCACCTAAAGGGTGCCGACGGATCCGTACTGCCGCTGACACATGTGTGGAGCCGGAGCAGCGCTCCGGCCCCACACATGTTGACACATACACAGAGAACATACATACACACACATACACACAAACACATACATACTTACATACTTACATACTCCTGCTCGCAGTGATGACGATTCCCCACAGTGCCCTCTGCTGGGCGCAGTGGGGAAACATCATACCTGCACGCAGGAGGCGCGTGAAGACATGCTGCTGGCGTCCCTGGCTGGAGTATGTGAGTATGTATGTATGTGTATGTATGTCTGTCTGTTTCTCTGTAGCCGGATCCGGAATGACCCCCCATTGCAAGTCAATGGAGGACAGATCCGGATTACTGGTGTATCACACCAAACGGATCCGTCCCCATTGACTTGGATTGGGGGTCATTCCGGATCCGTCTTGGTGCGGATGCCTGGACCGGAGAGCAAACCGCAGCATGCTGCGGTTTGTTCTCCGGTCTGAAGACGGAACGGAATGCTTTCAGGAGCATTCCGTTGACTTCAGTTCAGTTTTGTCCCCATTGACAATGAATGGGGACAAAACTGAAGCGTTTTTTTTCCGGTATTGAGCCCCTATGACGGAACTCAATACCGGAATTTAAAAACGCTAGTGTGAAAGTAGCCTAAGTTAACTGCAGTAATAAATCTGTACAAACCAAGAAGTGGCGTCAATTAGTAGATATAGTGGCCAAATTAAATATAAAGACTGGTATGGAAACTTAAAAATAATTTAAAATAAGTTAAACAGAAAAAAGTGTTTTAAACAGCAGGTCATTTTCTGATGACACATTGCCTTTAAGTGTGGCACCCGGTTATAGTGTTACAGCTTGTTAACCTTCCATAGAAACAAGAAAGCTGTGTGATAATAATTCACCAATAAAAAAGAACTTGGACAAAAATGTCAAAATTTAATTTATGAGACACTCTAGAGTCTCACTCTAAAGTGATAGCTTGGTAGTGATAGTTCAGCATACAAGGTTCAGGTTATCTAAGAATTCTGTTATAGATTCTGCTACCACGGACCATAACGTATGGTCCATGGTAGCAGAATCCATAACGGAATTGTTAGATAACCCGAACTTTGTACGCCGAACTTGAAAACCCAGGTTCACTCAACACTAGTAGTAAGCACTCAGGGCCGGTTTTAGACAATATGTGGCCCAGGGCAAAATCAAAAGTGAGACCCCCAAATCTTCTAATAATGTGCTAACAACACAGTCACATTATGTCAATTCCGTAAATGAAAACAAATATGTGAACATATGTTTATTTAACTGTATTAAATGCACCAAATTGAATTGAAATACATAACTACTACATTCAATGCTGCATCCTAAGTTTATTCCTTTTGCACACGGCTATTCCATGCATTGGGGCCTGGGCCGCAATTTATGGCCTCACATTAAGGCCTCATGTAAACAGTGGGTCGTCCACAATATGCGGACACCGTTCGTGTGCAAACAGCGGTTCTGCAATATGCGGGCACTGGCTATGTGCACCCTGTACCCGCATATTGCGGACGACCCGCTGTTTGTGGGCCACAATATGGGCCAAGGCCGGCAACGACAGTGTGCATAAGGCCTTAATGTGGGGTACATGGTGACAAATTGAGAAAAGCATGTGCCTCACATTAAAAATAAGTGACCCCCATCATGTTTTAACATGGCAGTGGCAAGATTGGGGTTAACCACTTCATGTCCGCCCATTGACTATAAACGTCCGTGAAGCGGTTGTTAATTTCTGAATGGACGTTTCTGAACGTCCATTCAGAAATAGCAGCTGCACGCTAATCGTGCAGCTGCACAGTGGGGTACCTGCTGTCAGTGACAGCAGGGTACCCCAAAGAGAAGGCAGGGACCGTTCCCAGGGGTCCCTGCCTTGTAGATCGGTGTATACACAGCGCTCACCGAGCGCTGTGTATACAGAGCAGGAAGCACTATTGTGCTTCCTGTTCCGGCCCGGTGGTCACATGATCGCCGGGGCCGGGAGCATGCAGGAGCTGCCGGGTCTCTCATAGACCCGATCAGCCCTGCGCTGACTCTGGGGATGTATTTCCCCTGTAACTGGGGCTACTATGTCAGCCCCAGTTACAGGAGAAATTAAGTGTAAAAAAAATAAAAAAAAAATAAGTAAAGTTAAATGTCCCCCTGAGGTCTTGTATGACCTTATGGGGGACACAAAGTGTAAAATAAAAAATAAAAAAATAATAAAAAAATTGAGTATTATATAAAAAATAAAATAAAAATCACATATAAAAAAATAATTTTCCCCCAAATATGTCATTAAAAAAATGTTACAAATAAAAATAAATAAATAAAATAGACATATTTGGTATCACCGTGTCCTAAACGACCGGCTCTATAAAAATATCACATGATCTACCCCATCAAGTGAACTGCGTAAAAAAAATCTAATAAAAATTATGCCAAAACAGCTTTTTTTGTCGCCTCACCTACCAAAAAACATAATATCAATCAAAAAGTCGTATGCATCCCAAAATGATAGCAATAAAAACCTCATCCCACAAAAAATGAGCCCCCACACAAGATCATAGCCCGAAAAATGAAAAAAATGGCTCTTCAAAAATTGCAACACGAAAACATGATTTTTTTCTAAAAATGCTCTTATTGTGTAAAACGTTAAAAAAATAAATAAAAAATAGACATATTTGGTATCGTTGCGTCCATAACAACTGGCTCTACAAAAATCAAGTGAACGGTGTAAAAAAAAAAATAGAAAAATGCCCCTAAACTGCTTTTTTTTTAGTTAACCTCCCAAAAATTAGATTAAAAAGTGATCAGAAAGGTGGATGTACCCCAAAATGGTGCCAATAAAAAGCACAGCTTGTCCCGCAAAAAATAAGACCTCACGCAGCTCAGTTCACAAAAAAATTAAAAAGTTATCACTCTTACAAACCATGACAAAAAATTCCATGTTAGAAAATGCAGATTTGTGCTCCTCCCCTTCTGAGCCCTGGCGTATCCCCAAATAACAGTTTACGGCCACATGTGGGTTGTTTATGCAAACTTCAGAATCGGGGTAATAAATATTGAGTTTTGTTTTGTTGTTAACCCTTGATGTGTTACAGGAAAAAAATAATTAAAATGGTAAATCTGCAAAAAAAAGTGAAATTTAACATCTATTTTGCTTTAATTCCTGTGGAATACTTAAAGGGTTAACAACATTTCTAAAACCAGTTTTGAATAGTTTGAGGGGTGTAGTTTCTAAAATGGGGTAATTTATGGGTGTTTTTTATTATGTAAGCCTCACAAACTGACTTCAGAACTGAACTGGTCCTTAAAAAAGTTGATTTTGCAAATTTTCTAAAATTGCGTCTAAAATTCTAAACCTTCTACTGTCCTAAAAAAATAAAATGACGCTACCAAAATGATGCCAACATAAAGTAGACATATGGGGAATGTAAATTAAAAAGGATTTTATGGGGTATCACTATCTGTCTTAAAAGAAGAGAGATTCAAGTTTATAAAACAGTGAATTTTTTCAAATTTTCGCTAACTTTTGGATTTTTTAATAAATAAAATTAAAACTTATCGACTCCAATTTATTATTAACTTGAAGTACAATGTGTCACGAGAAAACAATCTCCGAATCGCTTGGATAAGTAAAAGCGTTCCAAAGTTATTACCACTTGAAGTCACACATGTCAGATTTGCAAAATTAGGCCTGGTCAGGAAGGGGGTAAATGGCCCGGATGGGAAGTGGTTAAAGAGGAGCTTTCACCACTCCTGACATGTCTGTTTTAATAGTTTCATGCATTCCCCATATAATAACAATTCTGGAGCATCTATTCTTATGGCTCTATGTTGTGCCATTCCTTTATTATTTCCACTAGAAGTTATGAATGAATTGCTAGCAGTCTGTAGTAAGGGTACAGAGGGGTGGTAACCAGTTGAGGGCGTGTACCTGTACAGACTCACTCTATCCAATCAGTGCTGCCATTGTCAGGCTGTGCGGGTACACACTCCCAACTTGTTACCTCCCCTCTGTACCCTTACTGCAGACTGCTAGCAATTCATGCATAACTTCTAGTAGAAATAATAAAGAAATGGCACAACATAGAGACATAAGAATAGATGTTCCAAAATTGCTATTAGGCTACTTTCACACTTGCGTTGTAAGGATCCGTTTGTGAAATCCGTCACAGGCTCTCATAAACGGTCAGCATTCCGTTTTGGAGACGGACCCTAAAACGCTGCTTGCTGCGCTTTGGTGTCCGCATGACGAAACTGAGCCAAATGGATCCGTCATGACTCACAATGTAAGTCAATGGGGACGGATCCGTTTTCTCAGACACAATAGAAAACGGATCCGTCCCCTATTGACTTTCAATGGAGTTCATGATGGATCCGTCTTGGCTATTTAAAAGATAATACAACTGGATCTGTTCAGAACAGATGCAGACGGTTGTATTATCATGATGGAAGCGTTTTTGCTGATCCATGACGGATCCAACAAAAACTCTGGTGTGAAAGTAGCCTTACATGGGGAATGCATGAAGCTATTGAAAGGTCCTCTTTAATGTGACTCATTAACCCCAATGTTGCTGGCCCGTCTGTAACATTATGTTTTTGCCTGCCTTTATTTTTATGTAGGCTTATCATTTGTGTACAGTATGGGATACCTGATGATTATGAGTCCGTCCTGTGGGGTCAGGGGCCTGGGCTGGCAAATAGCAATTGTGGTCTTGTGGAGATGCTGCTGCCTTCACAGTTCACTGGGCACTCTCTGGCTGGCTTGCCTCACCTCAGAAACAGCCAGCAGAGGAGGACCCTAGCTCGTGTGTATTCCCTCCCTCCTCCTCTTTTATTAGCTTTTTTAATTGGTGCTTCAGTTTCACAGGCCCGTCCCCTTTTGATTTCATTGGTGGTAGTGGCGGTCACATCACAGTGGGGAAGGGAGGGACACTCTATCCCTCCTTCACTGTGCAGCCAAGGCAAGTGATTTCATTGGTGGCAGTGCCGGCCGCAGGAGGTAGGGAGGGACGCTGTCTCCCTCCTCCATCGCTGTGCAGCCAAGGAATACAAGGAGCGTGGCTGGCAGCTGCGCAGGGTAGCTCAGTCAGCTGGCTGGGTCTCTGCACTGAGCACTCTTCTGCTGAACGCCCGCTGGCTTCTGCGGACATTCAGCTGAAGAGCCTAAAGCAGGGGGCCCCTTCCACAATGGGGAATTGCCCAGTGTGCCTCCCCCCTAACACCAGCCCTGTAAGCACTGTCCAGTTCAACCATACATCTTTCCGGAGAGAAAAGATTTCATCTTACCATTGCTGGTGTCATTCAGTATTTGTAATATAGGTTCTTTTCATTCACAGAAAGGCACAAAGTGGTTCATTTTGTTTATAAATCTGGCAGGTCCATTTGGACTTCAGAGGTAGGTAGGTGTAGTTGAGGGGGGAAAGATAAACCCTTCTCTATTAAAGAGTTTGTTCATCCTAGGAGCTGAAGGTCAGAAGCTATGCTTATTTTAAAAACAAACAAAAACAAAATACTCACCTTTCCACAGTCAATCTGTTCCCATGCTGCAGCCCCATTCCCGGCCACTTCTAGTCCTGAAGTGTGTTAGTCCTACGACTGACCTCTGTGGTCGCATATGCTAGAACAGCCGGTGGGGACCAGGGCAATGGAGCTGGAACGTTGGGACTGTAGACAGGTGTTTTTTTTTAACTGGATACAAGTCCTGACCACTGGAATTGTAGGTTCTTAGCCCAGACAACACGTTCAAATCTTTGTCAGTAACCAGCTTTTTGGCATAGAACCCCCCCTATAAACTGCCCCTCAGAATCCCTTGTAAACCCTTTGAATTGACACCACCAAAACCAAAATAGCAAACAATTAAAAGTTTGAAATCAATATTATCAGTTGTCTATGAGTTTTCATTGTCTATAACAGCAAATTCATCAGTGGACTTCTTGTCCAACCACAAAATTATCAGCATATATTTGGTATTTAGGTTTGCCCTCCTTAAAGAACTGCTCCCATGTTTTTTTTTCAGACTTGAATTTCAAATAGATATTAAACCTCCTTTACTAATAAAGTTACATTTTTAGATGCTTATTTTATACAGAAACTAGCTGAAGGACCCGGCTTTGCCCGGGTATATTTAATTTATTTAATTTACTGTTTGTGTGTGTGTGTCGTTAAAAGATATCGAGAGTGACCTCTACAGTGCCAGCCCCTTTAACAGTGACCTCTACAGCAGCCCACCCCTTTAACAGTGACCTCTACAGCAGCCCGTCCCTTTAAAAGTGACCTTTACAGCAGGCCGCCCCTTTAACAGTGACCTCTAAAGAAGCCCACCCCTTTAACAGTGACCTCTACAGCTGCCGTCCCCTTTAACACTGACCTCTATAGCAGCCCGCCCCTTTAACAGTAACCTCTACAGCTGCCCGCCCCTTTAATAGTGACCTCTACAGCAGCCCGCCCCTTTAACAGTGATTTCTACAGCAGCCCACCCCTTTAACAGTGACCTCTACAGCAGCCCATGCCTTTAAGAGTGACCTCTACAGCAACCCGCCCCTTTAACAGTGATTTCTACAGCTGCTCGCCCCTTTAACAGTGACCTCTACAGCAGCCTGCCCCTTTAACAGTGACCTCTACAGCAGCCCGCCCCTTTAACAGTGACCTCTACAGCAACCCGCCCCTTTAACAGTGATTTCTACAGCTGCCTGCCCCTTTAACAGTGACCTCTACAGCTGCACGCCCCTTTAACAGTGACCTCTACAGCAGCCCGCCCCTTTAACAGTGACCTCTACAGCAGCCCGCACCTTTAACAGTGACCTCTATAGCTGCACGCCCCTTTAACAGTGACCTCTACAGCAGCCCACCCTTTAACAGTGATGTCTACAGCAGCCCGCCCCTTTAACAGACGGACATCTGGCCACCCTAACATCAGCCTGCCCCTAGGGTGGCCAGAGGTCTTGTTTTAGGCCGGACAGTCTGGCTTTCAGACTCCCTGTCCTCTGTCATGCGCAGGGCCTGGATGGACACAGGGATGTCCCTTTGAACAGCTCACTCTCAGCAGTAGCACTGTACAGTCTAAGCAATGAGCTGCAGGGAGAAAGTCACCCTCCCCCCACCCCTGCAGCTGAAAGAAGGTGATTTTTACCTATATTTTTAATCCCGGTCAAATGCGGAATGGAAGGGGCGTGGCCTGACTGAGACAGGGGCGTGACTTAGTGGGATCTGGGGGTGGGGATTTTAAGTCCTTCTTTTGATGGTGGCCTGAATTACAGGTCGATGCCATAGTAATTTAGGAGGAAGGTGGGTAGCAGTGGAAGAATACATTTTTTATTACTACTGAACAGTAAATATGTGAAATTTACATTATACAGTATGAGGTAATGATTGATGATGAATTAGTCTAAAACATAAGTTATATTTATGGTAACCGAACCATTGTCATCCACAGTGCTCTGCCTCTTTAATGCAGATCTACAGCAGTGAACTGGCTAGGTTGTCATAGAAACCTGGTGTGTGGAGACTGCCTGTGAGCTTCTATTGGCTGATAAGGGTCATGTGACCAGGCTACTATTGGCTAATGCAATTTTTGGGAATATCTCAGGAACGGTACGTCCTGGAGAGCTGAAAACTGTTCTAAAACCTTCCTGGACACCTGATGTACATGTATGCCAAATTTTGTGATTGTAGCTGCAGCAGTGCGGATTTCTTTAGTGGACACACACACACACACACACACACACACACACACACACACACAGCTTTATATATTAGATTCACATCTTCATTTTCTGTTACTGCATAATGTGGAAGACAGTTTCTCCCCTTCCTGTGCAAATTAAAGCTACAAGCAGAGTCTGAATGAAGATTGTCATCCACTTTATCTCTACCCTTCAACATCCCTTCACTCCTCCCATCACAGCCACCAACTCCTCCTCCTCCACATCAGCATATAATGGCTAGAATCACTAAGCTTCAAGGACTCACTACTTCATAACTTTGACATCACATGGTCATGTGACCAGATCAACTTACATGGGTTACACTTAGCAGAAAAATGAAACAACCAGAAAATGCATAGATCTATGTTAGATATTCTATAAGACCTTTTACTGTATATTAGGAAATGAAACATAATAATTTAATCAAATAAGTGTTTCGATGTTTGGAAGTCTTAAAAGAGGGGGCATATGACTGAGTTACATCATAAGGTCTTGTCAGGACAATGAGAATACAGACTGCCAGGAGGAAGATCAGTGGGTGGAAACAATATTATGGAGGAGACGCCCACCCTCATTTACACTCTCTCTCAGCAGTATTCTGGGACTTGTGGACAAGACTACGGCAACATGGGAAGGGATTTTGAAACAACAGCAGCCATTTTAAATTAATATAGTAGAGAGAAAAGTCAGATAAAGACGGCAGATGAACATAGTAAAACCAAGAAGCATAAAGGAGACTTGTAGCAGGGATGAAGCAACAGTAAGAACTGTTTTGACATACTTCTAGACATATCTTTAGGTTTAGAGAAAATAATGATGGGAGTGGTTCTTTAAAGGGTAATAGAGTTTTAAATATTCTCACAAATTAACACCTGCTTTTTGCTGAGGAGCGCGTGAGGATTCAGTCCCAGCCTCTCCAACACTCTGGTCTGCCTATCTTGACTTCTAGTTGCCACAATGTGCTGCTACTACAATTCAGCAGTTCTCATGTCCAAATACAGGCAGTCTACCAGTACTATACTGGTCTAGACTTCTTTTCCCACACTTTCCTTGCTGCCATGCAGCTTGCTCAGCCAATCATCAGTGAGCTCTATTCCCTGCCTTAATTCCTGTTTTTTCCTACCACTGGATCATGCTGATTACATGATTCAGGCATTGTAACCTGTGTGTACAGTCAACCCAGCTTGCATCTGTATCCTTAGCACACATGGTATGTAAAAGACAGTTTATGCTCACAGCACATTGAAAGGAATGATCCAGAGATGCGCAACCAAGGGCTAACCAAGTGTAAAGGACTGCTCTACTTAGAGTGGTGCCCTAAGGTCCGGTCCCAGCCTGAAGTAACACTGCATGCCTTTCTTCTATGCAAACAGCTTGATGGGAGGTCACTGGTGACAGATTCCCTTTAGTTATAGCACAGATGGGGCAAGGGCCATGAAAACTGATGGAGAGCCAGTCCAATGAAGGATGCTGACTAATAAACAGAGTAAAACCATATATGAGACACTCAAGCAGTTCATAAGTGAATTTGTGACTTGGGTAAGAGATGCACTTACTATTTACTGGAGGGATAATGTGGCTTTCATGCAAAACTGTGGTATTCTGCAGTGTTCAAGCACTGAGCTTTGGATGGGGGAAAGTCCTCTACACTGGGCTCAGAATCTCAGTGAGATTCAGGGCCAGACTGTGAAGAAAGACACACTTCCTTCATTCTTTCTAGCTCTCCTGCTAAGGAAGGGATTTACTTAGTAACAGTGAGTGGACAGAAAAATTGATAGAAGGGAGACCCCCAGTGGCAGGGATTTCATTTATTTATTTTTTTTGGGGTGGATAAACCAAAAATGTTTTTATCAAAGTGATTTACTTATCTGTTTGGGATCACCTAAAGTAACCTTTGAGAAGAAGTTGTAACTTAGTGCAATAATCTGGGTGTGACATTAAAGTCCTCAATACTGTGGTTCCATTGGCAGAGGTATGCTTCAATGAGTGTCTCTATAGTCTCATGACTTATGCTTGATCAGTGACTGTTCATCCTCTGATGCAGTGTCTGTCCGGTTTCTCCATAAAAAGTCCTTTAGAGCAGGGATGTAACTAGAAAAAGCTGGGCCTCATAGCAAGTTTTTGACTGCCCCCCCCCTTTCCGAGCGACACCCTTCCTACAAATAGTCTCATGCTGAACAGTAGGAGGAGTTAACAGTTTACTTTACAGTATGTCAACTAGGCCCTGTATGCCACCTTATTGCCGCACAATAGGTATTCCTCCTTAGTGCCCCTCCACAGTAGAATGCTCCCTTATTGCCCCTTGACAGTACTCATGACCTCTTAGTGTCCAAAGACATTAGTTATATCCCCTTAGTGCTCTCACATAGTAGTCATGACCCATTTGTGCCCCAAACACTAGAATTCTCTGTTAGTGGCCCTACACAGTAGTTTTACCCCGTTAGTGCACCCCTCTAACAGTAGTGTTCCCTAACTGAAGCGTATCTCCTGTAGCACTAATAAAAGAACAGTAATGCTCACCTAGCCTCATTACGGTGGACCCTGTGACTGATACGGTAGTAGTTATTCCTCTGCTTTAGTGGAGCATTTAAAGTGTAACTGCCGCTTCATTTTTTATACCCTAATGGTATAGTACACCCTGCTGTATAAGTGCTTTTGTACTTTAAAATGTAATCATTTTCAGTTTTACCTGCTAATAACTCCCACAAATGCATGCTACTTTCCTATTCAGCAGCTCTCATCTCAGAGTGTTGTCATGTGCAGGTCGTCTCTAAACAAAAAGTATCAGTACTGGGGGGAGGAGCTAAACCCTGAGAGCCTGGAGCTGGGCTGAGGCAGAAAGTGGAGGGGGGAGGGTTGCTTTATATGCTGATATCTTCTGAATGGTACCAGCTAGAAATATGCAACTGGCCTTGTTTGAAAGCAGACAGTCCAGGCTTTCACACAGGACTATGACAGCATTAGTCAAAGCAACAGAGGAGAAATCACTGTTAGAAATCGAGTCGGGAATAATTGTGAGTATAATCTGCTTATACTTTCACTTTCAGCTTCATTCACAGCATTCAGATTTCTATGAGTAATATCTTACCCTGTACTGAACAGTTTTGTGTCATTCTGGTATTGTCTGAAAGCTTGGAATGTATAGGAACGAGCCCTCCCATTGAAATGAATGGGACGGCTTGGGTGTAATTACACCTGCTCACCGCTACTGATGTTATGGCGAGCAGGTAGACAATGAAGAGGAAGCAGTGTTGGCAGGATACGCTCCTCCACTTCAAACAGCTGATTGGCAGGGGTGCTGGGTGTCGGATCCCCGCCGATCTGATATTGATGACCTATCCTTTCATCAATAATAATAACTCAGATAGCCCCTTTAAAATTGCTGGAAGAATATTTGTGATCATTTATCAAATTGGTATAAAGTAGAATTGGCTTAGTTGCCCATAGCAACCAATCAGATTCCACCTTTCATTTTTCAGAGCTCCTTAGGAAAATAAGATAGAATCTGATTGGTTGCTATGGGCAACTAAGCCAGTTCTAATTTACATGTTGGATAAATGACCCCAATTGTGCGTAAAGGAAGCCTTAGAGGGGTTCGCCATCTTTTATACAGATCCCCTCACATTGCTGGACCTTCAAAGGTAACCATACTTACTTGCTCCTTTCAGTTGGGTTCCGACTCCTTCGTTCTCCTGTCTCCCCCTGTGCCCTTGTGTCAAAATCCAGTTTGATGGCCGCTGCATCCACTGGCCACAGCCAATATGTTTTTTCCATACCCTCATGATAATTCTTTCTCATGAGGCTTTTTACAGGTCTTTAAAATTGCTGAAAGAATAGTGTGCTTGATGGGGGCCTTAAAGGGGTTTTCCATCTTTGGGGCTTTTGAGGTAGACTTTCCCTATGAAGGGAAACATACTTCCCTGTTCCATGCTGCTGGGATCCGGCTCCTTCTCTCCACTGCTGCTTGTGCTCCGGTCACCATATTTCAACATTTGATGGCCGCTGCAGCCAATCACTGTCCACAGTGTTTACACATCCCCCTTGCATCATGTGACCCACTGACATGACAAAAGGAGGAGGCATCACCGTTGCTGCCAGTGATTGTCTGTAGCAGCCGCCAAACCGAATATTGACATGTGGGGATTGGAGAGCTGCAGAGGCGGAACAAAGAAGCCAGGACCCAGTGGCAGGAAGCAGGTTTGTCCACTTAGGGGTCTCTCTAAAAGGCCCTAGAACGTGGAAAAGCTTAATTTGGAAGATAAATATAAAGTTTATAAAATATAATTTCTAACTTAGGCCTGTTTTTTCATAAATCTAATTTTAAAATGCCAGTAACACTATAAGCTAATGAGATAATTTCTAACATACTGTACATTTGATGGCATGCCCCAGCGATATAATTTGAAACACGGGGTCACTCAATAACAGAAATGTTCTTTCTCCGGTGTTTTATCCGTGCTTGTTAATACCTGAAATATGCTGATTCCTCTCATTTTCTAGAGATCTATGTGTGTTTTGCCTGTAATGAGATTTCATTTAAAAAGTTTACTGAAAACTCCAGCAGTAACGTTTCAAATTGCAATATCCTCTTGAAACACAAGCCTTGTGATTTACTTGTTAAGGCGTTCTAATATTGCTTAAATTATAAAATGAAAAACAGCCTGCATTTCAGAAATATTGTATATTACTACCCAATTTATATATTTATTTCCAAGAAGAAGGTAAAAAAAAAGCATATACAAAGCCCCGAGGCAGGAGTAAAACTAGTAACTACATAAAGCTAAAGAATCAGATGTCTGCTGGGCAAATTGACAGAACTCATTAATCTTGGATGCTGCATGCTATAGAGCCTGTCCTTTGCTGCACCTGCTCGGGACCAATGTAATTACATGATGGCATTATTAAAACTAGAGAGCTGGAGAGAGGATAGGGTTATCTTCTCCTTTTAGTAATTGATTGCTAGCTGATTAGCGGACAACATTTTTCTTGCGGTATAATTGCCTTTGTGTTACAGCGGCCTCCGTGACCTGGAGCGAAGTCCTTGTTTTCGCGGGGACTTTGGTGATTGTGCGGCAGATTTTTTGAAGTAATGAGATAGAACTCAATCACTGCACGCTCTCACAGTCGAAGTGGAATGTATTTAAATCATTTCCTGAGTACTTGCAATTATACATTCCGTGGTTTGTTTTTGCTTCCGTTGAGCATCCTCCATATTTAAATGTTCCATTCCGAAGCAACAACATTTGAATGAATGATGACATTAGTTGTACAAGGGGAATATCAGAGTGTGTAAATATAGGATGGGAGGCTGATTACATCATTTCGGTCTCATCACCATCACCATTTTTGCATTTGGAGGGCTGCCAGCCATGTTCTATTCAACCAATCATGTAATTCCCTTCCACACCATTGAGAAGAATGTTTATTTTACTATAACGGTCGTCTCACGCTGCGAAACGGAAGATTCAATTGTACAGAGGCTATTAAAACTCTTTAGCATATAATTTGTTAATAGGCATAACATCTTCTAATATAGTGAAATATTTGAACTAAACATGTTGAAAATGGGAGTATTTGTGGAATGTGTTTGGCTAGGTATTTAACTTTTATTTGACTGTTCTTTAGGTAATCACTTTTTGGTAACTACAATAACCCAGTCTTCGTGCATGTTGTTTTAGCAGAAAGGATGGTATACGCTGGTGAAGTTTTTTTTTTTCCGCATACATTTTATATAACCTAAAGCCAGTGATGTAAGAAACAGAACAGCTAATACTTATTATTATAGGTGTATGAATGATAATTATATTTTGGATTGCTTAATGGCGTTCTCTGGGCTTTTAATATTGATGACCTATCCTCAGAATAGGTCATCCCCGCCGATCAGCTGTATGAGTGTGCACGTGCTGTCTCCCGTCTCTCTTACTATGCTATGGCAAATCAGCAGGAAGAGAGAAGGGAGACTGCATGTGCACACTGCAGGGTACCGGATCCCTGCCGATCTAATATTGATGATCTATCCTGAGGATAGGTCATCAATATTAGAAGCGCAGAGAACCCCTTTAAAAGGGAAGTCCCCAATTATTTTATTTTTTTAAATCAAAGAGAACAGCAGGTTCCGACAACAGTTTAATGTGTATTAGGAGCTGCTGACTCTCCCCCGACAGAGAGATGTCCAACAGAAAAATTAATATCTTCACCCAATCCTTTTGGTCTCCTGGGAGCGGCTTTGGCAGGGTGGTGCTGAATCTCCTTAAAGAGACCAGTCCTGTAGGGAGACTTACTGGGAGTACTCTATGTATGAATGGGTTTCCATGGTATGCATGGTATGAGTGAGTCTCCATACAGGACTGATCTCTTTAAGCAGAATCAGGACCCTGTCTAAGTTGCTTCCAAGGCATAGCACTGAGCCAGCCAGAATCCTACTACTGACGAGGGGCGAGCACCACAAAACAGCTGTCTACAGATGACTATATTCTCTTGTCAAATCCCAAGGCTTGTTGGAAAGTTGGATCTTGACTCATAGGGAGCCACTCCTAAGAGGTGGTATGGGCGAGATGGTTTTCTTTCTTGGGAGATACCTCTTTGTATGTTCTTCTGGGAGATAAGTCACAGCTAGACATGTCTGACAGCAGCTTTCTCCTCTCTCCCATGAAATACTCATACATGTTTGAGTCAAACTTGTTTGCGCATGAGCCTGATAACTATTAGGTGGTTACACTTGACTAAAAGCAAAATGATGTTGAAGATGTGGGGCCATTTGCATTGCTAATACTCCAGAACCACCACGACTTTCCAGTTAACTGCTGCACATTTCCCTTGAACTAGTTTTGATCATTTTCTCCTATTGTCCATAGTGTGCCAGCAAATACCTGGCTGCAACGAAAAAATTGGCAAATAAAAATTCAGTCTCAGGCCTCATTCACATGACCGTAATTTTCATTCGCATGCTTTCTGCCTTTCTACAGGTAGCATATTGACCCATTCATTTCTATGGGGCCATGCACACATCAACATTATTTGCTGATCCGTGTGACTGCTCTGAAAATTAATGAGCAGGTCCTATTCTTATTTGAATTGTGGACGAGAATAGTCCTTTCCATTGCTGGGAGTGAGAAAAATCTATATTTTGTGGCCCAAACTATGGAAAAGGTCATGTGCATGAGACCTTTGGCCTGTTTCACATGGTTCTTAAATGGCTGCATTTTAATATTTCTATTATGTAAAAACTGGGCATTCTGAACCCAACTAAGACTAAGTTTTTTTGAGTAAATCCTTATGGGGTCCAGGAGCTGCAGCTATAGCATGGATTCTGAAATGTGGCTGTGGAGTATTTTTTTTTTTTTTAGTGTCAAAGAAAAATAAGAATTTTTGATATAGCAGGTGACAGGGCCAGTTATATAGAAATTGAGGCCCTGACGACAAGTAAAGCTTCCACTACCATGTTGGACAGTTTACTTCGGCCCACATCATACTGCCACACCACCATATAGATCCAACATAATATTGTCATATAAAAGTATATATTTATACTAACTACTTGTAAAAACTACCCGTATTATCAGAAGATGCATCTGACAAGATTCTTCTCTAACCTGAAGAAGGGATCCTAGAGCCCTGAAACGTGTTGCCTTAAAGAGGACCTTTCACCACTCTTGACATGCCTGTTTTAATAGCTTCATGCATTCCCCATGTAATAACAAGTCTGGAACATCTATTCTTATGTCTGTATGTTGTGCCATTCCTTTATTACTTCTACTAGAAGTTATGAATGAATTGCTATTAACCTTCAGTAAGGGTACAGAGGGGTAGTAACCAGTTGGGGGTGTGTACCTGCACAGACTCACTCTATCCAATCAGTGCTGCCATGTTCAGACTATGGAGGGACACACCCCCAACTGGTTACCTCCCCTCTGTACCCTTACTGAGGGCTAATAGCAATTCAATTATAACTTCGAGTAGTTATAATATAGGAATAGCACAACATAGAGACATAAGAATAAATGTTCCAGAATTGTTATTACATGGGGAATGCATGAAGCTATTAAAACAGGCATGTCAGGAGTGATGAAAGGTCCTCTTTAAGAGACTAATAATCTTCCAGCACTCTTCTCTATTTGTATCCATACAATGTCTTGTATTGCAGTGATGACCTCAGTGTCAACCTTTCATGGTTTTTTACTTACTTGGACATGGCTGGCATCCAGACCCAAGGTGGTGTGACTTGGCAGCAACCAATACACCATAAGAGACTACATTAGTGTTGTACCTAACTTAGCACAACCGAAGAAAGTGAGTGTTTATCACTATACTACTGTAGTAATTACATCAATATACTTACCCTATGTGATATTTTCTGGTTTTCCTGCCAATATTGCAATATGATCCCTGCCTACATGTGATATACATGTATGTCACGTTGGTCCAAGGATTAAAAAGAGCTATGTGCTTATCTGATAGAAAATGGCATGAAAATAAAGGGGTTTTTCAGGTGTTTAATGTTGATGATCTATCCTCAGAACAGGTCATCAATATCTGTTTCGCAGGGGTCTGACTCCCTGCACCCCATCAATCAGTTGCTTGAGGAGGCCAAGAAGTTCTGGTGTACACTTTGGCCTGCTCACAGTTGGATAGTGGCTGTGCTTGGTATTGCAGCTCAACACATTCACTTGAATGGGACGGATCTGGGCCTAGACTGATGAACCTGACGTCACTGGCCTAGGAAGAGGCCATAGAACTAAGCAGAGCACCACAGTCTATTCAAACAGCTGATCAGTGGGGGTGCCAGGAGTTGGACCTCCACCAATCAGATGCTGATTACCTATCCTGAGGATAGGTCATCAATACAAAACTCCTGAGAAACCTCTTCAATGGATAATTGATCAAGAAAGGTTGAACCTGATGGACCTGTGTATTTTTTCAACCTACGTAGCTAAGTAACTCAGTGAGGTTGTAAAATAAATGCAGCACAAAATCTCTCATCATTGTGTTTTTTTGGTAAAGAAACATGCCCTACTGTGTGCTGTAGGGGGTCATCTTTTCAATAAGAGTATTTTTGTTTTTTAAGAAATCTATCATGATTCCAAATGTAGACTCTATCATTGAGACAGGGAGTGAAAAGCTGCCTAGAAATAACATCTAAACAACTAAAATATCAATGAATTGATAAAACTAGATGTATTGTATTGTTACCCACACGAATCACCAAGATGACTTACTCACTAGAAACACACTGTACAGTACATGCAATTATACAGACATACATTTGGGTTCATTAAAGCGAACCTCTTAGTTCCAGCAGTGCCACAGGATGGGGTTGATTCAGCAGTGGAGTAGTTAATTTGGGCACATTGTTCTGTAGTATGAATACTATTTTACTTCCCTGCCATCAGTCAGGAGGATTACATTTGATTGCAATGGACAAGACCTGGGAAATGGTCAGGCCCGTTTTTGGGGGCATTAGCACATGATTGATTTCTCACACTTATTAGTTGTTAGAAAGCAAGTGAACAGTGGGAGCTTAGAGAAACTGATTAACAATATCTGTGGGAACATTAGATACCTTTTTTAAACTACTGAAGTTACATTTCTCTTGTTTTTAACAAAAAATGCCCCTATTAGGGTTTACTTACATGCATTCCCAATACGCTTTTTCTTAAACAGCAAAGCACCTGGAAGTTTTCCAGACATGTCTGACAAGTACCTGAATTCCCTCTAACATAACGATTCTGGAACACTTTTTTTTAGAACTATGTGTCTCAGAACTCAAATATTTTCAAGATAGGTCTGCAATATCTAATTGATGGAGGCCCGACTTCTGGCACCCTTGCCGATCAACACTTTGAAGGGCATAACGCTGCAACCTCTGCCTTGGCCTGTGATGTGGCATCCATTATTCACTTGGTCTTTTTCTCTTTCAAGTGAATAGGATGGAGCTGCAATAACAAACACAATCACTATACAATGTAAAGTTTTCATCTAAGCCTTACAGCCATATCAAACAGCCAGAATCAGACCCATAGGTGTAACTATAGGGGTTACAGCAGTCGTAATTGCGACCAGGCCCCTAAGTAGGGTGGCCACCGGCTTCATCTCAAAAAGGAGGACATTTTCGGCCATACCCCCAACATGTTAAACCACATCCCAATCTGCTAAACCATGCCCCCCAATCGGGCCGTACACCGTCACCCATCACACCTCCCCTGGCTCTTACCACACATACACAGGTCGGATGGGGATCTGGCACCCCCACCCCCACCACGTGAAAATTCAAGCCAGCATGCCTAACTATAAAAATACCGCTCTAGTATGGTTAGAATAAAGAGGATTGTTCAGTAATTAAAAATAAAATATGGCAGATGGAAAAGAAATCCACAATTCTCAGCTGTTCCCTCCCTGCCATTGAATGCTTTGGTTATATGGCTCCAGTGGTGACGCCTGTGACACGCTGGACTTTCTGGCATCATTGCTGCTGCCACGTAAACAAAGACTGACAGGCATGTAATGGGCAAGTGTGCACATCTGTCATAGTGCTGGTGATGTGCACACTGATGGGCAGGTGTATGGCATGTGACCACTGCAGCCAGTTCTCAGCATTAGAGCACTGATTGGCTGCAGCAGTAACATACCATATACCGGCAGGTCACACATATCTGGATGGACATTACATTCACCAGCACCAAACATACAAGATGATACAGCACCACTTACCTCTTACATCCAGTGACGTCTTCCTGATGTAGATCTTCTCTTTTCTCATCTTCTCTATTTGGCCCACACCGCCATGACGCTTCTTTCAGCTCCATCTTCTCTCTGCCACAAAGACATCATAGATTACCCACTTTTACTGTTATCCTGCTGCTGCCTAAAATACTGCGCCCACTGTGCTCCCCAATGTCCCCAAATACTACACTGTAGATATAACAGTGCCATATAGGTAGGACACCATATAGTCACCGTGCTCCCACTAATAATTCTCTCCTAGAGTGTCCCATTATTAATAGTGCCCCAATAGTGATAATGCTCCACCAGTATCCCTTTTTAGCAGTAGTGCCCTCCATATTGTACTAATAATAGTAACACCCCCAATAGTACCCCTGGTAGTAGTAATAATTCCCCATAATAGAAACCATTTTCCCATAGTGCCTCCAGTAGTGCTCGCAGAAATAATAAGGACCCGCTGTAATGGTCCTCAAATCATCCCACTGTGCCCCCATCAGACCTCAGATCAGCCCACTGTGCCCCCATCAGACCTCAGATCAGCCCACAGTGCCCCTATCAGACCTCAGATCAGCCCACAGGGCCTCCTTCAGACCTCACATCAGCCCACTGTGCCCCCTTCAGACCTCAGATCCGCCCACAGTGCCCCCATCAGACCTTACATCAGCCCACTGTGCCCCCTTCAGACCTCAGATCAGCCCACAGTGCCAGCATCAGACCTCAGATCAGCCCACAGTGCCCCGTTCAGACCTCACATCAGCCCAGCGTGCCCCCTTCAGACCTCAGATCACCCCACAGTGACTTCTTCAGACCTCACATCAGCCCACAGTGCCTCCTTCAGACCTCATGATCAGCCCAGTGTGCCCCCATCAGACCTCAGATCAGCCCACAGTGCCCCCATCAGACCTCACATCAGCCCACTGTGCCCCCTTCAGACCTCAGATCAGCCTACAGTGCCAGCATCAGACCTCAGATCAGCCCAGCGTGCCCCCTTCAGACCTCAGATCAGCCCACAGTGCCCCCATCAGACCTCACATCAGCCCACTGTGCCCCATTCATATCTCAGATCCGCCCACAGTGACTCCTTCAGACCTCACATCAGCCCACAGTGCCGCCTTCAGACCTCAGATCAGCCCATTGTGCCCCCATCAGACCTCAGATCAGCCCACAGTGCTCCCATCAGACCTCACATCAGCCCACAGTGCCCCCATCAGACCTCACATCAGCCCACTGTGCCCCAATCAGACCTCACATCAGCCCACTGTGCCCCCTTCAGACCTCAGATCAGCCCACAGTGCCAGCATCAGACCTCAGATCAGCCCACAGTTCCCCCTTCAGACCTCACATCAGCCCAGCGTGCCCCCATCAGACCTCACATCAGCCCACAGTGCCCCCATCAGACATCAGATCAGCCCATAGTGCCCCCATCAGACATCAGATCAGCCCACAGTGCCCCCTTCAGACCACAGATCAGCCCACAGTGCCATCATCAGACCTCAGATTAGCCTATAGTGCCCCCTTCAGACCTCAGACCAGCCTGTAGTGCCCCCTTCAGACCTCAGATCAGCCTGTAGTGCCCCCTTCAGACCTCATATCAGCCTGTAGTGCCCCCATCAGACCTCAGATTAGCCTATAGTGCCCCCTTCAGACCTCAGACCAGCCTGTAGTGCCCCCTTCAGACCTCAGATCAGCCTGTAGTGCCCCCTTCAGACCTCATATCAGCCTGTAGTGCCCCCATCAGACCTCAGATTAGCCTATAGTGCCCCCTTCAGACCTCAGATCAGCCTGTAGTGCCCCCTTCAGACCTCAGATCAGCCCACAGTGCCATCATCAGACCTCAGATCCGCCTGTAGTACCCCTTTCAGACCTCAGATCAGCCTGTAGTGCCCCCTTCAGACCTCAGATCAGCCCACAGTGCCATCATCAGACCTCAGATCAGCCTGTAGTGCCCCCTTCAGACCTCAGATCAGCCTGTAGTTCCCCCTTTAGACGTCAGATCAGCCTGTAGTGCCCCCTTCAGACGTCAGATCAGCCTGTAGTGCCCCCTTCAGACCTCAGATCAGCCCACAGTGCCATCATCAGACCTCAGATCAGCCTGTAGTTCCCCCTTTAGACATCAGATCAGCCTGTAGTGCCCCCTTCAGACCTCAGATCAGCCTGTAGTGCCCCCTTCAGACCTCAGATCAGCCTGTAGTGCCCCCTTCAGACCTCAGATCAGCCTGTAGTGCCCCCTTCAGACCTCAGATTAGCCTGTAGTGCCCCCTTCAGACCTCAGATCAGCCTGTAGTGCCCCCTTCAGACCTCAGATCAGCCCACTGTGCCCCATAAAAAAAAAAAAAAAAAAAAAAATCTTACCTCTCCTGGGCTGCAGCTCCGCTCCGGCGCTCTTCTCTCTTCACTGCCCGTGCTGCACTGTCACCTGACTGCGTGCAGCGTCAGGTCAGAGTGCGCACACTACGTCCTGACGCTGTACCAGTCAGGCGTGTGCAGCGCAGACAGGAAGACCAGCAATGAAGGTACCGGAGCGCAGGAGCTGAGCGGTGAGTACCAGGACCCAGCTCCTGCGCTCCAGCAATGAGCGCTTCCATCTGTATTGATGGAAGCGCTCATTGCTTCCTGCGCACCTAAAAAGGAGGACTTCTGGCCGTCCGTCCTGGCCTTTAGCCGGACGGAGGACCAGGAGTCCAAAAACGGACTGTCCGGCCAAAAACCGGGCGGATGGCCACCCTACCCCTAAGCCAGGTGGCCCCGAGGGGTCCCCTTGCCAGTGGTGCACTGCCAATTATACATTGCTGTTCTCACAATGGCAATACAGTTACATGCTGCGGTGGGGCACGGGAGCAATGTCTACCTACCCAACCATTCCCTATCGGAGGCTGGCAAAGTTGGATTTCATCATCGCACTGCCTCAGCCAGGCAGCAAACAGCTCCAGATACAGGCCAGAAGAGGCCTGCACCACATTGCTGACAGCCACATGGAGGTAAGTATTTGAGTTTATTTTTTTTTATTTGGCACCCTGGTATTGGGTCATGATAGAGGATTGGAGAGGAGCACTACGGGGTCATTGTTTCTATTGGCAGCACTAAATAGGGGCATTTTGTACTTCCACTCATAAGGGGACAGATTTTTGTACTGAAAAACATTATGGGGAACACTATCTCTACTGGGGGCACTAAAAGGGGGTATAGCTTGTAATGGAACACAGAAGGGGGCATTTTTTGTACTGTCACACATTTTAAAGGAGCATTTTTTGCACTGATATGCATTATAAGGGGCTATGTTTTGCACTGGCACGCATTATAAGGGGGCATTTTTGTACAGGCACACATTATTAGGAGGTATTTTTTGCACAGGCACACATTATAAGGGCATTTCTTGAAATAGCACATATTATAAGGGTATATTTTTGTGCATGCGCACATTATAAGGGGCTATTTTCTGTATTGGCACACATTATAATGGATTATTTCAGTACAAGCACACATTATAAGGCGGAATTTTTCTACTGGCATATATTAGGGTCCATTTTTGTACTGGCACACATAAGGAAAATTATTACTACTGGGGGATTATGGGGAACATGATTACTAGAACGGACACAATGGGGGCATTATTACTATTAGGGGTACTCTAGTAGATCATTTTTTCTATTGGTGGGACTTTGGGGAACACTCATACTGTGGGGGCCACCCTGGCATAGTTTCCGCTTAGCACAATTATTTTTTGGGGATGCTATGTTTATGGCACTATTAGTGCAAGGAACACTATATGCTTGGCACAGTTTTTAGGGAACTGTGTGCCAATAATTATTGAAGGGGCACTATCTGTGTGGTACTAGTATTTTCAGGGGGACTGTTTCTGCAGTATAGTATTGGGGACTACAGCGAGCACAGTATTGGGGGTGGCAGGATGGGGCATTGAGAAGTTGGGAGTTGGGACTTATTTTACATTGGAGTGCACCTCTCATTACCATCCCTTACGGAGAGCAGCAACATGTGATAACACCTTGATGGTGTCTGGGGGACCCAGTGCAGCGTTGGGGCCACCCCAAACCTGGACACTGCAGTTTTATCTGTGAAGTTATTTGTTGAATCATAACATTATCTTTAGTAAAGAACTATTAAATTGCACCACCTACCTCAGTGTTTTTACATCCATACAAGCTTCAGCAGGATTATATTAAAGGGGTTGTCCAAGTTATTCATATCCTATCCACAGAACAAGTCATCGATATCAGATCGGTGGGGGTCCGGCACCCGACACCCCCACGATCAGCTGTTTCAAGAGAAGGTGTGCGCCGTGCCAGCACTACCTCCTCTTCACTGTTTACCTGCTCGCCGTCGCATCTGCAGCTGTGAGCAGGTATAATTACACCTAAGCCGTCCCATTCATTTCAGTGGAAAGGCTTGTTTCTATACACTTGCAATCTGCAACAAAATCCCCCCAAAATTCTGAACCTTTGTAAATATCTGTACCTGCATGTTTTCTGGCAAATCTTTCCACCACATGTGAAGGCACCCTGACACTGTCAGCACTGAGAGTGTCAGTGTAATGGCACACTCGACTAGGAGAAAAGTACCACCCAATTGCCATTTCCAGGAGGAATAACCAAGGAAAAGTACATAAGAAAGTTCTAAGGATGTACTTAGTAAAGTCAGGAGAGCACAGGAAACATATGTTGGAATATATGTTAAAGATGTCGTTCATTTGGAGAATATTTGTATTTTAAATTTTAAAAGGGTTGTATGAGATTAGAGATGGGGTCTGCCTTTTCTTCAGAAAAAGTGCCATTGCTGTTTATGACTTGTATCTGTTGTTGCAGCTCAGCCCCAGAGGCAGAATTTTGATACAATGGGTAGATTTATCATACTGGTGTAAAGTAGAAGTAGCTTAGTTGCCCATAGCAACCAATCAGATTCCAAAGGAGCAGTCAAAAATGAAAGGTGGATTCTGATTGGTTCCTATGGGCAACTAAGCCAGTTCTACTTTACAAAAGTTCGATAAATCTCCCCCAATGTATTTTACAAAGTATTAAACCTGATCTTCTGACACATTGTAACATATAATTATATTAGCACAGAGCTCCTTTAAGAAGACTGGGCTCAATCTCTAGATGTTTTTGCATATATTGATTCTCTACTCTATTCTGATTAGTTTTTCATTATATCCCCTTTGGCTAAGAATAGATCCCAGGCAAATCCAGAACAGGGTAGAATCTAGGAACAAAGCCCACTAGTATAGGAAGGTGGCATTGTTGTCTGAAGCAAGGGTTTAGCATTTAGGAGTACCTTTACTTTCACACAATTTAATTTCATTTAATAGAGAATGGTGTAAATAGCAAATCTCTAAATCACTTCATTTCAAAAAATATGTCTGCATCCACCTGAAAAAAACTGTAAAGTCATGGCCACTAGAGGTCTCACTTTCAACTAATTTGCAGTCCACTGCCTGTCACACAAGATCAATCTCTTGTAACAGAGACTCAGAAAATGGCAGAGAGGAAACGGGGGGGTCAGAGCCATCTGAGCTTCTGAGACTGATAAACAAAAACTGCTTCTACAGGAGCGTCCTGCTGTTCTGTAAGTGTGATTTACCCCTCCGTATCTATTTTGTGAGCTCTACGGTTGTAAACAAAAATAGTGGGAAGTAAGGGAAAGGATGTCATTGCAGTACAGTGCTGGCAGAATCCACAGAAGGGATATATCCCCCTGATTGTGAGAGAAATGCATCTATCTGTGCTGCTGATCGGGGAACTAATTAGGCTGAAAAAGTAATTAAGGAGGCTGAAAAAGACCCATTCTTTCCCAGTTATGAGTGTAAAAAGAAGTGCAGACATTATGTAAACTTTTTTTTTAAAACTCAAGTACGCTTTAAAAAGAAGGTGTCATCAAAATGTTTTTCTGCCAGTTAAAACCAGATAGCGACACACATCATTTTATTCATCATTTTATTTCTAATCTGTTTTTATTTTCTGATTGTAGATTTTTTAAATATTCTATTTCCGTAACATGATTGTGGGTTCGTCCATCTTACCTGAGCTGTTTTTAACAGTATTCAGAGATTTGCTTTATGGCAGTCACATGGGCCATAGACACAATAGACAGGAGGGGACCCCATTGACTTCTATAGGACCGTTTTCTACGTATGGTCTGTGACTTCTGCAGAGGTCAGGAGGGGGCAGATAACCTTTGATAATCACCTATTGTGAACGGGGGATCCTGTGTTTTCTGTATATATAAATGATATCTGTCATAGTAGGATCCTGTCTGTGATGATAATGAAATGACTGCAGTAAAGTGATCAGTATCGAGCAAGAAATGGCCCAAATTAATAGGCTGAGTGGCCAGTACAAAAACTACAAGATGTTAGGATTTTTTTTAATATAGATGACATGGAAAATTAAAACTAACATCTTCAAAAATTCTATAAAACAATATATCTAATATATAAAGCTGAGTGTATGTGTGTGTGTATGTGTGTGTGTGTGTATGTCCGCTAAAGGAATCCACACTGCTGCAGCTACAATCACAAAATTTGGCACACATGTACATCAGGTGTCCGGTAAGGTTTTAGAACAGTTTTCAGCTCTCCAGGACGTACCGTTCCTGAGATATTCCCAAAAAATGCATTAGCCAATAGTAGCCTGGTCACATG
This sequence comes from Rhinella marina, assembly GCA_900303285.1. Lineage (NCBI taxonomy): Eukaryota > Metazoa > Chordata > Amphibia > Anura > Bufonidae > Rhinella > Rhinella marina. Next base: position 107,382 of record ONZH01030664.1, on the reverse strand, counting down.
ACCCTTATCAGCCAATAGAAGCTCACAGGCAGTCTCCACACACCAGGCTTCTATGACAACCTAGCCAGTTCACTGCTGTAGGTCTGCATTAAAGAGGCAGAGCACTGTGGATGACAATGGTTCGGTTACCATAAATATAACTTATGTTTTAGACTAATTCATCATCAATCATTACCTCATACTGGATAATGTAAATTTCACATATTTACTGTTCAGTAGTAATAAAAAATGTATTCTTCCACTGCTACCCACCTTCCTCCTAAATTACTATGGTATCGACCTGTAATTCAGGCCACCATCAAAAGAAGGACTTAAAAGCTCAGACTGCACAATGCTGCTGCTCAGAATGAGCTGTTCAAAAGGACATCCCTGTGTCCATTCAGGCCCTGCGCATGACAGAGGACAGGGAGTCTGAAAGCCAGACTGTCCAGCCTAAAACAAGACCTCTGGCCACCCTAGGGGCAGGCTGATGTTAGGGTGGCCAGATGTCCGGCTTTAGGCTGGACAGTCCAGTTTTCTAGCTGATAGTGGCCACTCTAGCTGCTGTGGAGGTCACAGTTAAAGGGGCGGGCTGCTGTAGAGATCACTGTTAAATGGGTGGGCTGCTGTAGAGATCACTGTTAAAGGGGCGGGCTGCTGTAGAGGTCACTGTTAAAGGGGTGGGTTGCTGTAGAGGTCATTGTTAAAGGGGCGGGCTGCTGTAGAGGTCACTGTTAAAGGGGTAGGCTGCTGTAGAGGTCACTGTTAAAGGGGCGGGCAGTTGTAGAGGTCACTGTTAAAGGGGCGGGCAGCTGTAGAGGTCACTGTTAAAGGGGCAGGCTGCTGTAGAGGTCACTGTTAAAGGGGTGGGCCGCTGTAGAGGTCACTGTTAAAGGGGCGGGACGCTGTAGAGGTCGCTGTTAAAGGGGCTGGCCGCTGTAGAGGTCACTGTTAAAGGGGCGGGCTGCTGTAGAGATCACTGTTAAAGGGGCGGGCCGCTGTAGAGGTCACTGTTAAAGGGGTAGGCCGCTGTAGAGGTCACTGTTAAAGGGTCTGGCCACTGTAGAGGTCACTGTTAAAGGGGCAGGCTGCTGTAGAGGTCACTGTTAAAGGGGAGGGCAGCTGTAAAGGTCACTTTTAAAGGGGTGGGCTGCTGTAGAGGTCACTGTTAAAGGGGCGGGCTGCTGTAGAGGTCACTTTTAAAGGGGCGGGCTGCTGTAGAGGTCACTGTTAAAGGGGAAGGCCGCTGTAAAGGTCACTGTTAAAGGGGTAGGCCGCTGTAGAGGTCACTGTTAAAGGGGCCGGCTGCTGTAGAGGTCACTGTTAAAGGGGCGGGCTGCTGTAGAGGTCACTGTTAAAGGGGCGGGCCGCTGTAGAGGTCACTGTTAAAGGGGCAGGCCGCTGTAGAGGTCACTGTTAAAGGGGTGGGCTGCTGTAGAGGTCACTGTTAAAGGAGCGGGCACTGTAGAGGTCACTCTCGATATCTTTTAATGACACAGACTCACAAACAGTAAATGAAATAAATTAAATATACCGGGGCAAAGCCGGGTCCTTCAGCTAGTCTGATATATAAAGCTGAGTGTATGTATGTATGTATGTCCGCTAAAGGAATCCGCACCTTCACATTTACAATCACAAAATTTGGCAGACAGGTACATCACGTGTCCAGGAATGTTTTAGACCGGGTTTCAGCTCTCTAGGATTTACAGTTCCTGAGATATTCCCAAAAAATGCAAATATGGCCATCACATGATGTAAATTAGCTAATAGAAGCCTGCATGTCTTTCTCTTCATATCCCAACTGTCATACACACAGTCACATGTCCTTTATCAGGCAATAGAATCTCGCAGGTCCTTCAGTTTCGACATGCATACAGTTTCACACCAGGTTTCCATAACAACCCAGCCATTTTTCTTTACTGCTGTAGGTGCAGGTCACTGTGGATGACATTATTAAGGGAGCAGAGTGCTGTGGAGGCCACAGGACTTAAAAACCTCGCCCCCAGTCCCACTAAGCCACACCCCTACCTGGTTAGATCACAACCTGTCCCCAGGGCCGGCGTCAGCACCCGGCACACCCGGGCAAGTGCCGGGGCCCACTGTGCCCACTTAATCCTGCAGCCGCTTTCCTGGTCTTGATTAAAATGTCTGTTCTGGATTCTAGGGCAGCTTACCCCAGCAGTGCAGGCAATTTTTGCGAAGTGTGCTGTTGGGGTGAGCGGCCCCAGGACCTACCCAGAGTAGGTAATGTTTCCTACCGGACTAAAGGACCTTCCTGATGCAATCGACCATGTGACCAGTGGGGGAGGAGCCAAGAGCTGTGTTCCAGTACGGAGAGGAGCCTGGCTGGAGTGTGGTGAGGCCTAACTGTGTGTCTGTCCCTGTGTGTGTGTGTGTGTCTGTACCTGTCTGTGCCTCTGTGTGTGTGTCTGTCCCCCTGTGTGTGTCTGTCCCCCTGTGTGTGTGTCTGTCCCCCTGTGTGTATGTCTGTCCCCCTGTGTGTGTGTCTGTCCCCCTGTGTGTGAGTCTGTCCCCTGTGTGTGTGTCTGTCCCCCTGTGTGTGTGTCTGTCCCCCTGTGTGTGTGTCTGTCCCCTTGTGTGTGTGTCTGTCTCCCTGTGTGTGTGTCTGTCTCCCTGTGTGTGTCTGTCCCCTTGTGTGTGTGTCTGTCTCCCTGTGTGTGTGTCTGTCTCCCTGTGTGTGTGTGTCTGTCCCCCTGTGTGTGTGTCTGTCCCCTGTGTGTGTCTGTCCCTGTGTGTGTCGGTCCCCCTGTGTGTGTGTGTCTGTCCCCCTGTGTGTGTGTCTGTCCCCTGTGTGTGTGTCTGTTCCCATGTGTGTGTGTCGGTCCCCCTGTGTGTGTGTCTGTTCCCGTGTGTGTGTGTGTCGGTCCCCCTGTGTGTGTGTCTGTTCCCATGTGTGTGTGTGTGTGTGTTGGTCCCCCTGTGTGTGTGTCTGTCCCCCATTGTACCTTGCTTGACCCAGATAACTAATAAAATATAACTTTTAATGATGTCCTTAAAATAATGAAGATAAATAAATAAAATGTGAGCTATCCTATCTTTTAAAATTACTGTTGTCTGTGTATGCTCAGTACATTGAAATCACACCATCATGCTTGTTTGGTAATGGGGGTGTGCACATTTCCCCATCACTGTGACCAACACTAAGTATGTAATATCATACACCGTTCATTTGCTGTTGTCACTCTCTACAGCATCTATTCTCAAATGAGTTATTGGTAATGCTAAACTGGGCTAAACCACACAACAAACGCTAAAACCTAACACTGCCCCCTTCTTCAGGGGTATTGGGCAGACTTGACCATGATGCTTAATGATCCCCTACAAATAGGTTGTCAACAAAGATTGACCCCCTGTTCAGCCTATCTTCTTTCAGCTGCATCATCCATCTAAGGACGGAACTGCTAATGTGCCTCCACTCAAAAACCAGATCGGACATTACCTAGTGAACTGCCAACAGAGTTATTCATAGTTAAATGACATTCCTTGGCTGTCATTTAACAGAAATGTACACATCCCCATTACCAAACAAGCATGATGGTGTGATTTGGATGTACTGAGCATACACAGACAACAGTAATTTTAAAAGATAGGACAGCTCACATTTTGTTTATTTTTCTTTATTGTTTTAAGGACATCATTAAAAGTTATATTTTATTAGTTATCTGGGTCAAGCAGGGTATTTAGACCAGGAATGGCGGCGTAATGTGTTAAACTATTAGTTGAACCCCTGCCCAAATAGGGTCTTTTTGAAGGTATTTGTCCCCCATTGTGTGTCTCTTTGTGTGTCTGTCCCCCTGTGTATCCCTGTGTGTCTGTCCCCCTGTGTGTCCCTGTCCCTGTGTGTGTCCCTGTGTGTGCCACTGTCACCATGCCCACAGTGTTCCTATGTCTTGACGCAGCTGCATCAGGATGTTCTGTGGGGGCAAGAAGAAGATGGAAGAGGAGGCAGCGCCGCCAGCATGGAGTCCATGGGAGGCACAGGGAGGCACACTAAGGATGCAGGTAACACTACCACATGATCTACACTAGTGTTACCTGTGGTTTTACATAGGACTGCAGATAACACTACCACATGATCTACACTAGTGTTATCTGTGGTTTTACATAGGACTGCAGGTAACACTACCACATGATCTACACTAGTGTTATCTGTGGTTTTACATAGGACTGCAGATAACACTACCACATGATCTACACTAGTGTTATCTGGTTTAATAGGCTGCAGTAACCATGATCCTGTGTATTGTGGTTTTACATAGGACTGCAGATAACACTACCACATGATCTACACTAGTGTTATCTGTGGTTTTACATAGGACTGCAGATAACACTACCACATGATCTACACTAGTGTTATCTGTGGTTTTACACAGGACTGCAGGTAACACTACTACATTTTCTATACACAGATACAGATAGCCATCACTGTGTTATCTCTGCTGTTACATAGGACTGCAGGTAACATCTACTATAGTATCTGTACTCAGAGAGTTATCACTCTGTAAGGGGGCCCACTGAGACTTTATCGCCCAAGGGCCCACCTGAACCTGGAGCCGGCCCTGCCCGTCCCACTCCACAGCCGCCAGGGATTGAAAAAATGAAGGTAAAAATCACCTTCTGTCATCTGCAGGGGTGAGAGACTTTCTCCCTGCAGCTCATGCTCAGACTGCACAGTGCTGCTGTCTGAGAGTGAGCTGTTCAAAAAGACATCCCTGTGTCCGACCGGCAACACAGAAAGTATGAAAGCCTGGCTGTCCAGCCTAAAACCAGACTTCTGGCCACCCTAGGGGCAGGCTGCTGTCGAGGTCACAGTTAAAGGGACAGTCCGCTATGGAGGTCAGTGTTAAGGGGCAGATTGCTGTAGAGGCCACTATTAAGGGGTGAGGTGTTATGGAAATCACAGTTAAGGAGATGGGGTACAGTTGAGGTCACTAATAAAGGGGAAGGCCTCTGGTTTGTTCACTGCTAAAGGTGTGGGTTATTGTGGAAATCCATGTTAACGAGACAGGGGAACTGTGGAGGTCACTAATAAAGGGGTGGCCACTGTGGAGGTCGCTGTTAAGGGGGCGTGATACTCTTGGAAATCAATGTTAACGTGACGGGGTATTGTGGAAGTCACTAATAAAGGGGCAGCCGCTGTGGAGGTCACTGTTACGGGGAGGGCGCTGTGGATGTTACTGTTAAGGGGGAAGGCTGCTGTGGAGGTCACTGTTAAGGGAGGAGGGGACTGTGGAGGCTACTATTAAAGGGGAGGCGCAGTACTGTGAGGTCACTGTTAAGGCAGCGGGGTACTGTGAGGTCACTGTTAAGGGAGCGGGATACAGTGGAGGTCACTGTTAAGGGCTGCACCTTGATGGGGAGGGTGCAACTGCCCTGGGGGAAAAAATGGTTAGACGGCTGGAGGAGCTTTTAAACTAGGATCTGGGGGGAGGGTGGGGGGTAATACTAATAAGGGGGTAGATAGTGTAGATAGAGAGTGGGTCATAGGAGGGGACAGTGGGGGGTTAGTGGGGGTTGGGATTAGTGAGGAATGTAGGGAGAATATTGGGTAAAACATCAACCAAAGTAACCCAAAAACCCCGGATATTCACTTCACAGGTAATAGTAATTTAAAAAGGGGGGTAAAAAATATACATAGACCTCTTAATTGTATGTACACTAATGCCAGAAGCCTGACTAATAAAATTGGTGAACTGGAATTAGTGATGTGTGATGAGGACTATGACATAGTGGGAATAACTGAGACATGGCTGGATGATACCTATGACTGGGCAGTTAACGTACAGGGTTACAGTCTGTTTAGAAAGGATCGCCAAAACCGGAGAGGGGGAGGGGTTTGCCTTTATGTAAAGTCCTGTCTAAAGCCCACACCCCGGGAAGATATAAGTGATGGACATGAAGATGTGGAGTCACTGTGGGTAGAAATAAAAGGAGCCAAAAACAATAATAAAATACTAATAGGACTTTATTATAAACCTCCTAATATACCAGAGCCCATAGAAAATCTACTTCTAAACGAAATAGACGAGGTGGCAAATCATAATGAGGTCGTTATTATGGGGGATTTCAACTACCCAGATATAGACTGGAAAACTGAAACCTGTACATCTCATAAAGGAAACAGGTTCTTGGAAATAACCAAAGACAATTACCTTTCCCAACTAGTTCAGGACCCGACTAGAGGGACGGCCATACTGGACTTAGTATTAACCAATAGCCTGACAGAACAACAGATGTGCAGGTCGGGGGACACCTGGGAAATAGTGACCATAATATAATAACCTTCCAACTGTCATTCAAAAGAGCGTTTCTTCAGGGAGGAACAAAAATACCAAGCTTCAAAAAAGCAAAAATTTAGCCAACTAAGAGAGGCCATAGGCCTAACTAACTGGGACAAAGTCCTCAAAAATAAAAATACAGCCACAAAATGGGATATTTTTAAAAACATCCTAATATCTAATTGTGAGAGGTACATACCTTATGGAAATAAAAGGTTAAGGAACAAGAAAAAAACAATGTGGATAAATAGAGCTGTAAAGAAAGCAATAAATGACAAACAGAAAGCATTTAAATCACTAAAACAGGAGGGGAGCGAGGAAGTATTGAAAAACTACAAGGAAAAAAATAGAATATGTAAAAGACAAATAAAAACAGCCAAACTAGAGACCGAGAGATTAATCGCCAAAGAGAGTAAAACTAACCCTAAAATGTTCTTTAATTATATAAATGGTAAAAAGTATAAACCTGAAGGTGTCGGCCCCTTACAGAGTAATGAGGGGGGAGTTGCAGAGAGCGATGAGGAGAAAGCAAAGCTACTAAATATCTTTTTCTCCACTGTATTCACTGAGGAAAATAAACTGTCAGATGAAATGCAGAATATAAAAGTAAATTCCCCATTAAAAGTCCCCTGTTTGACCCAGGAAGAAGTAGAGCTGCGTCTTAAAAAGATTAAAATAGACAAATCGCCAGGACCGGATGGCATACACCCACGTATCCTAAGAGAATTAAGTAATGTCATCGCTAGACCCTTATTTCTGATATTTAAGGACTCTATACTGACAGGGAGTGTTCCACAGGATTGGCGCATAGCAAATGTGGTGCCAATATTCAAAAAGGGTCCAAAAACAGAGCCCGGGAACTATAGGCCGGTAAGTTTAACATCTGTCGTGGGTAAACTGTTTGAGGGTTTTCTAAGAGATGCTATCTTGGAGTACCTCAATGAAATTAAGCAAATAACTCCATATCAGCATGGCTTCATGAGGGATCGGTCATGTCAAACCAATTTAATCAGTTTCTATGAGGAGGTAAGTTCTAGACTGGACCGCAGCGAATCAATGGATGTCATATATCTGGACTTCTCCAAAGCATTTGACACTGTACCACATAAAAGGTTAGTATATAAAATAAGAATGCTTGGCCTGGGAGAAAATGTCTGTATGTGGGTAAGTAACTGGCTCAGTGATAGAAAACAGAGGGTGGTTATTAATGGTACATACTCAGATTGGGTCACTGTCACTAGTGGGGTACCACAGGGGTCAGTATTGGGCCCTATTCTCTTCAATATATTTATTAATGATCTTGTAGAAGGCTTGCACAGTAAAATATCAATTTTTGCAGATGAGACTAAACTGTGTAAAGTAATTAACACAGAAGAGGACAGTACACTGCTACAGATGGATCTGGATAGACTGGAGGCTTGGGCAGAGAAGTGGCAGATGAGGTTTAACACTGACAAATGTAAGGTTATGCATATGGGAAGGAATAATGCAAGTCACCAGTACATACTAAATGGTAAAATATTGGGTAACTCTGACATGGAAAAGGACCTAGGAATTTTAGTGAACAGCAAACTAAGCTCCAGAAACCAGTGTCAGACAGCTGCTGCCAAGGCCAATAAGATAATGGGTTGCATCAAAAGAGGCATAGATGCCCGTGATGAGAACATAGTCCTGCCACTTTACAAATCACTAGTCAGACCACACATGGAGTACTGTGTACAGTTCTGGGCTCCTGTGAACAAGGCAGACATAGCAGAGCTGGAGAGGGTTCAGAGGAGGGCAACTAAAGTAATAACTGGAATGAGTGGACTACAGTACCCAGAAAGATTATCAAAATTAGGGTTATTCACTTTAGAAAAAAGACGACTGAGGGGAGATCTAATAACTATGTATAAATATATCAGGGGTCAGTACAGAGATCTCTCCCATGATCTATTTATCCCCAGGACTGTGACTGTGACGAGGGGACATCCTCTGCGTCTGGAGGAAAGAAGGTTTGTACACAAACATAGAAGAGGATTCTTTACGGTAAGAGCAGTGAGACTATGGAACTCTCTGCCTGAGGAGGTGGTGATGGTAAGTTCACTAAAAGAGTTCAAGAGAGGCCTGGATGTATTTTTGGAGGGTAATAATATTACAGGTTATAGTTACTAGAGAGGGGTCGTTGATCCAGGGAGTAATTCTGATTGCCTGATTGGAGTCGGGAAGGAATTTTTTTCCCCTAAAGTGGGGAAAATTGGCTTCTACCGCACAGGGGTTTTTTGCCTTCCTCTGGATCAACTTATAGGAAAACAAGCCGAACTGGATGGACAGATGTCTTTTTTCGGCCTTATAAACTATGTTACTGTGGCAATCACTGTTAAAGGGCAATCACTGTGGAGATCTCTGCTAAGGGGGGGCGGGAATGGTGGAGGACAGTTAAGGGGACCACAACCTATCATCAGTGTTAAGGGGCAGGTACTGTTAAGGGGGTGGGCCCCTGTGGAGGTCACTGTCAAAAGGGTGGGGTGCTGTGGAACTCACTGTTAAAGGGGCAGGCTGCTGTGAAGGTCAAAGTTAAGGGGGTGGGCTGCTGTGGAGGTCCCATTTTAAGGAGACGGGGCACTGTGGGGGGTCAGTTTTAAGGGGTGGGGGCTGTGGGTGCTGTAGATGTCACTGTTATAGTGGATACTGTCGATAACACACACAAACATTAAATGAAATTGATTAAATATACCCGGGCGAAGCCGGGTCCTTCTGCTAGTTTTAATATAAAAACATAATTTATACAATAGGTCATTTTTGATGACACATTAGCTTTAAAAATCCCTTGTGATCAATATCCACAAAAGAAGTATCACGATGCATAAAAGAAACTAATCCTCTGTTGATAGCGTCAGCACACACCCCAGGACCAGAAAATTAGACAAGGAAAGGTACGTAATCCTGCTGATAATGCAGCCTATTACTACTAATGTCATTAGTCGAAAATAGCAAGAAGTGAAAATAACCGAATTTTCAGCATGAAAATGGATGCATCCGCTCTTTACAAAATTAAGGCGGGCCTAAAACTGCACAGAGACACCAAAAAGGTCCACATTATGCAACTCCGCTTTTTTAAAAATTCAAAGGATCATATCTAAGATACAATATTGCTTTTTTTAACGGTGCTTTTGGTTAAGACAAAGCACAACCTTAGTGCACATTAATGTTGTGCAACATCCTCCACAAAGCCGCGAGATTTATCCTCCTTTTTACTTACTCTGCTCAAAGTGCTCACTGCACACGGAACAACATAAATAAATGGTACAGGGGCCATTATATATACTAAGCTCTAAGAACTGCTCTCAGTAGCTGTTATCAGCACTACATCAAAGCATTATGCTTTAAAATAGAATAGATACTGGATTCCAAGAGATATCACTTACTTTTCTAATGTATTTGTACTTTGTGTTTCTTACAGAGCTAATGCAATTCGGAGCATAGGCCAAGTGTACCATTACAGGACATACATTTTCCAATATACATACTAAGTTGAGTAAACATTTCCAATCTGATTTAGAAAAGAAAATTAAGCTAGTTATTGATTTTGCTAATCTATATTTTTCTGGATCTGATGAATGAAAAATAAATGTCGAAACATTTTCAAATATGCTTAGCTACTGTACACCGAAAGATTTAGCATAATCATATTTCTAATGGAAATGCATCAGATAGTTGTAGGGCTATCTAATTGCCAGCTTGTCCTTTTATGTGACTCCATCATTCATGGCTGGAACTTTCCTGCTGATGTAGCAGGTAAAGAAGGTTTTATCTGTGCGGTGCTGTTCGTATCGGTTACAATACTACATTTTGGTTACATAGCTAATAGGGTCACAAATGGACTAGTAAAATTGAATATTGTAAGTTTAAAATAAAACCTTATCTAAGGTGCTTAGTCTTTGTTGTTGAGAATGGATCAGAGGGGCTTAAATTCCTCACTAAGGGCTCATGCACACAAACATGTGCCGTCCTTTCCGTGCATTGGGCACAGGCACTGTGTCCATGATCCGTCAGCACTGTAAAAAAATAGAACAAGTTCTATTTTTTCGTGGTGCAAAGGCATGGACAGAAAACCCATGGAAGTACTGTGGAGTTCCGTGCCTACATTCCGCACCTTCTGGATTGAGGACCCATTAATCCATAAAGCGGTACACAAACACCGTGTGCCCATATATATTGCGGACCCACTTTTTGCAGGCCACAATACTGGCACTGGTCAACAACGGTCATGAGAATGGGCCCTAAGTCCTTAAAGAGGACCTTTTACCTCTCCTGCCATGCCTGTTTTAATAGCTTCATGCATTCCCCATATAATAACAATTCTGGAGCATCTATTCTTATGGCTCTATGTTGTGCCATGCCTTTATTATTTCTACTAGAAGTTATGAATGAATTGCTAGCAGTCTGCAGTAAGGGTACAGAGGTGTGGTAACAAGAGCAAAGATTAAAATGTATAAATTATAGGTTTTACTGAATCATTTCCCACAAAACTATATATCAATCTGCTCAGCTCCTCCTGCTCTATAGTATGGTGCTTGCAGATTACACTGCATTTCTTGGTAGCAGGTTGTCTATAAGGTCTTACTCTTATGCGTATGAGTATGTACTGTGATACTGTACAACCTCCGAGTTTTAATTAATCTTTTTCCACAAAACCAAATATATAAATCAATATATATATCAATATAATATTTATAAATATATATACAGTATCTAATATATAAAGCTGAGTGTATGTATGTGTGTGTGTGTATGCCCGCTAAAGTAATCCGCACTGTCACATTGACAGTCACGCAATTTAGTACACAGGTATTCTGCTGTCCGGGAAGGTTTTAGACTGGTCTCAGCTCTCTAGGATGTACCGTTCCAGAGATATTCCCCAAAAATGCATTAGCCAATAGAACACAGTCACATGTCCTTTATCAGCCAATAGAAGCTCACAGGCTCTTTGTCTCCACGCACAGTTTCACACCAGGTTTCCATAACAACCCAACCATTTTTCTTCACTGCTGTAGGTCAGCTTTAAAGGGGCAGGGTGCTGTGGATGACATTTTTAAGGGAGCAGAGTGCTGTGGAGGTCACAGTTTGGGGCAAGTAGGGAGGCCACTCTCAAAAGACAGACTTAAAAACCCTAGCCCCCAGGTCCCACTAAGCCACGCCAACTCCACAGCCGACAGGGATTGAAAAAATGAAAGTAAAAATCTCCCTGACTTTCTCCCTGCAGTTCACGCTCAGACAGCATAGTGCTGCTGTCTGAAAGTGAGCTGTTCAAAAGGATATCCCTTTGTCCGTCCAGGCCCTGCAGAGAACAGGGAGTCTGAAAGCCGGACTGTCCGGCCTAAAACCAGACCTCTGGCCACCCTAGGGGCAGGTTGCTATGGACGTCACAATTAAGAGGATGGGGTGCTATGGAGGTCATTGTTAAAGGGCAGATTTCTGTAGAGGCCACTGTTAAGGAGAAGGGATGTTGTGGAAATCACTGTTAAGGAGATGGGTTACTGTGGCAGTCACTAAAAAGGGGCGGCCGCTGTGGAGGTCACTGTTAAAGTGGCGGGCTGCTGTGGAGGTCACTGTCAAAGGGGTGGGATTCTGTGAAGGTCACTGTTAAAGGGGCGGGCTGCTGTGGAGGTCTGTGTTTAGGGGGGTGGGGAACGGTGGAGGTCATAGTTAAGGGGACGGTCTGCTATGAAGGTCAGTGCTAAGGGGTGGGGTGCTGTAGAGGTCACTGTTAAGGGGAAGGTCACATTTTGTGGAGGTCACATTTTAAGGGAATGGAGCTCTGTGGAGGTCACTGTTAAGGGGGTGGGTTATTGTGGAAATCACTGTTAACGAGACGGGGTACTGTGGAGTTCACTAATAAAGGGGCAGCCACTGTGGAGTTCAGTGTTAAAGGGGAGGGCGCTGTGGATGTTACTGTTAAGGGGGCAGGCCAGTGTGGAGGCCACTGTTAAAGGGGCAGGGTACTGTAGATGTTACTGTTATAGTGGATACTGTCTTTTAACGATACACACAAACATTAAATGAGATACATGAAATATACCCATGTGAAGCCGGGTCCTTCTGCTAGTATCAATATATATATAAATGTACTCAGCTTCTCCTGCTCTCTAACATGCTTTAGATTGTACTGCTTTAGCATGGTGGCATGTTCTTTTTAATAGAAGTGTGAGATAAGTAAGGCTACTTTCACACTAGCGTTTTTAAATTCCGGTATTGAGTTCCGTCAAAGGGGCTCAATACCGGAAAAAACGCTTCAGTTTTGTCCCCATTCATTGTCAATGGGCACAAAACTGAACTGAAGACAACGGAATGCTCCTGAAAGCATTCCGTTCCGTCTTCAGACCGGAGAACAAACCGCAGCATGCTGCGGTTTGCTCTCCGGTCCAGGCATCCGCACCAAGACGGATCCGGAATGACCCCCAATGCAAGTCAATGGGGACGGATCCGTTTGGTGTGGACACACCAGTAATCCGGATCTGTCCTCCATTGATTTCCAATGGGGGGTCATTCCGGATCCGGCATACATACACACAGACTACATACAAACAAACATACAGACATACATACAAACATACAGACATACATACATACATACTCCCGGGACGCCGGCAGCAGGTCTTCACGCGCCTCCTGCACGCTGCGATGACGTTTCCCCACTGCGCCCAGCAGAGGGCGCTGTGGGGAATCGTCATCACTGCGCGCAGGAGGCGCGTGAAGACGTTCTGCAGGCGTCCCGGGAGTATGTGAGTATGTATGTATGTCTGTATGTTTGTATGTATGTCTGTATGTTTGTTTGTATGTAGTCTGTGTGTTGTTTTAATGTGTGTCATGTGTGGGGCCGGAGCGCTGCTCCGGCTCCACACATGTATAGCGTTAGCACGGATCCGTCGGCACCCTTTAGTTGCCGGATCCGTGCTAACGCTAGTGTGAAAGTAGCCTAAATACTGTACAACATACATACAAATAACCTCAGAGTCACAGCTATACAGGGGCAGTAAAACCAAATTAAAATCCACATTTAAGAAATAATAGAGCAATATTGCAGTACCATCTGAACATGAATTAGGCATTTCACATTCTCAGGATTTCATAATCTGTTTCGAACAGGAGGGTGCATTTGGTTCTTTTGATAAGTTTCCTTGCATAGCCTAAGGTGTCTAAAAAAAGACGAATGTACTTATTCTTTACTCTTCAAATCCACTTTCATTATCATAGAGCTATAATTGTCAATATGTTCTTAGAAACATGTACTCGGTGCACCTGCTGTCAATTGGAACAGAGGAACAGGTTCTGTGTGAGACTTGCATTGTATTTGTTTGTTCTCTGCATTTGAAATTCAAGGCGTAATTATATCCATTGGGGGAAAACAGTAGCGCTTTGCCTCAAGAAAAAAAATAAAAAAAGCAAACTACAACACAATTTAACTATTTCTTGCATAGCCAAAGAGTTCACTGATCCATAGTTTCTTCAAGGTGCATTAAGATGTATCTATTTGACGAAGCTAGGTTTAATGGTTTAATTAAATTGTATTTTTTGGGGGGCTTCTTCTTTACTCTTTTTAACAATTTGTTTATACAACTCTTTACCAATTAGGGAAAGAAGAAATAAAAACATGAATCTTTTATTCATGTGGTGTCCATATATTATGTACAAGGATAAATTAGTCCATCTTGGAACAAAATAGACAAAGAGAGAGAGAGAGCAAAAGAGATCTAATTAGTGTATAATGTTTTCCCAGTACTTTGCCTTGAAGCAGAATCAAGTGAGCTTGATATGAAGGGAAGATTGGAAGGGCGCATTGAATTCACAGGAGCTCATTGGGGGTAGGGTCACAAAAGAAGGAAATAATCAAGGATTCTAAATTGCACTGGAGCACAGCTAATTACAAGCACAAATTGAGTACACTTTATCTTATTTACTGTGGTGTGCAATGCTAACAGTACAAGGAGAGAAAGGTACAAATGAACTAGAAGCAGACAGGAAGCTCAAACGGAATGATTAGATAAAATACAGTGTAACATATATTCTTGACCAATGGGAACATCATTTTCTGTAAATAACATTCAGTTTTCACAGCAGATTAATGATTTCATAATGCATCTTGCAAGTTAGCCTTAAAGGGAACCTGTCATGTTGAACATCGTGTTTGTGCTGCAGACAGTATGTTATAGAACAGGAGGAGCTGAGAAGATTGATATATAGTTTTTTTGGGAAAAGATCTAGTAAAACTTAAATTACTGCTCATTCTTTGCTTTTGGAATAAAGAAGGTGATTGACAGTCTTCCCTCTATGACTCTGTATACGGACATAGCTGTGAATCACTGATAGGCAGGGCCAGATTAGCGCACCATTACTAGGGGCAGGGTGAATTCACTTAGTTTCGGGAGCTCCTGCACTCAATTGTATCTGCGTCCACTGGCACCGGCGGATCAAGGGAACCATCGCTTCACATGTTATCACAGGTCCTGGCAGATGCTCCTATCTAACCTAGAAACTACACCATGCTTTGTGCAGTTCTTTTACTAGATGTACAGGACTTGTAATGACATCATCACAGGTCCTTTAGCCTTCTCCACTGATGATAGGGATACTATACTGGAGCTGGACAGTAATGAGTGTAATTAGGAGGCAGGGACTTTGGTTCACTGCAAGCCTTTTCCTATGGGCCCCATAGCAGCTGCATGATCCTGTACAAGGAAGATCATCAGTGGCGTAACTACAACTAACTGGGCCCCACAGCAAATTTTTGAATGGGGCCCCCCCAGAAACTTCCTCGCAACCCCGAAACATGCAACCCTCACTCTTGTGGCTAGTCAAGATTGAGCTCTCCCAGACAAGGCCTGACAGCCGCTCCATCCGCTTTCTATAGTGTCACTGTATATAATGTCATTGTATAATACTGTTGAGGGGGGCCTGACAATAAAATCTTTCAGTCTCCCTCCTGAGGGGGCCCCTTGTGGGTCTGGGCCCCAAAGCAGCTGCTTCCCCTGCTTCCCCTATTGCTACGCCCCTGAAGATCATGCAGAAGCACATAGCATTATAAATCAGTATAATGACATGTGCTCCCTCAAGACAAGCAGTGTACAGAATGGAGGATCATACTCACACACGGAGTGCGATTTCCATGTGAAAAAGCCATAATACTGACCACTAACCCTAATACTGATGCTAATGCTAATCCTTATACTGACCCTAACCATAATACTAACTATAATGCTAATACAGAGCCTAACCCTAATACTGACCCTAACTCTAATCCCAATATTGACCCAACATTGTTACTATTCCTATCCCTAATACTAATTCTAGCCCTAATACTGACTCCTCTAACTGTGATACTATTCCTAACTCTAATACTGACCGTAAGATGAGACAATACCTTTAGTAAGATGAGACAACCCCTTAAACATTAGGTCACTATTAGGGCTCATGCACACGAGCGAGTGTGCCCCATGCCCGTATTGCAGACCCCAAACAGCAGATCCGCAATACATAGGCATCAGCCATGTGCACTCAGTATCACGGATGTGGATCAATTTACTTGAACGGGTCCACAATCCTCAAGATACAGAGCATGTCCTATTTTTTTGCGGTGTGGACCGCATCCGTAAAAAGCATGGACAAGGGCGGTCCCTGTGCATTGTGGACCACTATTTTTGATCTGTAACACGGGCACAGGGCACACATGCTTTTGTGCATGAGCCCTAATAGTGACCTAATGTTTAAGGGGTTGTCTCATCTTACTAAAGGTATTGTCTCATCTTACTAAGGCAAGATGAGACACAGTCCCGACCACCTGCCAACTTGGAAACAGCAGAGGGCTCCGGCACTGGCTGTTTCAGTAGCTCCCATTTACGACAGCATTGCACAGCATTGCACAGAAAGCTATAGTGTTTCCAACCGCAATGGGAGCTACAGAAACAGCAAGTGCCGGAGCTCTCTGCTGTTTCCTGGCTGGGAGGTGGTTGGTACAGTGTCTCATCTTGCCTTAGTTAGATGAGACATCACATTTAACTGCAACTTCCAATACCTCATATACCTCACATGATGAACATAAAATAGGACTTTCCACACGTATATCTGTACCCACTGCATTTATTATATCTGATACATAGTATACACACAGTGATACGCAGGGCCGGGACTAGGGGTAGGCGGGGGAGGCGACTGCCTAGGGCGCCATCTGGAGGGGGGCGCAGGCACAGGGGGGGTCCAAAGGGTCTGGACCCCCCCTAGAACCATTCACTTTTTTTTTTTTTTTTAAATTCCAAATTCCTCAGGGCCGCACTGCAGATTGCCACAGGCGGTGCGGCCCTGGATCTAAGAGCAGTCGGCGTGTGGGGGCAGTAGGAGATGAGCACTTCCATTGTGGAAGCGCTCATCTCTATATTCATCTGTATCGCTGTCCTCAGGACGGCGATACAGATGCCTGTGCTGCGGCAGGGGAGGGAGAGGCATCTCCCTTCCCTGTTCTTCTGATAGGCTGCAGGCACTAATGGCTGCGGCCTATCAGAGGCCAACTCAGGCAGCGCGATGACGTCATTATCATTGCGCCACCTGAGCCGGGCAGCACACAGCGCGGGACACAGGCCGGAAGAGGCCTGCACCACATCGCTGCTGATGGAGGTAAGTATTAGTGTTTTTTGTTTTTTTTTATAGATGCCATATTATAGGGGGCACCTGCTGGCAATTTCTCACTGGCCCATTTACTGGGGCATTTCTTACTGGCACATT
Source organism: Rhinella marina (assembly GCA_900303285.1). Taxonomy (NCBI): domain Eukaryota; kingdom Metazoa; phylum Chordata; class Amphibia; order Anura; family Bufonidae; genus Rhinella; species Rhinella marina. The sequence continues at coordinate 90,349 of ONZH01030664.1, read as the reverse complement.
AAGGGGGGGCACCATGGGGGAGAGGAGCACTGTGGGGGCATCTGGGGGCCTTTTTTTGGGCACATTATGGGGGGGGCAATATAGGGGAGAGCTGGACTATGGGGCATCTGGTGGCACTATAGGGTCACTATGAGGGAGGGGAGCACTATGAGGGCTCTAAAGAGGCCTTTTTTGTTGGCACATTATGGGGGCACTATGGCATCTGGTGGCAATAAGGCGGCATTTTTTATAGGCACATGGGAGACACTATAGTGGAGAGTGGCACTATGGAGCATCTGGTGGCATTATTTGGGGGCAGTATGGGGGAGTGGAGCACTATAGGGGCATCATTTGGGGGTACTATGGGGGAATCTGGTGGCTCTAAAGGGGCATTTTTTACAGGCACATTATAGGGGGCACTATGGCTTCTGCCACTAAGGGGGCATTTTTTACTGGCGCATTATGGGAGGCATTATGGAGCATCTGGTGGCACTATAGGGGCATTATTTTGGGGCACTACGGGGGAGTGTAGCACTATGGGGGGCATCTGGTAACTCTAAAGGGGCATTTTTTACTGGCACATTATAGGGGTACTATAGCATCTGGCACTAAGGGGGCAATTTTTACTGGCACATTATGGGGGAGAGGATCACTATAGTGGCATCTGATGGGGGCAGCAAGAAGGGGCATTTTTTACTGGCATATTATGGGGGACACTATGGGGGCATTTACTGGGGCACTATATAGGGGTATTTTATACTGGCATACATTATGGGGACATTAGCTCAACTGCAGGCACTAAGAGGGGGTATTTCTTGTTCTGTCATATTACAAGGTGAATTATTACTACTTGGGGGTATTATGGTGAGCTTTACTACTACTGGGGGCTATGGGGAACACGATGTCTAGTATGGGCAATATGGGGGCATTACTATTAAGTGTGCTCTGGCAGATAATTATTTCTATTGGTGGGATTTTTGGGAGCACTGTTACTTTGGGGGGGCACCCTGGCACAGTATCAATTTAGCACAATTATTTTTGGGGGACATTATCTTTATACTATTAGTGTCCGGACGCAGTTATTTTTTAGGGGACTCTGTGCCAATAATTGTTGTAGGGGGCACTATATGTGTGGTAGTTGTATTTTTCAGGGGACAGTTTCTGCAGTATAGTATTAGGGGGCACAGTATTGGGGTGGCAGGATGAGGTGTTCAGAAGATGTGAAGATGATGGAAATGTGGGAAACTAATGTTTGTTTGCATCTCTGCAGATACGAGAGATGGCTGAAAAATCATCATGGCGGTCTGGTCCGAATGGAGAAGATGAGGAAAGAGAACGTCTACAACAAAGGTGACATCACTGGATGTAAGAGGTATGGGGCGCTATGTAGGAGAGGAGATGCTCCGGCTCCTCCCTCTGCCATTTGCAGAAGAAGGATTCAGAGCTGGGTGAGGACAGCCAAGGGGGGCAGCAGGTCACAGGTGGGTGGCAGATGGTGGTGGGGAACCACAGGCCTTGAGCAGGATCTGAGGAGAGGGAAGGAGCTTCCTTGCTGTAGTCTGCTGTTGTCTATTGTATAATGTGAGGCAGGCAGTGCAGCCAGGACACGTCCTCCCCTCTTTGTATTATGTGTACAAGCGGGACTCAACAATATCATTTCAGCTGTACAGTGTTTGCTGGGAGTGGCCTATTATATTTAGGAGGGGCTTATAATAATGGGCGGGGCCAATTTGGGGGGCGCCATTTGACTACTATGCCTAGGGCACCAAACTGCCTAGTCCCGGCACTGTTGATACATAAAGTTCAAGGTAAAATAGATGCAGTGTGTACAGATATATAGTATACTGTATACAGTAGTGTACTGATATACAGTATCTGTACCCATTACATCTTTCATACCTTGTACCTGACATATCAGTACACTACTTTATATACTATATAACACATAGAGGAAGCGCTATACATAAAGGGGGCACATATAAGAGGCACTATACATAAAGGGGGCACATATAAGAGGCGCTATACAGAAACGGGCACATATAAGAAGTACTACACAAGAAGGGGGCACACATATGAAGCACTATACATATAGGGGGCACATATAAGAGGCACTATACATAAAGGGAGCACATATAAGAGGCGCTATACTTAAATGGGCACATATAAGAAGTACTATACACAAAGGGGGCACGTATAATAGGCACTATGCCTAAACAGGGGACAGGAACATTTTCTGGCCTTTGTGGACAATTCTGTACAAAGTGGGCTTTACTTCCACAATACAAAAAAAAGGTTCTCTGCTTTGTGGCATTGACGTTTCTGATCAGACAACCTGAGGCTTTCTGCTTGAATGGGCGCTTCAGATGGAGTGGACACTGGAGGAAGGACCGGCCATCTGGAAGGATGGTGCCAGACAGGATGGTCTTCTGGTGCGTGCGACATCCTTTGAACGCTTAGTTTATTCACAGTTGATGGATGGTTGCGACTAGAGATGAGCGAATTCGCTTCGTATTATTCGTAAACGTACACAAAAATTTGACCGCTAACTATACGTAAGATACGTTTGAAACGTAAGTAAATTTACGCATTCTGCGTAAGGCAGGAATACGCTCCCCTCAGAACTGGAAAAAAACAATAGTACGCTAAGGATTCGTACACACTTTTGTACGCTCATGTGTACGTGTTCACATAAGTTGCATACCTTTAACAAGTGTACGTTTGTTATTAGTGTGCAAATGTTTACAAAACACCACATAAAAACGTATAATTTGTACGCAGCTTCGTCGAATAGATTCGTATTCGATCGAATCTTGTGAAAACTTCGACAAATATTCGGTGAAGCAAATTTTGGATGATTCGCTCATCTCTAGTTGCGACCGGTTAATTCATCCTTCATCTGGTCATAAAGTCCCTCCCAAAACACCGCCAGTTGAGCCTTATTGTTCCATGCAAGTTCTGCATCCAGAGTACGAAACTAGATGGCATACTGGCCCACAGTCAGAGAGCATTGGTGTAGACGTAGCAGGGCGGAAGCAGTGGAGGAAGTGTGGCCTGGCTCTTCAAAAACCAGCGGGAAGGTAGCCAGGAAAGTCTGTAGATTAGTTGTCTCCGAACCTTCACATTCCCAAATAGGATTTGTCCAAGCAAGAGCCTCACCAGACAACAGGGACACAATGAAGGCGACCTTGAACCACTCAGTAAGGAACTTGTGCCCTTTCAGCTCGAAGTGGATCAAGCACTGGTTCAAGAAGCCATGACAGGTTTTAGAGTCTCCATCATAATGTGGCAGCAGAGGAAGTTGAATGCCAGTAGCACTCATCTCAGGTCTCGCAGGAACAAGAATTGCAGGAGTAGCAACGACTGGTGACCCTGCGATAGCTGGAAGGAAGATGGCATCCTGACGGGCAGTGATATTATACAGCACATGAACTGCATCAGGACATCCTATCGTTTGCTCTAACATCTCATCTCAAATAGTAACTCTTGTACAGCAGGCTTAGGATGATCAGTGGGGTCAATGACCTGAGAGTACTGTCATGAACCAGCAGTGTGGACCCACTGTTCCACATGACCAACTTCCTCTAAGGGCATTGCCTAAGTGAACCCCTCATTTTTCACAATACTCCTGACGGAGGGGATAGACTTTCCCGATAAGAACATCAGGTCATTACCTCTTGAAGTCGGTTGGTACATGAAGCAGCTGCGCCAGGAGAACCAAGGTGTTTCTGTGCAAGGTACCATGGGCTAAGTCAACAGGTCAAGTTGTAACCATGAGCGACAGTGCAGGACCAAGGAATGAGGCAGAGGTAAAGTCGTGCAAGCAAACGGTCAGGGCAGGCGGCACAGGTACAGGTCAGGCAATCTGGGTCAGCAACAGGAGTCGAGACGGAGCAGGCAAGGATCAGACAGGTAGCAGGATCCAGAAGACAAGCATGGGTCAGGAGTTCAGGAGCACAAACATGTACGAAATCAACCTTAGCAGGATACAAGGACCTTTGATGCTCAGCACCTGGGAAGAAGGCTGGACCACATATAGGTGCAGGAAGGGTAGGATTGGTCAGAGTGTCAACACAAGTGACTTGTGCTTAACCCTTAAATCACAGGAAGTGATGCACGTTGGCTCTTAAACAAATGCCATACTACAAACAGGTTGGAAGGTATGCTGTGCCCAGGGCTGGAAGGAAACCGTGGTGTCAGACAGAGCCCAGGAACATGGCGGCTATTAGGGAGACACTGATTTAGAAATCTCCTAGTTACACCATTGTTTATTAAATTAAATTGCGTGAAAGTAAAGTAACTTTTTAAAGCGATTTTCCAAGTTGAATTTTTATACGCGTCAAATAGATAGAGGCTGTTAAAATGATTAAAAAACTCAATTTCCCAAGCTTCCTGTGAACCTTAGGTCCTGCAACAGTGATGTATTGTTTTGGCTGCAGCGGTGAAGTGCAACAGTGATGTCGTTGGAGTATGGCACAAGACCACTGAAGCCAGTGATGCCTGAAAAATATAAAAACAATCATAATTCAACTAAAAAATATAACATGTCCTGCAAAAAAAACAAGCCTTTATATGGCTATTTAAACTGATCCATAATAGGCTGGCTACTAAGGAATTAAACCCTACCTCCCTATTATGGCTGTCATCAGGGTACGTCTTGGTGCACACTTATGCCTAGATTCTGGTATTCTGTTCCAGCATAGGAACAGAATACTATAATCGCCGGCTCTGGCATATACAGTCATGGCCAAAAGTTTTGAGAATGAGACAAATATTATATTTTCACATGATCTGCTGCCCTCTGGTTTTTATGTGTGTTTGTCAGATGTTTTTATCACATACAGAAATATAATTGCAATCATATTATGAGTAACAAAAGCTTATATTGACAGTTAGAATGAGTTAATGCAGCAAGTCAATATTTGCAGTGTTGACCCTTCTTCTTCAGGACCTCTGCAATTCTCCCTGGCATGCTCTCAATCAACTTCTGGACCAAATCCTGACTGATAGCAGTCCATTCTTGCACAATCAATGCTTGCATTTTGTCAGAATTTGTAGGTTTTTGTTTGTCCACCCGTCTCTTGATGATTGACCACAAGTTCTCAATGGGATTAAGATCTGGGGAGTTTCCAGGCCATGGACCCAAAATCTCTATGTTTTGTTCCCTGAGCCATTTAGTTATCACCTTTGCTTTATGGCAAGGTGCTCCATCATGCTGGAAAAGGCATTGTTGATCGCCAAACTGCTCTTGGACGGTTGGGAGAAGTTGCTCTCGGAGGACATTCTGGTACCATTCTTTATTCATGGCTGTGTTTTTAGGCAAGACTGTGAGAGAGCCGATTCCCTTGGCTGAGAAGCAACCCCACACATGAATGGTTTCAGGATGCTTTACAGTTGGCATGAGACAAGACTGGTGGTAGCGCTCACCTCGTCTTCTCCGAATAAGCTGTTTTCCAGATGTCCCAAACAATCGAAAAGGGGATTCATCAGAGAAAATGACTTTACCCCAGTCCTCAGCAGTCCACTCCCTGTACCTTTTGCAGAATATCAGTCTGTCCCTGATGTTTTTTCTGGAGAGAAGTGGCTTCTTTGCTGCCCTCCTTGAGACCAGGCCTTGCTCCAAGAGTCTCCGCCTCACAGTGCGTGCAGATGCACTCACACCTGCCTGCTGCCATTCCTGAGCAAGCTCTGCACTGCTGGTAGCCCGATCCCGCAGCTGAAACACTTTTAAGAGACGGTCCTGGCGCTTGCTGGTCTTTCTTGGGCACCCTGGAGCCTTTTTGGCAACAATGGAACCTCTCTCCTTGAAGTTCTTGATGATGCGATAGATTGTTGACTGAGGTGCAATCTTTCTAGCTGCGATACTCTTCCCTGTTAGGCCATTTTTGTGCAGTGCAATGATGACTGCACGTGTTTCTTTAGAGATAACCATGGTTAACAGAAGAGAAACAATGATGCCAAGCACCAGCCTCCTTTTAAAGTGTCCAGTGGTGTCATTCTTACTTAATCATGACAGATTGATCTCCAGCCCTGTCCTCATCAACACCCACACCTGTGTTAATGGAGCAATCACTGAAACGATGTTAGCTGGTCCATTTAAGGCAGGACTGCAATGATGTTGAAATGTGTGTTGGGGGATAAAGTTCATTTTCTAGGCAAATATTGACTTTGCAAGTAATTGCTGTTAAGCTGATCACTCTTTATAACATTCTGGAGTATATGCAAATTGCCATTATAAAAACTGAAGCAGTAGACTTTGTAAAAATTAATATTTGTATCATTCTCAAAACTTTTGGCCATGACTGTACTAAATACGACTGGTGTCTGTCAGATTCGATTCACTATAATGGGATCCTTCAGGTTCCAGCAAGACTACCAACATTCTGCTGGACAAAATACCTCTGCATGCATCACTATTTTGTCCTTTATTTATGTTGGAAACAGCAATGGAGATTTTTGCTGGAACCTCTGCTTCTGGTGTGTGCATAGCCTTTGAGGGGTTGTGCAGATAGTATAAATTGATGACCTACCATCAGGATTGATCAATATCTAATTGGTGGGGCTCCAACTGCCGACACCCTTGCTGCTCAGTAGTGATGATCGAGCACCGCTGTGTTCGGGTGTTGTGGCCGAACACTAGGTGGTGCTCGAGTGCTCGGCCGAGCACCCGAGTATAATGTAAGTCATTGGGAGAAGACCAGGCACCCCCTGCTCTGAAGAGGGGAGGGTGTCTGGTTCATAGGGAAAGGTGAGAAAATGGTGGAAACACCACTGAAATAGTTAGGGAACAGCATGGGGAGGATGTCTGGATGCATCTTGGACACCAAAGTCGCTGCTATTAATGATGATGTCCGACTATTACGCCACTTTTACGGAATGACAAGAATACCCCCAAAAACAGAAGATATCATCGATTTTAGAAGAAATATTGTTAGGAAACATATATTTACTTGTATATAAAGCGCAAGTAGCAGCACGCCCTCACCCCTAATGTTTTACACAGTCAGATAAGCAGCAGGCACTCGCCCTGAATGTTTTACACGGTTAGCTCAGCAGCAGGCACTCGTCCCTAATGTGTTAGACCAGATCAGCAGCAAACCCTCAACCCAAATGATTTTGAGTGTCAGCAGCACTGAAGGTCAACTTGTCAGGAGGAGGACCAGCGTGAAGAAGTGGAAGAGGAGGTGGTGGATGATGAAATCACTGGCCCAACATGGGAAGGAGGCAAGCTAAGCAAGGACAGCAGTACAGAGGGGGAGGGATCTGCAGCACCGCAACAGGCTGGAAGAAGCGGTGGGGTGGCAAAAGGGAGAAGGCAGGCCACACCAACAAGTGTGGACGATAAAAGAATTGCCATTTGCAACCTGTGCCGTACCAAAATAAGCAGGGGTATGAACACTAGCAACCTGACAACCACCAGCATGATCTTCATGGCAGCAAAGCACCCTAATAGGTGGGCCAAACACTGCCTCCTCTTCCGTGTGTTACGTGCTAGCCAAGATGCAGGCCCAGATGCCTCCCGCCCTGCACCCGGACCCTCGCAAGCACTATCAGCGAGCACATCCACTTCTGTGTCACAGCGCAGCGTACAGATGTCCATACCCCAGGCCTTTGAACGAAAGCGCAAATACCCAGCCACCCACCCACAGGCCATAGCACTAAATGAACACCGTTACAAATTGCTGGCGCTGAAAATGTTGCTTGTGGACACAGAGGCTTTTCGCGGTCTGATGGCGGAGGCTGTCCCTCATTACACAGTACCTAGCCGCCACTATTTTTGCCGGTGTGCCCTCACCACCTTACACCAGCATGTGTCCCGAAACATAACCTGTGCCCTGACCAACGCAGTTACTGGGAAGGTCCACTTAATGACTGACACATGGACAAGTGCTTCTGGTCAGGGACACTACATTTCCCTGACAGCACACTGGGTGATCGCTGTGGAGACTAGGAGCGAGTCGTACCCTGGAATGGCACAGGTGCTACCGACACAAAGGGGTTGCGGGCCCTACTTCCATCAGGATTTCTGCCACCACCTACATTAGCGGCTGCAACCCCTCCTTCTCCTCCACCACTTCCATCTAGGAATTCTCATCTTGCAGCACCAGTCAGCCATCAGTCAGTAGCTGGAAGCAGTTTAGCACAGCGGTGGGGAAGCGGCAACAGGCTGTGCTTAAGCTTATTTGCTTAGGTGACAAACAACACACCGCCACAGAGCTGTGGCAGGGTATATGGGACCAGGCTGAGCTGTGGCTCTCGCCACTCAACCTACAACCAGGCGTGGTTGTGTCTAATAACGGCCGCAACTTGGTGGCGGCTTTGGAGCTCGGCAAGCTCACACACATACTGTCACGCTCAGGTGTGGGGGGAAAACCACACAGAGCGTAGGAAGAAAAGAAGATTAGGCCTGGAAACTAAGGAAGGAAAATGGACACCTCCTATAGGAAACCCTTACTCTAATCCTGACTGACTACCAGTATGAACAGGCCTCAAAGGTAGGCGAGTTCATACACAGGAACCTAAACCAAACTGACCCTATAGGACCCTGGAACTAATGACAGGAATGAGTCCACCTGTTCCTCCAACAGGAAGGACAAACAGGAGTCTCCCTCAGGCCAAACAACTGTTTCAAATTAGTGGTTCAGCGGTTTCTCAAAATCTACACCAATTTGCCTGCGCTGCTGGTGAAGGTGCCTATTTCCGAGAGTCACCTACACCTTCCGCCGGTCTGGCAACGCTGCAGCAGCACTTACACTTGCCAGCTCACTGACTGCTGTGCGACCTGAGCACGCACTGGAACTCTACCTGCTCACAATAAAGAAGGACAGCGCTGCATGTGGAAAAGGTTCTGATAAGTGGCCTAGTGTCACAACTAGGAGGGAAAAGTTTTGGAAAATAGTAAAGGAGTACCTAGATGACAATGTCAACGTCCTTAGCGATCCCTCCCTGCCTTATAATTATTGGGGGTCTAAGCTGGACATGTGGCACGAACTGGCGCTCTACGCCTTGGAGGTGCTGGCCTGCCCTGCTGACAGTGTTTTGTTGGAGCGGTTATTTACTGCTGCTGGGGGCATAATAACTGCTAAGCGCATCCGCCTGTCAACTGAAAATGCTGACGCTAATCAAAATGAACAAGGCCTGGATTGCCCCTGACTTCGCTACCCCACCAGAGGAACTTTAAATGTGGCTTTTAAGGTGTATTGAATGCACTGTATTTCCATGAACCCCTTCCTCTTCTCGTCCTCTTCCTCCATCATATCAAACTGCTTATTGCTATTATTACTGCTTTGCGCAATCAGGCACAGATAGTTTAGGGATAGGATTTGGCTAGGCAGGGCTAGTCGTTCTGTTGAAAAGACCCAAAAGTCCTTTTAAGAACTTTTGTTATATCTGGCTGCAATATTGTTATTCTTGATGGTCAAAATTTGCGCAAGTTTGCCTAATCTTAACACCAGCTGCGCAGCGTGTGCAGGACAATGTATGTTTCTCCTATATACCTGACATTTATTGCGTTTCTGTCTGCTGCTAATCACAGTGACATTACATGTGCAGGACATTATATGTTTCTCCTATGTACCTGACATTTACTGCGTTTCTTTCTGCCGTTAATCATGGCAACATTAGTAATGTTGCATTCAATAGCTACAGAAAAAAATACACCGGATTTCTGTTTTTTGGGATACACAAATGTTAGACAGCAGACGCTGAAAAGGTGGTGTTAGGGTCAGGCAATCTTGCACAATTTTTAACCCACCACAAAAATAATATACTGCAGCCAGATATAACAAAGGACTGTTGTGTCTTTTGAACAGAACAACTAGCCCTGCCTAGCCAAATCCTATCCCTACACTATATGTGCCTCCTTAAGCAAATGTTATACAGCAGACACAAAAGAGGTACTGCGGCTTTAATTAACGGTAGAAAAAATAGCAACGGATGTCAGGTATATAGACTACAGAACGGTTCTAATGCACACGCTGTGCACGTGGTATTAGCATCAGGCACACTTGCGTTCTTTTTGCCCCAAAATAAAAAAAAATGCAGCCAGATATAACAATGGACTTTTGTGTCTTTTGAACAGAACTACTAGCCCTGCCTAGCCAAATCCTATGCCTACACTATATGTGCCTCCTTGCGCAAATGTTATACAGCAGGTGCAGCTGAGGAACTGCGGCCTTAATTAACGGCAGAAAAAATAGCAATGGATGTCAGGTATATAGACTACAGAACGGTTCTAATGCACACTCTGTGCATGTGGTATTAGCATCAGGCACACTTGCGTTCTTTTTGCTCCCCCAAAAAAAAAAAAATTCAGCCAGATATAACAATGGACTTTTGTGTCTTTTGAACAGAACTTCTAACCCTACCTAGCCAAATCCTATCCCTACACTATATGTCCCTCCTTGCGCAAATGTTATACAGCAGACGCAAATGAGGAACTGCGGCCTTAATTAACGGTAGAAAAATAGCAACGGATGTCAGGTATATAGACTACAGAACGGTTCTAATGCACACTCTGTGCACGTGGTATTAGCATCAGGCACACTTGCGTTCTTTTTGCCCCAAAATAAAAAAAAAAACGCAGCCAGATATAACAATAGACTTTTGTGTCTTTTGAACAGAACTACTAGCCCTACCAATCCAAATCCTATCCCTACACTATATGTCCCTCCTTGTGCAAATGTTATACAGAAGACACAAATGAGGAACTGTGGCCTTAATTAAACTGTAGAAAAAATAGCAACAGATGTCAGGTATATAGTATACAGAGAGTAATACGCCATGCACCAGCTGCGCAGGTGGCGTTAATGTCAGGCCACCTTGCTCAATTTTTAACCCCTTAAAAAAAAAATATATATATACAGTATATATATATATATATATATTGCAGCAAAATATAATAACCCTTAAAAGGGCTTTTGGGTCTTTTCAAAAAAAATACTATCCCTGCCTAGCGTTCTTCTCTCCCTACACTATCTGTCCCTCCTTGCAGTAGATCTCCCTGACTCGGTATGAGCCGGTCACATGTCACCGGGTGCTTTATAGCATCTGATGACACGTTCCCGTCCAGCCAATCAGTGTAATGCCAGTAGCAAACATGGCTACTGGCATTACAGTGAATGCTAGTACCTCCCCGCATGCTAATTGGCTAATTAGCATGTGGGGAGGGGACTCGAGCATGGCGCTCGAGCACAAGCGGTGTTCGGCTGAACACCGCGTGGACCCGTGCTCCACCATGTTCGGCCGAATGCCATATTCGGCCGAACATGTTCACTCAACACTACTGATCAGCTATTTGAAGAGGCTGCAGCACTCGTGTGAGCATTATTTCCTCTTCAAGATTACACTGCCCGTCATCTTCTAAGTCTCGGCAGTGCAATGTATGTAATGACAATTGCTTGTCCCATTCACTTAAATGGAATGAGCACTTGCAATCAGACTGTCCCACTGCTGAAAGCAAGACAATGCTCGTACAAGCAACACCTCTTCAAACAGCTGATTGGTCAGGGTGCCGAGAGTCAAACCCCTATCGGTCAGATATTAGTGACATATCCTGAGGGGCTGCACAACCCCTTTAAGAAGGGTATAGAAAGTTTGAGTTCAACATGCCCGATCCTCTGATTCTTTGGTCTTCCTTCCCTGGACTGGGGCTCCTCGGTTATTTTGCATCTTTGGTACCTTAGCAGATAATACTACTTTCACACTAGCGTTTTTGTTGGATTCGGCAGGGTTCAGCAAAAACGCTTCCATTACTGATAATACAACCATCTGCATCTGTTATGAATGGATCCAGTTGTATTATCTTTAACATACCCAAGACAGATCCATCATGAATTCCATTGAAAGTCAATGGGGGACGGATCAGTTTTCTATTATGTCAGAGAAAATGGATCCATCCCCATTGACTTGCATTGTGGGTCATGACGGATCCGTCTTGCTCCGCATCCCAGGACGGAAAGAAAACTGCAGCATGCTGGTCTCCGCTGTTAGAACGGAACAGAATGCATTTTGGAGCACACCATTCTGTTCATTTATGTTTTGTCCCCATTGACAATGAATGGGGACAAAACAGAAGCGTTTTTTCCCAGTATTGAGACCCTATATCAGATCTCAATACCGGAAAATAGAAACGCTAGTGTGAAAGTAGCCTAAGCCGCCACCAGTAGAGTCTGGCAGGAGCTTGATCTCTTCTTCCAATTTAGAAGGCTATTCTGGTTTCAGAAAATAAATGTTATTTTTTTGTATTTGATTTTCCAGCATACCTAGTAGTAGTGTCTTCTGGTGACTCCTGCGCCTGTGTGTCCATCACATGATTATGGACAGATTATTATCCACAGGAAGTAAACAATTAAGTGGCCTAATAAATGACGGGAGGCAGAGAATGCCAATACCAAAGTGCCATGTGTAAAGCATTTTAGATCATGTAGTACGACATGGGAGAAGACATTATTCTGAACATTAAAGTGCTTCATTATAAAGGCTAAAATTCCCATTGTTATGTTCCCTTTAATAAAACGGTGGCAGTGATTAGATGTGACTCTCCTTTGGAAATGTTAAGTTCCCTGCTGCTTTCCTAAAAGTGCCTGCTATCAAAATCCCATGAAACCAATAGCAATATTATTGGTCTGCTCTTGCATGAGAAATCTGTTTGCAGATTTGGTCTTGGCCTTGCATATGCTTAAACCAGGTGTGAATACATAAAATATGCAGAGTATAAGTCTTTTTCCATATTTCTTCTTTATAAATTCAGGTCTAGTTTTGCCAACAAGACATGCATCCATTAATTGCAAATAGTAAACACTGTTTGAAGCAGGGCTGTGAAGTCTGAGTCGGAGTCGTGGAGTCGGATACCATTTTGGTGGAGTCGGAGTCGGTATAAAATGGACCGACTCCGACTCCTAAAATATATAATGAATTAGTACATTTAGTTCAGTGCAATAAGTGCTGAATATATTTTTATAAGAATTTGTGAAAATGATGAAATGTCCTATAAATGTCTGTTCTATTCCTGGTCTAAGGATTTAGGCTTTTAGTTGAGATGACCGTGTACTGCCCTTTATGTCCAGTGCATGTTCTCTCTGTATGCTCTATGTTTCCTCTGAGCTCATGTTTGGAGAGGCTAGCTGCTCTCATGGCTTCTATCTGCTGCTGATATAAAACACCTAGAGCCTTATGTATGAAAACTGTCTAGGTGTAGAAGTTTCTTTGTTGCCCATAGCAACCAATCAGAGCTCCCCTTTCATTTCATATAGTGCTCTGGAGAAATGAAAGGGGAGCTCTGATTGGTTGCTATGGGCAACAAAAAAAGTCTTAGACCTAGACAGTTTTCATACATCAGGCCCAGAGGCGTAGCTACTGGGAAGGGGGGGGGGCAGGGGAGGCGATGCTCCGGGCCCAATACCTCTGGGGGGGCCCAGCAGGAATGGCCTTAGTACAATCAGGCGAATACAAGTGAGCGCTTCCATTATGGAGTCTGATGGGGGCACATTAAGCCGATCTGAGGTCTGATGGGGGCACATTCTGATGATCTGAGGTCTGATGGGGGCACATTCTGATGATCTGAGGTCTGATGGGGGTACATTCTGCTGATCTGAGTTCTGATGGGGGAACATTCTGCTGATCTGAGGTCTGATGGGGGCACATTAAGCCAATCTGAGGTCTGATGGGGCACATTAAGCCGATCTGAGGTCTGATGGGGGCACATTAAGCCGATCTGAGGTCTGATGGGGCAGATTAAGCCTATCTGAGGTCTGATGGGGGCACATTCTACTGATCTGAGGTCTGATGGGGGCACATTAAGCCGATCTGAGGTCTGATGGGGGCAAGGGACTGTTAGTTTAGTGATGTAAAAGCTGGGGACAGATTTCCTTTAACATAGGAGTCCTCTTTTTTACTCCTATTAATCCTACATTTTACTGCATTATGTGGTAGAGTATTTAGAGTAGGATATGTAGAAAGTCTATTGTACTGTACTTAGCATAGATGATCTAGCAGTTTATATAGTCATCTTGCTAATACAGTATTATAACCACAACTAGTAGTATGTGCCTGTGAAGTTGGAAACGTGCGTTTGGGAAGCCAATAAGTGGGGGGCCCACTCAAGTATGTTTCGTCCCCCCATGTGCTGAACCTCTAGCTACGCCTCTGATCAGGCCCTAAATGATCTGTACCCAGAGAAGCCTGATAGATTACAAACTGTTTTTGTCATGACTTATCTGTACTATTGATTTTATGCAAATTTGTTTAAAGTTATCACTTAAACATGCTCCATGTATGATGGAGTAGGAGTCGGGAGTCAGAGTCGGAGTCGGAGTCGGGGCGAGGGGAAATTGAGGAGTCGGAGTCAGGGCTTTGGCTTACCGACTCCACAGCCCTGGTTTGAAGGGAGTACAACTCCAATAAGAACTTTGACGAAGCTTCAGCGAAACTGCTGAACCGAATTTTTCAAAACTCCGCTCATTTCTAGTTGCTGCCATAAGGGACATTTTGGCTGTGTGATATGAAGATCCAAATCAACTGTGACCCATTGGATAGTTAATTCACTGTGACTGATCACCTGATCAGTACTGTATGTACTGGTGTTGAAGGGTTGTTACCATCTTAAGCTGGACATACACATTCAATAGCTCTCATTAGCTATCCATATCTCTCCCGTCTCCCTCCCGGCTTCCTCACACACATACACAGTTGGCTTGGCCAAAATTGTGTGTGTATGCTTTGGAGTGAGCACAGAAAGCCACTGCCAGACCATTCTGGTGGAAGTTTATCTTCCTCTAGAACAAAAGGATCCAACAATCATATTAAGGGCCCATTCACATGACTATGTGAACGGGTCCGCATCTATCCCGCAATTTTGCAGAATAGATACGGCCCCGTTCACTTCAATGGCCGGCATGGGATCTTGCCGAGCCGAGGCTCCGTGCTGCGGCTCCGCAAGAAAAAATAGAACATGTCCTATTCTTGCCTGCAATAGCAGACCAGAATAGGCATTTTGAATGGGGTGCCGGGCTGTGTGTTCCGCAAATTGCGGAACACACGCAGGTCGGCATCCGTGGAATTGCGAATCCGCATTTTTGCGGATCCGCAATACCACGGCCGTCTGAACGGCCCCTAAATGTAATCCTACCAGTGATGTTGGGGGGAGTTAGAAGCTCACCACACAAATTAGTGTGTCGACCAAACCCACTGTTCTTCTCTGTGCGTTTGGCTGAAAAAAGTATAATGTATATGTCCAGCCAGACATCATGGAAGAGAACCCCTTTATTCCATACTGGTGGTAATCAAAGGTCACAATACTGTTATGTTATGTATATTATTTAAATCTTGAGGAATTCTACATATACTTATGATTGGGCACTGCATAGTGTTTGGCACTATCATTAGTAGCCTCCCCTAGGTAAACCAGTACTCCGGGTGTTTCAGAGTCTAGCAATACACCTGGGAAAAGCACCCTTGAAATGTGATTATAGGGTTGAGAAAACTGGTGTTTCATGTATTACAATTTGTGTAAAATGGGAAACAGTTCCAATGAAGTTAGCAACTTAAACATAACTGTTTTGGTATGTAATTTTACAAGAATATTGTTTTAAATTGAACCACAAATATTAAATCTAATCATTTTCAAATTCTTTACTTTTCATCACTCCATGACTTTATTTTTCTACTGGTAAATTCTGTGTTGATAGTGTGTTTGAATGAGCTAAGTGTAGACATTATTATGATATTGCTTAAAGTGGCAGCAAATACCTAATAAGCTGTCACTATTCGTGAAATCCTAGCCATCTTGTTATCATTGAAAGCAATGTTCTGTTCACAGACTGTCTTATATGCATGTGCAATAATAATTTATTTTCTACCTAAATCCCCATCTGTCATCTGCTCTCTAATTTCATATTATGTTAATGTATCTGTAATCTATTTACATTCTTCCCATGTGTTTATTTTAATATGCAACTTGACATTGTCTTCCGAAATTGAGAGCTCAAGGTAGATGTCTCATCAATGTCATTTAAGCTTATTTTATCAAATCATGTCCAAATGCTACTTTCCTTTTCTTTACTTGGCACAGTAATTGAACATAAATTAGAGGTGATGGGTAATGCACCCAAATGAGCAAACAATTGACAAGCCCAAATTTACTCTACTGGTCTGAGTGATGAAGACATCAGAAGACCAATATGAATTGATATTTTTATATTTTTCATTAGAGAAAATATGCATGATATTTTCATAAACCTCAGATAGATAAGTCGTGAGTGGCAAGATAGGATGCCTAGCAGTGTATATACTGGATCCTTTACAGCAAATGAATCAATGAGACATACTGAAAAGCATCATAGATGCTATTAAAGGGTCCCTAACGTTTCCAAAAACTTTTGATACTTTTGATACATGTCAAAAGTTTATATCAGTGGGGGTCTGAGTGCTGAGATTCTCAGTGATCATCACAGGCATCCATAACCCTTTTGATGCACCCCATAATCCTATTGGCCTTGGCAGCAGCTGTCTGGTACTGGTTTCTACAGTTAAGTTTGCTGACCAATCTATCCAGATCCATCTGTAGCAGTATACTATCCTCATCCGTGTTACTTTACACAGTTTAGTGTCATCTGCAAAAATTTATATTTTACTGTGCAAGCCCTCTACAAGATCATTAATAAATATATTGAAAAGAATATGGCCCAGTACTGACCCCTGTGGGACCCCACTAGTGACAGTGACCCAATCTGAGTGTGTTAACTTATTTCCTCATAGAAACTGATTAAATTAGTTTCACATGACCGATTCCTCATGCTGAGCCATGCTGATACGGTGTTATACGCTTATTTTCATTGGGATACTGCAAGATAGAATCTCTTAGAAAACCTTGAAACAGTTTACCCATGACAGATGTTAAACTTACCTGCCTATAGTTTCAGGGTTCTGCTTTTGACCCCTTTTTGAATATTGGCACCACATTTGCTATGCTCTAATCCTGTGGAACGCTTCCTGTCAGTATAGAGTCCTTAAATATCAGAAATAAGGGTCTGGCTATGAAATTATTTAATTCTCTTAGGATTCGTGGGTGTATGCCATCTGGTTCATACAATTTGTCTATTGTAATCTTTTTAAGACACCGCTGTACTTCTTCTTGGGTGAGAGAGGCCACTTTTAGTGGGGAGCTTATTTTGACACACTGCATTTCATCTGACAGTTTATCTTCCTCAGAAAAAAACTGAAGAAAAAAAATATTTAATAGATTGATTTCTTCTCATTGCTCTCTACAACCTCTCCTTCATCACTCAGTAAGGGACCAGAACTTTCAGGTATGCTTTCACTTTCATGTATGCAGTATGAACTACTGGTTTCTGGCCCTGCTTCATTGACTTTTTTAGGCATCTTTTTGACTAGGCCAATCTCAGACTTTTTCTTCAGCCATTAAGATGTAGACTCCAATATATTATTTGTGTAATAAAATCAAGAATGCGTCTCAGAAGCAGGTGGGAAAATTTACATTGGAAATGTATAAGTATTTATGTATTTGATTTTATGAATCACGTAGTTCTATAGTTGGTGTTGCATGAATGCAAAAAAACGTCTCATTGCAAATTATTGATCATGTAAATTGTTGCATGCAAATTATCGATCGTGTAAATTTTTCCTGCTTAATTTACAAAATTGCAATTTGCATGGCTGATGAGGCAGAAAAAAAATCACATACATATAAATGTAAATATGAGATGATAACGATTCTTGTGACCACTACTTCTACAAACCAACTAGGACATTCACAAGAATATCAGATATACTCCATAGTACTGATTTACATAAAATATATGCTGACATAACTAACCATTCCATGCAGGGCCACTAACAACATTGGTAGCAAAATGCATTTTTGAAGTCCAATGTCTTTTTAATTACAGCTGCTGCATATTTTTGGGTTTGTCTAAAAGTGAAGGAGAGGAATATACTGCAACCAAAAGGCTGTGGAGAACAGTTATTGGGACCACCATCTTGGTCTAGTTAGAATTCTGAATTCTGACATGTATTTCATGTGTTAAAAGGAGAAAGATGGCAAGAATAAAAGTCTGCGTGTGTGTGTGTGTATTTGTGTTTGTGTGTTGTGTGTGTGTGTGTGTGTGTGTGTGTGTGTGGGGGGGGGGGGGGAATTGTGCCCACCTAAACCCAGACAAACAATTAAACAATGACCCCATCTTGGCCAATAGAAGACATGTGACATGTGAAAAGTGCAATGGAGTTATCATAATATCCAACTCTCAACACTCTTAAAGCTTCATTCTACTCTCCTTGGCAGAGCTATAAGCCTATTGAAATACTGATGTATGTACCCCAAAATGGTGGCATTGCAATCTACAACTTATCCCACAAAAGCAAGTGTATACACAAGTAAATTGAAGGAAATTCTTTTTAAATGAAAAAAGTTATGAAAAGGGAGTCATCCCATAATTATAATTAATGTAAAAAATTAAAATCAGAGATAACATAGTACATGACAATCTCTTGCTAACAAATCTAGAACCAGCCCTGTACCTCATATGGATCCAGAGATCTCCCCATTCCTTGCTCTGCTAGATTTATATCAAGCTCACAGCTAAAGGGGAATGTCTTTTCTGCTGCAAATAAAGGGGTGTGTCCATTCTCTCCCTATCACAACTCAGAAGGCAGTAGATGAAACGGAGCATGTGTGGCCTTCTCAGTGAGTAGGACAGAGAAATAAGAAAACATCAAACAGCAGGTGGCGCTATACAGATATATTTTATTGAATAACTCAGTGGCTATGATAAAATTTTAATTCCATGCAATTATAAAAGAATTCAGATCCAGGAGCTAGGTTGAATTTTGTAGAATACTTTTTGTGGGACAACCTCTTTAATGATCTTGACACTTTATTAATGGATTATTATGGCATGGTGAAACTTTTACATTTTAGTACAGATCCAGTAACGTCTGACAATTTCTTAAAGTGTAACTGTCATGTTAGGTAATTTTTCAGAATCAGCTTCCATATGGGTATACATGAGAAATAACAGTATTTCTGCCTATTTGTATAATCTAGCATTTTGAGTTATGTTTTTCCCTCTGCAATATGTCTATAATTCTCAACTTTTTCAGCTTGACTATTGGATGAAGACTAGCTGATCATCATGTCTGCCACAAGACACAACATAGATAAAGAGGAATACCTGCTCACTAACTCTCTGTAGCACCCCCTCAGAAACAGCAGCAGTGGTGGAGGACAGTTAAGCAGTTTAGGTGTGAATCCAACAGTGAAATAAGACAGTAAATCACTTGCAAGCCTCTTGTTAGTCTCTGTGCTTCTCTCTACCTGTGGCCCCTCCCTCCTCCTTGTCCCCTTCCTGTCTCTATAGATTTCTATGTAATCCGTCTTTAATGGTCTTCACTGAAAACCTATTTAGGGTCCATTCACAAATCCGTAAGCGTTCTGTGGTCCACAAATTGCGGATCTGCAAAAAATGGATACCGGGCATGTGCGTTCCACATTTTGCAGACCACACATGGCCGGCCCTGTGATAGAAATTACTATTCTTGTCTGCGATTGTGGACAAGAATAGGACATGCTCTATCTTTTTAGCGGGGCTGCGGAACGGAACTACAGATGTGGACAGCACACAGTGTGCTGTCCGCATCTTTTGCTGCCCCATTGAAATGAATGGGTCCATACCCATTCTATAAAATTGCAGAACGGATGTGGATAGAGAAATACGGTCGTGTGAATGGACCCTAAAACACTGAATTAACATTTAGATAAGAGGTAGGAGAGCAGGAAAGGTACCTGATAAGAGGTAAAGGAAGCATCTTTCACTGATGAGATATATTACAAAGTTTCTTGCGTTCACCATTTCTGAAAAATAAAATAAAATTAAATGACAGTTGCACTTTGAATATTTTTGTATTTTACATGTAAGCTATGATTCTTTAAAAAAAGTTAGCCCTGGCCTTAAAAATGTACAGATCGCTTGATTAAAGGGGTTTTCTGCCTTATCATTTTCGTTCTCCTTCCACATTGATAACAATTACTTTCCAAATATGGTTGTGTTCCCGTGGACCTGGTCACGTGGTGCCAGAACTCTATAATATCTCTGGAAGTCATGATGTTCTTCTGTTCTGAGTCTGTACCAGTGATTCAGATGACTGGAAAATCTTCAATGTCACTGCAATCAGGGAGGTGGGGAGCAGAAGTACTTCACCTCCTACTGGTCATTGTCAGAGTGCAGTTCCACAGGTGCTCTGTATCCTCCAGAGCTACTGGCATCATGGCTCCTCATTGCTCTGTGAGGAAAGCCATAATGTCAGAAGTGCAATACTGGAGGTCAATGATTGGCTGCAGAGGTCATGTGTTGATGAGAAAATCAGGAGTGCATCATAGTGGTGGCACTGGATTGGCAACGGGTTAGAACTTGTGAGCACTGATTTTTTTTATTTATTATTTTAATGTTTGTTTTTATTTTCAAGCTTAAGCAGCCTACTTTGTTAACGTGTAAATGCTGTACTTTCATTATTACTAGAGATGAGCGAGCATGCTCGTCCGAGCTTGGTGCTCGTTCGAGTATTAGGGTACTCGTAAGTGCTCGCTGCTCAGACGAGTATCTCGCCATGCTCGAGGAAATGGCATCTCCCGCATTTTGAATGTTTGGCGCCTATAACTCAGCCAATCACAAGCCAGGAGACTCTGCGGTACACCCAGCACCACGTGGGGCCCTTACATGTCGATAGCAGGGGTTG
Organism: Rhinella marina; assembly: GCA_900303285.1. Classification (NCBI taxonomy): domain Eukaryota; kingdom Metazoa; phylum Chordata; class Amphibia; order Anura; family Bufonidae; genus Rhinella; species Rhinella marina. Next base: position 69,625 of record ONZH01030664.1, on the reverse strand, counting down.
GCTGGCCAGATCAGGTGACCCTGGAATATACTAGTGACGTCCAGCGGTGCTCGGCTCAGAGGCTGTCTGGATGTCGTTAGGGACAGATCTGCTGCGTTTCATGGAGAGTGTTAGGGCCTGGATTTAGTTCTCTGTTAGGCAGGAGTGATCTCAAAAGAACCCAACAGCCCTTCTAAGGGCTACAAGACACTTTTTTATCTCCTGGCTGGGCTGGCTGGCACTAGTAGTGCAGCTATCGCCATATATAACCCTTTTTTTATTGTTTTATCTCAGTGATACAAATCCATTTCATACAGCTGTGTGGAACCATTCTGTGTGTCACAGTTCAGCTGTCCAGTCACCACAAAACACAATCTGTATTTTCTGTCCAGGTGACCCATACTGTACGTCACGTAATCCAATACGGTCATTTGCTCTCACTGATACAGCTACATTAGAAAAATCTGAGTGCGACATTTTTCTGGGTTGAAGTGAAAATAGTCACAGTCAGCAGGGGCTTAGTTTGCTCTCTGATATATTCTGCACTTTACGTTAAAAAAAAACAAAACAAAAAAAAATTAGTTTTTTTGTTGTTTTATCTCAGTGATACAAATCCATTTCATACAGCTGTGTGGAACGATTCTGTGTGTCACAGTTCAGCTGTCCAGTCACCACAAACCACAATCCGTATTTTCTGTCCAGGTGACCCATTCTGTACGTCACGTAATTAAAAAAGGTCTTTTGCTCTCACTGATACAGCTACATTAGAAAAATCTGAGTGCAACATTTTTCTGGGTTGCACTTAAGCAGACCAAGTCTGCCTAATCTAATAGTTTCAGTGTAATTGCTCCATACTGCACAGTACGTAATAAAATACGTAATTTTGCTCTAACTTATCCACCTATATACAAACCATAATCCGTATTTTCTGTCCAGGTGACCCATACTGTACGTCACGTAATTAAAAAAGGTCTTTTGCTCTCACTGATACAGCTACATTAGAAAAATCTGAGTGCGACATTTGTCTGGGTTGCACTTAAGCAGACCAAGTCTGCCTAATCTAATAGTTTCAGTGTAATTGCTCCATACTGCACGGTACGTAATAAAATACGTAATTTTGCTCTAACTTATCCACCTATCTATTAACTTGTTCAGATTGAACAAGTTTGTGGGTTTCAGTACATCAGGCCCATTTTTTATTTTTTTGGGTATATATAATACACTTATATACAGAAAATGTTGAACCCCAGGGCTAAGGGTCGAGGACGAGGGCACGGGCGTGGGCATTCAATTACTGCAGGGGGCAGAGGCCGTGGTCCTGGGCAGGGTGAGACAGTACCTGCTGATGAGGTAGCAGGGGAACGCCTCAGAGCTACACTCCCTAGCTTCATGTCTCAACTTCCAGGGACACGTGGTAGAGAACTGTTGAAACCACAACAGTGCGAACAGGTGATGTCGTGGATTGCGGACATTGCTTCAAGTAATTTGTCCACCAGTCAGTATTCCACGCAGTCCACCCACGTTACCCAAGGGAGCACTCCTCTGGCTCCTCCACCTCAACCTCCTTCCCCCCCGTCTGAACCCTCCCAGGAAAATTTGGAATGCGATCCGGCATACTCTGAGGAACTGTTTTCTGGACCCTTCCCAGAGTCACAAACCACTTCTCAGGTTGCTGCTGACCTCTTTCCCGATGCCCAAGTTTTTCAACTGTCGCAGTCTGAGGGTGATGACATTGTTGACTTAGTGGAAGAAGTTTGTAAAGAGGTGACGGATGATGAGGAGACACGGTTGTCAGACAGTGGTGAAGTTGTTGTCAGGGCAGGAAGTCCGAGGGGGGAGCAGACTGAGGAATCGGAGGATGACGAAGTGACTGACCCAAGCTGGGTTGATAAGCCGAGTGAAGACAGTGCTTCTGAGGTGGAGGCGAGTGCTGCACCAGAACAGGTTGTAAGAGGCAGTGGTGTGGCCAGAGGGAGAAGCAGGTCCAGAGCTGGTGCATCAGCAGCAACTGTTTCACGTAGTGAAGCTCCCATGGCGAGGCCTAGATGTTCGCAAGTCTGGAGGTTCTTTAAAGAAATTGAGGATGACCGATGGACTGTGGTGTGCAACTTGTGCCGCACCAGGATCAGCAGGGGTGCCACCACTACTAGCCTAACCACCACCAGCATGCGCAGGCATATGAGTGCTAAACACCCCACTCAATGGAACCAAGGCCGTTCACCTCCTGCGGGTCCCACCACTGCTCCTTCCCCTGTGTCACTCGCTGCCTCTGCTAGTCAACCCCCTGCCCAGGACCCCGGCATGAGCGTCTCCCACCGGAAAACCACACCTTCGCCTCCACGATCCTTCACAGCATCCACCAATGTGACCCTGCACAGCATTCAGCTGTCTTTACAGCAGACGCTGGAGCGCAAGAGGAAATACAGTTCCACCCACCCACATGCCCAAGCCCTTAACGTCCACATCTCCAAATTGCTGAGCCTGGAGATGCTGCCCTATAGGCTGGTAGAGACCAAGGCCTTTCGCAATCTCATGGCGGTGGCTGCCCCTCGGTATTTGGTCCCCAGTCGCCACTATTTTTCCCGATGTGCCGTCCCAGCCCTACACCAGCACGTGTCACAGAACATCATCCATGCCCTGACCAACGCTGTTTCTGAGAAGGTCCACCTAACCATGGACACGTGGACAAGTGCTGCTGGGCAGGGACACTATATCTCACTGACGGCACATTGAGTTAACTTGGTGGAGGCTGGGACCGAGTCTGACCCTGGGGCCGCTCATGTACTGCCCACACCGAGGATTGCGGGGCCTACCTCGGTCACGGTCTCACAGACGTACTATGTCTCCTCCGCCGACCCCTCCTCCTCCTCCTCCAAATTACCATCCGTGGGCATGGCGCCTTCAGTCGGTAGCTCTAGGCGCAGCAGCAATGCATTGGCTAAGCGCCAGCAGGCGGTGCTCAAACTGCTGAGCTTAGGTGACAAAAGGCACACCGCCCAAGAGCTGTTACAGGGCATCACAGCGCAGACCGATCTGTGGCTGGCACCGCTGAACCTCAAGCCAGGCATGGTTCTCTGCAACTCGGCAGACTGACACATGTGCCATGCCTGGCCCACGTGTTCAATCTCATAGTTCAGCGGTTCCTCAAGACACACCCCAATCTGTCTGATTTGCTCACCAAGGTGCGCCGCATCTGTGCGCATTTCCGCAAGTCGACCACAGAGGCTGCCACTCTCAGGGCAGTGCAGCGCCGCCTACAACTGCCCGCTCACCGACTGTTGTGCGACGTGCCCACAAGATGGAATTCGACATTAAACATGTTATCCAGAGTTTACCAGCAGCGCAGAGTGATTCTAGACTGCCAGATGTCAACTTCCACCAGAACTGGTAGTCTGGTAGTCAGGTCAGTCAGATTCCTCAAGTCTACAATGAGGAGTGGACGTGGATGTCTGATATCTGCCAGGTGGTGACCAACTTTGAGGAGTCAGCACAGATGGTCAGCGGCGATGCCGCCATTATCAGCCTCACCGTCCCACTGCTTTGCCTGTTGAAAAACTCACTGCTCAGCATAAAGTCGGAAGCTTTGCGCTTGTCACAAGAGACGGTGGAGGAAGATATGTCGCTTGATAGCCAGAGCACCCTCCGGTCTGTTTCTCAGCACGTATTGGAGGAGGGGGATGAGGATGAGGAGGAAGAGGAGGAGAATGTCGGCGAGACAGAAGAAGAAGGTACCAATGCTCAGTCCTTCTTAACTCTTGAGTGTGTATGGGCTGAAGAGGAGGGACGAGGAGGAAATGGAGAGTCAGGCCAGTGAGGAGAGGGAATTCTTGCATGTTGGGACTCTGGTGCACATGGCAGACTTCATGGCTGCCTATCCTGTGACTCTCGCGTTAGAAGCATTTTTTCAAACACCGATTACTGGGTGTTCACTCTCCTGGACCCACGGTACAAGCAGAACCTTTCCACTCTCATCCCTGTAGAGGAAAGGAGTATGAGAGTGAATCAATATCAACAGGCCCTGGTGCACAAGCTGAAACAATCCTTCCCATCTGACGCCGCTAGCGGCAGAGGGCGTGGTTCTGTGCGCCAAGTAGCGGGGGAGAGGAGATGAGCAGGCAGCTTGTCCAGCACTGGCAGGGGAACGCTCTCCAAGGCCTTTGCCAGTTTTATGTCACCCCAGCAAGACACTGTCACCTGTCCCCAGTCTAGGCAGAGTAGGGGTGAGCTTTACAGAAAGATGGTGAGGGAGTACCTAGCTGACCATACCAACGTCCGTAGCGATCACTCTGCTCCATACAACTACTGGGTTTCAAAGCTGGACACGTGGCCTGAACTGGCGCTATACGTCTTGGAGGTGCTGGCCTGCCCTGCCGCTAGCGTGTTGTCAGAGCGGGTATTCAGTGCAGCTGGTGGCGTCATCACCGATAAGCGTACACACCTGTCAACTGACAGCGCTGACAGGCTGACGCTTATTAAAATGAACAAAGCCTGGATTTCACCGGAATTCAAATCTCCTTCGGGGGAAAGCAGCTAAAGATTAACATTACTTATATATCCGATTCCTCTTCTCTACTCCTCCTCCTCCTCCTCCTTGTCGTCTTTGCCTAACGCTGACCCAAAACACAATTTTTTAGAGGGCCAACTAGCACTCTTTTACTACAATTTTTCCGGAGTGCCCCCTACAGGCCCTCTCACCAAACAATTTTTCCGGAGGGCCACCTACAGACCCTCTCTCTAAACAATTTTTCTGGAGGGCCACCTAAAGGCCCTCTCTCCAAACAATTTTTCCGGAGGGCCACCTACAGGCCCTCTCTCCAAACAATTCTTCCGCAGTGTCAACTACAGACACTGTAAAACAATGTTTCAGCGTCAAACAGACAGTCCAAAACAATTTTTCAGGAGGCGCCAAGTACCGACATTTAAAAAAAAATTTTTTTGCTGAGGGTCGACTTTATGTACTCCGAAAAGAAAAAAAATTTTGGAGGCTCAACAAAAGCCATTTCACTGCATTCTCAGTCGGACAAAGTCATTGGTGGTATAACCGCCATGCTGTGTCAGGCTAAATTTTTGGGTGCTTCACCAGCTAACGCATACTAACTCTACAGTCATGGCCAAAAGTTTTGAGAATGACACAAATATTATATTTTCACATGATCTGCTGCCCTCTGGTTTTTATGTGTGTTTGTCAGATGTTTTTATCACATACAGAAATATAATTGCAATCATATTATGAGCAACAAAAGCTTATATTGACAGTTAGAATTAGTTAATGCAGCAAGTCAATATTTGCAGTGTTGACCCTTCTTCTTCAGGACCTCTGCAATTCTCCCTGGCATGCTCTCAATCAACTTCTGGACCAAATCCTGACTGATAGCAGTCCATTCTTGCACAATCAATGCTTGCATTTTGTCAGAATTTGTAGGTTTTTGTTTGTCCACCCGTCTCTTGATGATTGACCACAAGTTCTCAATGGGATTAAGATCTCGGAGTTTCCAGGCCATGGACCCAAAATCTCTATGTTTTGTCCCCTGAGCCATTTAGTTATCACCTTTGCTTTATGGCAAGGTGCTCCATCATGCTGGAAAAGGCATTGTTGATCGCCAAACTGCTCTTGGACGGTTGGGAGAAGTTGCTCTCGGAGGACATTCTGGTACCATTCTTTATTCATGGTTGTGTTTTTAGGCAAGACTGTGAGAGAGCCGATTCCCTTGGCTGAGAAGCAACCCCACACATGAATGGTTTCAGGATGCTTTACAGTTGGCATGAGACAAGACTGGTGGTAGCGCTCACCTCGTCTTCTCCGAATAAGCTGTTTTCCAGATGTCCCAAACAATCGAAAAGGGGATTCATCAGAGAAAATGACTTTACCCCAGTCCTCAGCAGTCCACTCCCTGTACCTTTTGCAGAATATCAGTCTGTCCCTGATGTTTTTTCTGGAGAGAACTGGCTTCTTTGCTGCCCTCCTTGAGACCAGGCCTTGCTCCAAGAGTCTCCACCTCACAGTGCGTGCAGATGCACTCACACCTGCCTGCTGCCATTCCTGAGCAAGCTCTGCACTGCTGGTAGCCCGATCCCGCAGCTGAAACACTTTTAAGAGACGGTCCTGGCGCTTGCTGGTCTTTCTTGGGCGCCCTGGAGCCTTTTTGGCAACAATGGAACCTCTCTCCTTGAAGTTCTTGATTATGCAATAGATGTTGACTGAGGTGCAATCTTTCTAGCTGCGATACTCTTCCCTGTTAGGCCATTTTTGTGCAGTGCAATGATGACTGCACGTGTTTCTTTAGAGATAACCATGGTTAACAGAAGAGAAACAATGATGACAAGCACCAGCCTCCTGTCCAGTGGTGTCATTCTTACTTAATCATGACAGATTGATCTCCAGCCCTGTCCTCATCAACACCCACACCTGTGTTAATGGAGCAATCACTGAAACAATGTTAGCTGGTCCTTTTAAGGCAGGGCTGCAATGATGTTGAAATGTGTTTTGGGGGATAAAGTTCATTATCTAGGCAAATATTGACTTTGCAAGTAATTGCTGTTAAGCTGATCACTCTTTATAACATTCTGGAGTATATGCAAATTGCCATTATAAAAACGAAGCAGTAGACTTTGTAAAAATTAATTTTTGTATCATTCTCAAAACTTTTGGCCATGACTGTACATACTAACTCTAACACTTTTAAAAATACGTCTTTTTCCTCTCTTTCTCTTTCTCCAAACTATTTTTCCGGATAGGTGCCATATACGGTATTAAACTGAGAAGAATGCATACAACACATGCCCCACTTGACAAATTTCAGAGTTGACAACCGTACTGGTTGATGCTAATTTTTTAAGTTGGGGTCCTGCGTCGTCATTCGAACTCCATCCGGCTGTTGTCACCACCACACACGCTAGCCAAGGGGGCACTCCTCTTGCTCTTCCAGCTCAACCTCCTTCCCCCCAGCCTGCCCCCCACCTACAGGCCCTCTCTCCAAACAATTTACCCTGATAGGGGACGTATTAGATTTTGAACTGATAAGAAGAACAGATTTTTTTTGGTTCTTCTTTTAATTGGCTCCTGACCTGTGATAGGCAGAGTATGGACACATCCCCTTAGCTGCAGTAGAAAAGACACTCCCCTGGCCAGAGCAAGCTCTTTTTCCTTTTCCGTGTTCGAAAAATCCATGAAATATATGGTCCCAAAATAGGGGGCATATACGATTTTAAACTGAGAAGAATCGATACCACACATGCCCCACTAGTTCAAGCTCAATGTTGACAGCCGTACCAGTTGATGCCAAATTTTTAAGTGGGGGTTCCACCACTACCAGCCTAACCACCAACAGCATGCGCAGGTATACGAGTGCTAAACACTATGGAACCAAGACCGTCCGTACCCCTCATGCGGGTCCCACCACTGCTCCTTCCCCTGTGTCACTCGCTGCCTCTGCGAGTCAACCCCCAGCCCAGGACCCCGGCACGAGTGCCTCCTGCTGGAAAACCACCCCTTCGCCTCCATGATCCTCCACACTGTCCACCAATGTGTCCCTGCGCAACGTTCAGCTGTCATTACAGCAGACGTTGGAGCGCAAGAAGAAAAAAATTTCAGCCCACCTACATGCACAAGCCCTCAACGTCCACATACAGGGCCACGCTAAATTTTTAATGTGCTCTACCTGCTACCGTCGTGTATCTCGGTCACTCTGACCGAGTCTGACCCTGGGGCCGCTCATGTACTGCCCACTTGGAGGATTGCGGGGCCTACCTCGGTCACGGTTTCTCAGACTTACTATGCCTCTTCCTCCAACCCCTCCTCCTTCGAATTACCATCCGTGCTTCACCTCCTGCTGCTGGGGATAGGAGAGCAGTGCCAGCATGGGCATGGGTGATGGACCTTTGTTGCACCTAGTTGGGTGCTTTCCTAACATGTGATGGGCATGTGCCTCGCCTTTATTGGTCTGGGTGAGCACAATTGCCATGAGGGTAACCACCAGGCTGTTGCAGGAGAATTTGGGGTAATGGTGGGATTAGGCAGCCTCAGAGGCATCCATGCATGCTGCCCCTGCTGTTTCCTGTCCATTTCCGTGGTGTTTCCTTCATTTTCTGAGGTTTCCAGGTTTTTACCCAGCCTTCCCTAGGCAGAGCCTTGGTCCCCTGCAAAAATGCTCGAGTCTCGAGACTTCAATGGGGTTCGTTACTTGAAACGAGCACCCGAGCATCGGGAAAAGTTTGTCTCGAATAACGAGCACCCGAGCATTTTAGTGCTCGCTCATCTCTAATTATTACCTATTTTATGCATTTGCAAATTTTTCGACTTCTGACACTGATAAATAACGGTCCTAAACGATTGGAAACTTGTGTTTTTCCTTTTGTAGTTATTTACCAGAAAATAAAATCTCAGAAACGATTGATTGCCCTAAGCCTTAAGATGAACACTGAATCTCCTGTTAAGTGTGCTCAATGTGCAATAGGTAAAACGTAAGACATATTGGAAATTCAATATTGAATCAAAATGTCATCTTTTTATGACCCGGACAGATCAGTTTGTCTAGTTGTGTTCCAGTTTTTAGAAAATAGATTGCAATGCTGATGGAGTAGAGAATACGTACTTGAACAATTCTATGTTGAATTCTGCAAAAAGCTACAAGTGCAATTTAAAAAAAAATAACAATAAGCCTTAATGATACAGCCCAAAGAAACAGAAATTGCTCCTGCCACTGGGTTTCTCCAAGGCTTCACAGTTAAGCCTGACATTTATATAATGATGAATATTATTATGGTTCATTTATTGTAATAGTAGCTCAACATTTTGTATTGCTTAACAGTCCCATTTTTCTTGTTAAGATATTTTCCACCTAAAAAGACAAAGAGCTGAAGGGTCAACTGCATTTCTAACGGTATACATTTAGATGAACATTAATGGAGTCATTTATCAAACTGGTGTAAATTACAACTGGCTTAGTTGCCTATAGCAACCAATCAGATTCCGCCTTTCATTTTTGATAGTTCTTTTGGAAAATGAAAGAAGGAATCTGATTAGTTGCTATGGGCGACTAAGCCAGTTCTACTTTACACCAGTTTGATAAATTACCCCATAAATGCTTCTCATTTATTGTTATGTACAAATAATCGGACTCATGATTTCAGTATTAGGATGGTCCACCTATTTTCCTTGAATCCAGTAGAATACATAGTAATATTTTTACTTTTTTAGCTTTAAAGTATTGGGCGCCATCAAAACCATTGGAAGGAGGGTCAAAACGCCAGGGCTAGCGTTGAGCGAAGGCAAGCTTCGGATGCTTCATCTGAAGTCTCTTCGTTCAAAACTTTGGAATAATACTGTACGGAGATCAGTCTCCGTATAGTATTAAAATGTATGGTCTCCCATGAGCCGAAGTAAATTATTCGCGAAGTCGAATCAACTACCGAAGTTATTCAACAAAGTCATGTGCGACTTTGTGAATAACTTACTTTGGCTAATTGGAGCCCATACATTCTAATACTGTATGGAGACAAATATCTGTACAGTATTATTCCAAAGTTTTGAACGAAAAGACTTCGGATGAAGCATATGAAGCTCTCTTCACTCAACACTAGTCAGGGTGATAGGGCCCAATGATCCCTTCTACCACAAATTAGAACAGCAGTGCAATCCATGACATGTAATAGTTGTGGTGGTCCCAGTATGGATTTTACATCAGAACCTAGGAGCTTCACAGTGGAGATTAGAGCTCTCGCTTGAGAGGTTCCATGGCTGTATAGGATAGATGAACATTCTCCCGTAAATGCATTTGGATATAATGTGCATGCAAATTCCTTATCAAAGTTGGGCAAACGTAACAGATGTGTAAAAGAGGACCTTTCACCTCTCCTGACATGCCTGATTAAATAGATTCATGAATTCCCCATGTAATAAGAATTCTGGAGCAACTATTCTTATAAATCTATGATGTGCCATTCCTTTATTATTTCTACTATATGTTATCAATGATTTGCTATTAGCCTTCAGTAATGGTACAGAGGGGAGGTAACCAGTCAGGGAGGGGTGTCCCAAGCACAGTCTGAACATAGCAGCACTAATTGGATAGAGTGAGTCTGTGCAGGTACACACCCCCAACTGGTTACCTCCCCTCTGTACCCTTACTGAGGGCTAATAGCAATTCATTGATAACTTCTAGTAGAAACAATAAAGGAATGGCACAACATAGAGACATAAGAATAGATGTTCCAGAATTGTTATTACAAGGGGAATATGTGAAGCTACTAGAACAGGCATGTCAGGAGTGGTGAAAAGTCCTCTTTAAGAGACTAAAGGGTCTGCCCACCATTGCAACCAAAATGAAGAAGCTTTTCAAATTTTCCTTATTAGAAATCTACCATTGTTGTGTATGAAAATGTGCAAGTTTCTATGATAAAAGACAGAGGTGTCTAATCTATGATGAGGGTATGCAAATTTTAGGAACTGTGTAGGCACTGTAGGAACTAAGGGGCACATTTATTAAGACCAGCGTTTTATATTCCGGTCTTAATAAAGCCTTAAACTGGTGGTGTATCCGGTGAAGTTATGAAGAGGCGCCGGCCTCTCCATAAAGTTGCCACATCCAGTGCCAGTTCTAAATGTAACACAGCTTCCTAGCTGTATTACATTTAGACCTTTTTCTACACCTGAAACAAGCGTACAAAATGGTGAATGAGATGGGCCTGCCAGCCAGTCCCCTTCCATCCTAACATAGGCATATTTTGGCATAATAAGTGACCCCCTAAGTGAGAACTATAATGTACTTTGCAGCTGAGCCATGTATGGTACTCTGAGGACACTGTTTACCCCGGCATAGTATGACACCACATAAATACATTTTTCTGAAGGTATATAAATATGGGTATTACTAGAAGGGAGCCAAAGTCTAAATAAAGTTGGAACATCCCTATCTTCTCTTTAAAGATAATTCAACTTTGAAACTTGCCCAAATGGTTTTTAGATGGTGCAGTAAAAAATAGTCCAGAAATTGTGACAATTGCCATTAGTGGGGATAAAAATGTTAAACAGAACATTATGGGGGAGATTAAACAAGACCACCACTTCCTGCGCCAGTCTTGATATCCCCTGCACCACTGGTTTATCACAAAGTGCAGGTCTTGTCATAATTTAGGCGAATCCTCCGGCAGTCCGTGCACCCAAACAGAAATCTATGGAAGCTCTGAGCTGCCGTAAATTTCTGGCTTCATTTGCTCCAGAAGTCTGGCATAAACAAAGATAAATTTGTCGCAGGGACTGGTCATGCCCCCTTCCCACCCTTGTCACATCTCCTTTCTGAAAATAGGCAAGGACAGTATAAAAAACTTCCCTTTGCGACTATTTTTTCAAAAGTTTCATTTCGCAATTTGCGACTTGTTAATGCCACTTTTCTGGTGTAGGGAGATGATAAATCTCCTCCTATGACTATAATGAACAGGATTACTGGATGAATTCAATTTTGGGATAGCTTTTTTTCCCTCTAAGTAAACTCACCTACAAACAATATAAAAGAATCATTTCCTTGCATGAATAAATAATGATTGCACAAACTGATGGAAGACTGAAATGCTATCTGTTAAACGTGTTAGTGAAATATGAATAGATTGTAATGAATTTTATAGACAGTTATTGATGTTTTTGTCACATTTGTCAAGGTCAAACACTGACCATCAAAACCACTGTCAGAATTAAGTGAGAATAGAGTCAAAAGCTGACAGTGTGGTGTTTTAACCATGCCTTTCCATGTAACGTTATACCTCCCACTGTGTATCTGTCTGTTGATTGCGAGTTAATGAGAGTTATGATATGATTTGGCTAAAAGTGGACCAATCCAAGAGTATAAAGTATCAACAGGGAAAATACTAAGTGATTCCTCAGGGGTTACTACGTAGGGTTATTTAACTTTCATATGAGAGGCGCAAAGCTTAAAGGGGTTGGCCACTTACTGGCTACCTGTGACCAATGTGTAAATAAGATGACTATATAGCAATTGCTAATATAGCCTTTGTAGAAATTCTGCACCGTTTGCAATATTTTTTAAGCCATGCCTCTTTGTTAGGCAAATCTTCTGTGCTGTTAACACGGAAGTCCTGTCCATAAGTGGACCACAGATGGAGGGTCATGTGACCAGGCAAATCATTGTAAGTGCATATGGCAGATGCAGTGTATTTGAAACATGGAGAGGTGATTTGCCTGGTCACATGACCCTCCATCAGCAGCCATCTTATGGACAAAACCTCTGTGTGGACAACACAAAACACTTGGCACACAAGAGGACATATATAAGGCATGTATGGAGAGTGTATGGAGAAGTGGAAAGTTGATAAATGTAAAATTTTGAATTTAAGACCAGATAACATGGAAAGGACAACATAGGAAACATGGAAAAGAGCTTGGAGAAATTAGAGGATGTTAAAATTAACGTTATTAACCAGGATCATGCAGCAGTTGCCAAGAAAAATTAGATCTTGGGATGTATGAAAAGTTTTACTCTGTACTACTACTATATAAATCACTACTCAGATCGCACATGGAACAGTGTGAACTGCTCTGGGAGCCATAGTGTAAAAACTGTAGCAAGTTTAAATGTGACTAGGTAACCAAAGTAATTGCATACATCGTTGGATGCAGCACTAAAAATGATGAACAAACGTTCAGTTATTTAGCTTGGAGAAATATGTCCTAGTGAGAACTACAGCAATTACTTAGAACACATAAATAAGGCCAATACAGAGGTTTGTCTAAAGGTTTTTTCATGGTCAGACCTGTAAATATACCATAAATATGTCCCTTATGTATACATTTCACAACTGTTTTTCTCTTTCTCCCTGTATCAGCAGTAAGACTGTGGAGCTCTCTGTCACAGGATGTTGTAATGGTTGATTGTCTTCCTAGTGATGAAACGATCCTTCAAATTTTGATTGAGATGAGTCATTTATCAAAAGACATAGGGGCACATTTATTAAGACCACCATTTTAGACGCTAGTCTTAATGAAGCCCCAAAGCTGGTGGGGGATCCGCCAAATTTATGAAGAGGCACTGGCCTCTTCATAACTTTGTTGCATCCAGCGCCAGTTCTAAATGTAAGACAGCTTCCAAAAGAGGCGTAGAAAATGGTAAATGATATAGGCCTTATGGCCCGTCCCCTTCCCCGCCAGCAATTTTAGACCTGGCTTGAGTGGGGCGAAGTTGCAGATAGCCGGCTGTTCCAGGAACCTGTGGCTCTCACCAGAGCTCTGATGAGTATGGCAGCTTCCTGGGAGCTCACCAAGCACAGCAACATGCATTATATTGGGGCTATGCTTAGTATTGCAGCTCAGCCCCATTGACCTGAAAATGGTTGAGCTGCAACCAGGGAGGAAACTGGGAACTAGAAGTGTCCCTGGAAAATAAAGGAAAAAGTGACTCCATATTGTAGGTAGGTCCAAATTGACAGAAGATAGGGCAACAGAAATAGGTGGGGCCAACAATACATTAGTGCTGGGCAATATACCACCCCAGCTGCACCAAATATCACAGTGCAGCAGAAAATACTGCCACCTGTGCCACAGTATTCAGAGAGGGCACTTGCAGCTGCTGGCCAGGTGCATAGGAGAGAATCAGATCATTATGAATCTGGCTGGTTATCGTGCGGAGGGCTTGAGTGGCCCTCCTAGGCATCGTCCCACTGGGAAATTTCCCTGTAGGGTATATGGCCAATCCACGCCTGGCTGCAACTAGGCCATGTGAGTGATGTATGGTGATGTCACAAGGCCTAGCAGCTGATTGGCAGGGGGTCCCAGGTGTCGGACCTTCATCAATCTGATATTAATGATGACCTATCCTGAAGTGCCCGAGGTCATCAATATTAATTTCCAGATAACCGCTTTCATTTTGATTTCAGGATCAACACTTGATGATACTATGAATCAACCTACATAGAGGAAAATACCACATCTCATCACCTATATTGTAAGAGCAATCAGAGGATCTAACATTGAAATGCAGGCAGTATTATATCCCCAAATGACCCTAAAGGCAGTGACAGGCCTCACGCTTCATAGTGGTCTGGAGGGGGTGGATATTCCAGGCCACATCCCTATTCTACCACAGGTGAGGCCACCTGGGTGTAATTACTGGTGTGATAAACCAGCCATCAGTGTCAGCCTGGGAAGAGGAGAAAGGCTGAGGAGGCCTGAGAGGTTAGAGCCTGCGGAGGCTCTGTTCTGTGTGTGTGGTCTCAGCCAGGAGGGCTGAGGGGCCACAAGGCTCTGTGTAGCCTGGAAGTTTGGGGGGCCCAGTGACCCTAGGAGAAGAGGGCCACACGGTCATAGTCGGGAGGACTATTGGACCATCTACCCCCAAAGGATACGGTTGGAGTCACAGCCAGGAGGCTGCTGGCCTGATCGGCTGAGGAAGCCGCACCAAAAAGCTGTGTGAACAGCGTATGTATTTAGGTGAGTTAGCTGAACTGTGTTTAGTCAGAGCCCAGCCGGGCAGGTGTTGTTTTTATGATTTGTTTTGGTGTGCTGGTGCCAATAAAACTGAGTTGGACCTAAAATTCCCCGTGTTTTGAAGATATTGTGTGATGTCGACCCCCTGAGAGGATACGATCCCTTACAGTAGTTAAATATACAGATGCATTTATGTTAATATGTGACATGGAGCAGTGAGTAGTTCCCCCATACTGTTTATTACATTGCTTGTTCCCACATGTCATTACCAAACACATACTCATCATCAATACCCCCAAGAAAAATAATAATCAAGGCATTTTGTAGTTATAGAAGCCCTCATATATATATATGTCAATATACTTCAAATTCACAGCCACATTTGGTACTGTATGCCCTGGATGGTAAATGTATGCCCAGGTGATTGCAGGTAATATTATATTTCTAGGAGATCTTGGATACATGACCATTTCTGGATTTCTCAATGGAGATATAACTAAGTAAGGGGAGGAGTACACTTCATCCTCAAAAAACAGCCTCCTGTCAGTGACATCACCAGCCAGTGGACGGAGGGGAAAAGAGTGGATTTAAATAGCCAGGAAACAAGGGGGTCATAGTCAGTCGTTCGGGTCCATATCTTGATTGGAGTGACTGCCCCTATTCTCAGCTGATCCGTGCTACCGCAAATCCACCATGCTGGCGGAAGTCTGATCCGACTCCATTCACTCTAATGGAGGCGGGCTGGAGGTCTGGCCGTAGCACGGCAAACATGTCGAGAGGTGGCCGGACAAAAAACGCAGTGTGCTGTAGTTTTATTCCGGCTGCCTCTCGGCAGACACTTCATGGATGAACAAAAGGATGAGGTGGAAATATTCACTTCCCCCAATTGTTCTCTTCCCTTATATCATCTGTCAGGGGAGAGTCTGGAGCTCCCTATATATGGCTGGTTTCACATCACGTTGTTGTCATAAATCGCTGATGGATGCGCAGTGGCTTTCGTCTAGCCAGCTCTTGGCGGGTTGCGGCCGGATCTCCACCTGTCCCCATTATAATTAATGGGGCTGGTTGGCAACGCTTTAGCTTCTGGCAATGCCGGAATGCAGAGAGATCTATCTGATGGATATTAAATGCTAGTTTGAAACTCACCTAACACAATTGTTGGAGATTCTGAAACAACTTTTGACTTTAAAATGCAGATTTGTTCATTATGTTTGTTTGCCACTGAAAGCTAACGCTGACATTTATATTCCTACCTTAGTTACAAATTCTAGCTATACTTCATGATTGGATTCTGACAATGTCTAGCTTAAATATATACCTTTCTGATTCATATATGTCCAATTATTCTATTTTTACGTATCATTTTCCATACAACAGGCCTACCGGTGCTAATGAGAGCTTATTAATCCATTCTGGGCACTATACGAAATAGTCATTTCAGTAATATTGTACATACTAATGGAAAATCTGTGTGAAGCTGGGGGAATAATAAAGAGGTAGAATTTTATTATATTCGTATATCAGTGAATACATCATTGATTTCTACATCAGGGCTCTCATGGCTTCTTCTAGAACAGTTTAACATTCAGATTATTTACTGGAAATGGTGTTTAAATGTATAGCAAAAATCCTCAGAGGTACCTCATTATGACTACATACATGGAGAATTAGACATTTTGCCTTCTATGCGTTAAAACAAATCATCCCTTCTTCCATATTAATAGGTACATGAGATAGAAAGGGGGATCGGAGGCTACATTTATAGCGTATTCTATAGCATCATGTGGCTCTGTTGATAAGGAGAGTCAGAATTGGGAAAGAGTGTATATTACAAAATTACACCACATCCTAATTGTTGTCTATGGGGTAGCTTTGCATTAATACAGTCATGGCCAAAAGTTTTGAGAATGGTACAAATATTAATTTTTACAAAGTCTACTGCTTCAGTTTTTATAATGGCAATTTGCATATACTCTAGAATGTTATAAAGAGTGATCAGCTTAACAGCAATTACTTGCAAAGTCAATATTTGCCTAGAAAATGAACTTTATCCCCCAAAACACATTTCAACATCATTGCAGCCCCTGCCTTAAAAGGGCCAGCTAACATCGTTTCAGTGATTGCTCCATTAACACAGGTGTGGGTGTTGATGAGGACAGGGCTGGAGATCAATCTGTCATGATTAAGTAAGAATGACACCACTGGACACTTTAAAAGGAGGCTGGTGCTTGGCATCATTGTTTCTCTTCTGTTAACCATGGTTATCTCTAAAGAAACACGTGCAGTCATCATTGCACTGCACAAAAATGGCCTAACAGGGAAGAGTATCGCAGCTAGAAAGATTGCACCTCAGTCAACAATCTATGGCATCATCAAGAACTTCAAGGAGAGAGGTTCCATTGTTGCCAAAAAGGCTCCTGGGCGCCCAAGAAAGACCAGCAAGCGCCAGGACTGTCTCTTAAAAGTGTTTCAGCTGTGGGATCGGGCTACCAGCAGTGCAGAGCTTGCTCAGGAATGGCAGCAGGCAGGTGTGAGTGCATCTGCACGCACTGTGATTCGGAGACTCTTGGAGCAAGGCCTGGTCTCAAGGAGGGCAGCAAAGAAGCCACTTCTCTCCAGAAAAAACATCAGGGACAGACTGATATTCTGCAAAAGGTACAGGGAGTGGACTGCTGAGGACTGGGGTAAAGTCATTTTCTCTGATGAATCCCCTTTTCGATTGTTTGGGACATCTGGAAAACAGCTCATTCGGAGAAGACGAGGTGAGCGCTACCACCAGTCTTGTCTCATGCCAACTGTAACGCATCCTGAAACCATTCATGTGTGGGGTTGCTTCTCAGCCAAGGGAATCGGCTCTCTCACAGTCTTGACTAAAAACACAGCCGTGAATAAAGAATGGTACCAAAATGTCCTCCGAGAGCAACTTCTCTCAACCGTCCAAGAGCAGTTTGGCGATCAACAATGCCTTTTCCAGCCATAAAGCAAAGGTGATAACTAAATGGCTCAGGGAACAAAACATGGAGATTTTGGGTCCATGGCCTGGAAACTCCCCAGATCTTAATCCCATTGAGAACTTGTGGTCAATCATCAAGAGACGGGTGGACAAACAAAAACCTACAAATTCTGACAAAATGCAAGCATTGATTGTGCAAGAATGGACTGCTATCAGTCAGGATTTGGTCCAGAAGTTGATTGAGAGCATGCCAGGGAGAATTGCAGAGGTCCTGAAGAAGAAGGGTCAACACTGCAAATATTGACTTGCTGCATTAACTCATTCTAACTGTCAATATAAGCTTTTGTTACTCATAATATGATTGCAATTATATTTCTGTATGTGATAAAAACATCCGACAAACACACATAAAAACCAGAGGGCAGCAGATCATGTGAAAATATATTTGTGTCATTCTCAAAACTTTTGGCCATGACTGTACACAAAGCCCAGAAAAATTAAAATATTAGTTAATATCAAAGTGCATACATCGCAACAAATAAAAAAACAAACAAAAAAAACAACAAAAAACAAGATACCTAGATAAAAGACAATGGGGCAGATTTACTAATGTTAATTTTTAGATGGTTTAAACTTGGGGGTCATTTATTAAACAGAAATATTCCTAAATTAGATGTATTTCTAGTGCAGACTGCTGTGCAAAGGCCCTGTGCTCCGCAATCTGCGACTTCTCCCCGATCACTCCAGGTCTAAAAAAGTGGTCATGGCATGGGCAGGGAAAAGGACAGGCTGACAGGCCCATCTCATTTACCATTTTCTAGACCTGTTTTAGGCGTAGAGCTAGGAAGTTTCTCTCGGTAGACTCTAAGGCTGACAATATTATTCTTGCCATGGTGGATGTAATTCCCAGCTGAGCGGTACAGATTAAGATACTGTGGTCTAGACCGTGTCCAAGAGTAAAAGGTGTTTTAGCATTATGTCTCTCACTGCAGTAAAGTCTCAGCCTTAAACAGCTAATACCTTACTAACTGACTCCAATGCTTGGGTATGAAGATTCTGGACATTCTGGTTCTTTCTTTTCTCTTTTCCTGGAATACTGTGAAGTAGAGATGGTAAAGATAGTGGCTCTCTGAAGTTCAGGCCTAGTTTTCTGAGGTGTGAGCACATGTAGCTTCCTCTCATTTCCTCCACTAGCACTAGACAACTGAGGGAAATTAACCCTGACTGATCCATACAATGCTATGCTCATTCATTACAAGGAATTAACATATTAAATAACATTACATAACAAGAACAGTTTGCAAATACCCTATTCTGTCGCTTACATTTGGTTGATGCAAAATATTTCCATTACCTTTTGTTATACATTTCTGTGCATAACCATAGAACCTATTGAATTTTGTCAACAGAACAGTGACCTAGTAAAGAACGCCTGCTTTATTTTTAATGCATGTAGCCATTTTTAATTAAAATAATTACACATTTTTATATTTAACATAACGAATTGAGGATTTTCTTTAGATACATTATCCATGAAAAGCCCATAGGTGAGACACATTCGCTAACATTTACATTATCCTAAGACGGCACCTATAATTACTCTGTCACAGCTTTTTTATGAACAGTCAATTATGCAGATTCTAATCACTGTACAAAACAGATAGAAGTACAACAGCCTCTAATAGGTGTGCATATTTTATAATATATGATATGATTCATTGCCACAGATTCATCCTCTACTGCTTAACTATCTTTCTCCTACAGGGCCTGCCGGACACAGAATGAAAACTTACATCTTAATTATGTGTCTGTGTTAAATATAACAAAAGGAATGTTTCTATAGAGTGATCAGTAATTGGTAGAATGTATCATCCGAATGCTTTGATCCTTTATAAAAGTATATGCTCCAAGTCCTAAGGATTAAACAGGATGAGTTGCTGTTTTAATTCAGAAAGAGAAGAGAATGATCTACACTTGCAGGTCATAGACGTTCTACTCAGAGAGATAGGTTTGTCTGTCTTAAAGGGGCCTCTTGCCATATCCGCAAAATATGCCATAAACTCAGGGACGGACACAGACAGCAGAGGGCCCCTGTGCAAAGAATGTGCCTGGTCCCCCCCTTCCCCCCAAGCCAAATTCGGAACCTAACTTATGGTGTCCTAACATTACATACAGCAATACAAAACTTTCAAAACATACAGAGTGAGGCTACTTTCACACATGCATCACTACGCTCCAGCCACCTCATCCGGCAGAGAATGCAAGGAATTGGCCGGACACAAACTCAGGCATGCAGCGCTTTTTGTCCCGCTGATTCTCTGCATTTTTGCCAGATTGTGGCCGGATCTCTGCTGGACTCCATTATAGTTAATGGGGCCGGTGGGCATTCTGCATCCAGCAGTGCCAGAGCCGGTGAATTCTGGCAGGATCGTCTCTGCTGGAACAGCCTGCCAGAATCACTAACTCAGATGTGAAAGTAGCCTAACACAGCACCACATGCCTCTTACATCCAGTAATGTCTCCTTTGATGTAGATGTTCTCTGTCCTCATCTTCTCCTTTCAGACCAGACCACCATGTTGATTACCAGACCACCGTGTTGATTTCTTTCATCCAACTCTTCTCTCTGTAGAGTTTGACAGACATCTTAATTTCCTAGGTTTCCATCATTCTCCCACCTTCTTGAACACCCCATACTGCAGAAACAGTCCCACTGCAAATACTAGTTACACACAGATACTACCGCCTTCAGTAATTATTGGCACACAGTGCTCTAAAAAACAACTGTGCTTAGGAAACAGTGTCCTTGACACTAAAGTATAACCAAAATGTTCCCCAAAAATAACTGTGCTAAGCTGATACCGTGACAGGGTGTCACCCACAGTAATAGTGCTCCCAGTGGACTGGGAACTTAAAGTGGCCCTGGAAAAAATACTAAACGTGGCCCCGTTTTGAAGTCCGGTCCAAATTGATGGAAGGCAGGGCCAGCAACACCATATTGTGGCACATTATACCACCCCAACAGAGTCAAATAACACAGTCCATCACAAAATACATCCCCAAAAACTTCCACTGGCTGACTGTGAGGATGGCTCAGGAGGCCCCCTGGGCATCGGCCCACCGGGAAATTTCCCTTTAAGGTCTATGGCCAATCCGCCCTTGAGTGCTCCCCAAAGTCCCAATAGAAATAATTAGTGCCCCCAGTAGGGCCAAGGTCCCCTAATGCCCTCTTAATGTGTGCTCAAAAACCCTCTTAGTGCCCCCAGTCGAGCCAAGGTCCGCATAGTGCCCTATAATTTGCGCCAGTATAAAATACTCCTATATAGCTCCCCCATAGTGCTCCTCCCCTTGTCCCCATGGTGCCTGACATAATGTGCCAGTATAAAATGCCCCCATAATGTGCACCTACATTAATGACCCCAATAGCACCCCTCTCCTCCCTTTCTCCATAGTGCCCTCCATGTGTGCCAGTATATATGATAGGGCCCCCATAGTACTCCTCCCCCCTATAGTGCCCCCATGTGTGCCAGTGTATAAGATAGGACCTCCAGTAGATGCCCACATAGTGCACCCCCTCTCCATAGTGCCCCCCCATGTGTGCCAGTATATACGACAGGGCCCCAGTAGATGCCCCCATAGTGCTCCTCTCCCCCCCTTCTCCATAGTGCAACCATGTGTGCCAGTATATAAGTTAGGGCTCTAGTAGATGCCCCCATAGTGCTCCTCTCCCCCCCTTCTGCATAGTGCCCCCATGTGTCCCAGTATATAAGATAGGGCCTCCATAGTGCCCCTAATGTGTGCCAGTATATAAGATAGAGCCCCTATAGTGCCCCTATGTGTGCCAGTATATAGGATAGTGCCCCCATGTGTGCCAGTATATAAAATAGGGCCCACCATAGTGCTCCTCCCCCTCTATAATGCCCCTATGTGTGCCACTATATAAAATAGTGCCCCCCATAGTGCTCCTCCCCCTCCATATTGCCCCCACTGTGTAACAGGGCCCTTAACATAGCGTAAGTGAAAAAAATAAACACATATACTTACCTCCATGCCTCTTTCAGTGATGTGATGCAGGCCTCTTCTGGCCTGTGTCCCGCGCTGTACGGCTCAAGCGGAGCGATGACGTCATTGCACCACCTGCGCCGGGCCTGCAACCTATCAGAGGAACAGAGAAGGGAGACACCTCTCCCTCTCCTGCCCCACCGCAGCACTACTCATGTGTATCGCTGTCCTGAGGCAATACAGATGAATATAGAGATAAGCGCTTCCACAATGCTCTTCCACAATGCACTTTTCGCCCTGCCAAGGCCTCCTCCCACCTTGGGCCTCTGTGCAGCTGAACTGGCTGCACAGGCGGTATGTCCTCCCCTGCATAAACTTAATAGATATTGGTCCTACCTCTAGGGCTCATACTAATTGGGGAGTATTATGATGCCTATTTATCCATTGTTAGGTCAGAGGTACTAAAAATAGGGAGGTCAGTCTGTAAAAGTAGGCAACTTTATCCCTTTGTCCTTGAAAAAAAATAAAAGTGTTTGTGATTTTTTTTTTTTTTTTAGGCTGGTGGTTCTTGAGTAATTATTTTGGTGGTAATTACCATTGTTTTTTAGCTCACAGTAAATGCTGGTAATGAGATCTGACCAGTACATTGAGCTGCAGATGTGGATCCCTCCAATCTGTGTCATTCGTTATGGTTTTCCAATATGTCCATAAAAAATTTTTTGCTCTCCAGAAAAAAGAAAAAATATGGATGGCAACCCTGCACCCAGGGCAAGGATTCAGTGTGGCTCCCCCTTCATAGTAGTAATGGCCACACTGCACCCTTTAAAAAAGTTATGCCCATATTGTTCCCCCTCACAGTAGTAATGCACACAGTAATAATATCCAGTAGTATCACAGTAGTTATGTCCACATTGTGCCCCCTCACAGTGTTAATGCCCACATTGTTTCCTCCTCACAGCAGTTATGTTCACAATTTGTCTCTTTTACTGTAGATAGCCCACATTGTGCCTATTTCAGTAGTGCCCCCTACAGCTACATTAATAAAGTAAAAAAAACAAAACAAAAAACACTGAATACTCATTTGTTTCCTCGACAATTGCACACCTTAGTTCCCCAGCAACAGAGACGGTCACACACATATTGTGTTGTTGGGCTCTGTCGGTGGAGGCTGATTCCCGGTCCTGTGCGCTCCTCCCACACAGCCCAGCAGCACAATGTGTGAACTACTAGGGAGTGGCACAACTTAGCTGAACAGTCAAGCAGGGAATTAACGGGGCCCTGCTTCACTATGTAAATCAGCTGCCCTTGCGGATCTTCAGTCCTCTATGTCCAAGGCGTGTAATGGTTCAGTGAAAACCAGACAACACCTGGATGACTGTCTGTGGTTTTCATGGACCAATGGAATAAAATGGGTGCCCTCTGTCCACAAAATGGACCAAAGTACTAGATAAAGATACAGTCTATTTTACTAATTCTTCTTAAAGGGGTTCTCCGGGAATTAAGAAAAAAGAAATACTTAAATATTACTTTATTATTAATATATTCCCAAATAATTTTCATTAGTTGTCTGGGGGGCAATCATCAGGGGAAATAAAATGGCCGCAGTCCTATTAGTACACAAAAAACCTGTCCTAATCACACAGCAGGACAAGTTACTTAAGAATACTTAACTAAAGAGTTGCCTCATCTTCCTCACTGCTCTGCTTGTCAGGGATTATGATCCTGAATACAGCTGATAAGAGCTTCATCTCAATCTAACAGAGTTCATGAGGAGACATGAAGTACAAACAGGATGGACAGGACAGACTGTGGTACTGTGGGGTTGTGGTAATGGAGACTGTATGTATACAAGAGCTGCTGCTCATTAACCACATACCCACCTCTCTGTACTTAATGTCTGCTCATGAACTTTATTTCTACAAAGATTTAGCTAAGGTTCTTATCATTTGTATTCAGGATCATTAACTTGTCCTGCTGTGTGATTAGGACAGGTTCTGTGTGTACTAATAGGACAGTGGCCATTTTTCCCCCCGATGATTGCTCTGCACGCAATATGAGCCATTATAAGTAATGAAAGGTATTTGGGAATATATTTATAATAAAGTAATAGTTAAGTATTTTCATTTTCTTAATTCCCGGAGAACCCCTTTAAATTCCATAGGTATAGGACACACGTATGGTTACTATCAGATGTCATGTGAACTATACAAATTGATACCCCATGGTCTTAGCATGCCTTCATTGCAATAGTTTTTCTCCATTTATAGTGATTTTTCTGAAAATGTAAACCATTTTTTATGTTGTGTTTTTTTTAAAGTCAATGTTCAATAGGGAATATTTTCTGCAGGTGTCAGGAATCTCTATGGTGATAATAGTGTCACCTTCACTTGCAAATGTTTTCATGTGTTATTTTGAAAGCCATTGGGGGAATTTATCATGAGGATAATATTTGAAATCAATTTTGCTTGAGTCTGGACCCCCGGAGACCCGCCGATCGGGTGTTAGAAGAGGCCGCCACTCCATGAGTGCCACAGCCTCTTCCTAGGCCATATGAAGTCACCGTACATGGGTCACATGGCCTAATTGCAGATTAGCCCCAGTGAAGTAAATGGGGCTGAGGTGCAATGCCACGTACTGATGCTATCAAATTTACTGCGCTGTGCTTGGTGAGCTGCTGGGAACAGGCTGCGCAAACCAGAGCTCCATTGAGCGTGGCAGCTCCTCAAAACAGCTGATCGGTGGGGGAGCCGGGACTCAGACTCCCGCCCATGTGATAATGATGACCTATCCTGAAGATAGGTCATCATTATCTTTACCTGGATAACCCCTTTAAACCTTACCATTTGTCTAGAAAAGCTTCTCCAGTTTTTCTATTCCACCCTCCTAATGGAGTGAGACTGCGACTTTTTAAAAAAATACTCTGATAAATCTGGAGTAAAACTCACTAGCATAGCTAACCACACCCACTTTCCCAACCATATTTCAAAACTAGAGCAAGTGGTATAAAAACCCAAAAAGTATCAATTCTTCCAAAAAGTTGTAAAAGACTCATTTTGAGACTTTTTGAAGCCAGAGTGAAGGTATGATAAACCAAGACCATTATTTTTTTAATGATTTTAATCCCATGGCTCGTTCATTGGTGTGGTATGGTCGCTATATTGATGACATGTTGTTCATATGGGTAGATAATGTAGCGGCCATACCAGAGTTTATTCAGTATGTCAATAGCAACCACAAGAATCTCCAGTTTTCATATCTTCAACATAGTGACAATGGTCACTATGACAGTGGTCTTTCTGCATTTGAATCTCAGTATTGACAAGTTACATCACCACATAGTCAACCCCCACTATAGAAAAATGGCATGCAACAGAATTCTTCTCACACATTCCTGTCATTCATTGCATACTATTAAAGGTACAGTATCCCCCATAAAGAAATTCACTAGAACCAAAAGAAATTGCTCTACCCAGGTGGGATATGAGAAGAAAGTTACAGAGATCAAACTCAGACTTGTTAGCTGGGGGTTTCCAAGCTGGATATTCAATAGGGCTGAAAAAATAGTAGGGCAGGCAGGAAAAATGTGTTATCTATTAATACTGGTAAAACCGCATTTAATAATTAATCTTCACTATTTGTGTTTTAACTAATTAATAGAAGAATATCGGAGAGGGAGAGTGCAGGGAGACTGCAGGGAGACTTAAAGGGGTTCTGCAGTTGTGTAAAACTGATGATCTATCCTCTGGATAGATCATCAGCATCTGATCGGCGGCGGTCCGACACCCGGACAATCAGCTGTTTGAGAAGGCAGCGGCGCTACAAGAGTGCTGCGGCCTTCTCTGTGTTTACCGCAGGCCCAGTGACGTCACGACTAGTATCACTGGCCTGGGCGGGGCTAAACTCTGTTCGCGTGACGTCACTGGGCCTGCAGTAAACACAGAGAAGGCCGCGGCGCTCCTGCAGCGCCGGTGCCTTCTCAAACAGCTGATCGGTGGGTCCCGGGTGTCGGACCGCCGCCGATCAGAGGCTGATGATCTATCCAGAGGATAGATCATCAGTTTTATAGAACTGCAGAACCCCTTTAAGCTGCGTCAGAAAACAGGCATAGAAAATGGTAACTCAGATGGACCTGCTGGCCCGTCCCCTTTCCCACCCACACCACGCTCACAATTTTAGACCTGGCATGAGCGGGGAAAAGTCACAGATGATGGCGCAATGGTTAGGCATATTTCAGATTAGTAAATGACCCCCTTAGTCATTCTTTCAAATTTCAAGTTCATGTTGACCACATGTCTAGACAACTCCTAAAAGGTTAGATATGTGTCTTCTTTAGGATGAGACTTCTCCTGGTGCAAAGTCTCATCCATGTATAACAAACAGTAAAGGAACTCGCGGTTTGAGTACATCATTTTCTAAAAGTCTGTCCCTGACATTAGTCACTGACGCACACTAATTTTTTAACATGCACACAATACATGCATTCACAATTCAAAGTAATTTGACAATTGATATTTTCCCAGGCATTGCTAATGTGTTGACAGTATTGTTTGATTTTCTTGCTATCAATGTCATCCTGGTAGCATTTTTTAGCTGTAGTTAACACATGCCCTCTTCTGTTTAACAAGTCTCTGATTTGTAATAACTTTCCTTGCCAAGGGAACAGTAACAACAAGAGATTAAGGTGGAAGATCTCAAATTAGTTTCGCACACTATCTGAGAACACATTTAGTGAGAGGCTACAGAATGATGAAAAGTGGAAAGGTTGAGATTCTCATTTATTCCTATTACACTAGATTGATGAAGTTAAACCTGCCTAATTATGACTAAGGTTAGGAGATTAATTGACTTTACCAAGATAGATCAAAATGCAGGTTTCTCTGTACTTTGTGCTACCACCGAGCTCAATGCAGTACCACTTTCTTTACAGGAAAAAAGAAACTGGAATAACAAATTTCTGTCCTCAATATAATATATCTGAAAATCCAGAATAATGTCAAAAAGCTGTTATTTCAAGGACATTTTGGTAAGAAAAAGTTGAGTTTCCAATAGCGATTGTTAGGACAGCTGCCCATGACCACCGCTGCACTGCTCTCCCCTTTGGGCATGGATGCCATGCTACTCACCATGCTGCTTCCTAGTACTCCAGTCTCCGTCCCCTTAGGGCGTGCGCATTCACCTCTGGCCTTCACGGGATACAGATTTTTTTTAACGAGAGTCAAAATAAGTTGCATTCACCTGTCTGGGGCTTACAGAAGTCCATGAGCTTGCCTCCTCATTCAGCCAAATGGAACTGATTTTCAGTTCTAGAAATTTCTGCAACAAAATCTGTAGCATGTGAAGGAACAGTGCATGTGCTTCAAAATCCTTTCCCAGCCAATGGCTTGGGGTCCCTGGTTATTTAAGGAACCTTTTCCATGCAGAGGGTGCTTTAGTTTTTAGGTTCCCTGGTGACCAGCAAAGTTGTTGATAATCTAGTGCCATTGTGATTTACCTACATTTATCCTGCGTTAATTTCTGCCTGTGTTCCTATCATACTCCAAGTTCTGTTTCCATCATGGCTGGGTGCTTCTACTCTTCCAGTTTCGGTTCTGTTCGTGTTTAAGTTAGGATGAGTTCATATCTAGAGTTGATCGAACATGCTCGTAACGAGCACTGTACTGCTCAGATCCCCTGCGCTCGCATGCCCGCAGGCATCTGGATCCGTCCTCACCTGACTGTAAGTCAATGGGGGCGGATCCGTTTGGTATGACACACTCGGATAGGTCATCAGTATATAATCCGTGGGGGTCCAACACCCAGAACCCCCATCGATCAGCTGTTATTGAAGGCACCAGCGCTCCTGTGAGTGTGTGGACTTCTCTCTGCATTTCGTAGGCCAGTGACATCACGTTCATCGGTCACATGGCCTAGGAGCAGCTCAGCCCCATAGAAGTGAATGGGGCTGAGCGTGATACCAAGCACAGCGGCTATGTTCTAGGTAAGCGGCGATAAGGCCACATGCTCACAGGAGCGTCGGTGCCTTCTCAAATAGCTGGGTCCAGGGTGTCAGATCCTCACGTATAAGATACCGATGACCTATCCAGAACAGGGATGCATCACCAATGAGGCCAGGTGAGGCGATCGCCTCAGGCAGCACCAGGTAGGGGCAAGAGGGGGGCAGCGGAAAGGCCATGGGCAATCAACGCTTTCATTGTGGCAAAGGGGTTAGTTTAACAAATTGCCATTGGGGAGGGGCGCTGTTTCAGTTTTCACCTCAGGCAGCAGAAAGGCTAGGTGCACCCCTGATCCAGAGGATAGGACATCAGTATTAAAATGTTGGAAAACTCTTTTAAGTACAATTGTACAGACTTTACTATCATTGTTACAAGTCAATGTCTGACTGGTGTTCCTTGGGCCCATCCAGAGAAAATCATTCTAGGGGCGCAATCCCTATATAATCAATTATGTCAAGTGGGTTTTAAATCAAAGAAATAGACCCTTGTAGCAAGTGGTTATCCTGAAAGGCAGCTCCAAATAATTTTTCTCCTTTGGCACCCATTATTGCATCAGAACTTGGGTCCACTGGAGTCTTTGGTTGGTTAGTCTGAGCCTGTTGCAAGTTTTATGTTTATATTTATCATATTAGGGTTTTTGTTGTTCCCTAAAATATTTGTAAGATCAGTTTGTTAAATCCCTAGCACCACCTCATTTAAGCTAAACTCTTATTAAATTGATAAGAATTTAGCTTAAAGGGGTTCTCAGGGAATGGTTTAAAAAGGGATGCTCAACCAGTGGCCCTCCAGTTGTTGAAAAACTACAACTCCCAGCATGCCCTAATAGCTGTAGGCTGTCCAGGCATGGTGGGAGTTGTAGTTTTGTAACAGCTGGAGGGCCACAGGTTGGGCATCCCTGATTTAAAATGTTCTTAACAGAAGTCTTTGAATGAATTTCTAGTGGTTTGCAATAAAGTTTCACCTGGGTGTTACTTGTTGGGGGGGAGGGGGTCCCTGCACTGTCTGAAACTGACAGCACTGATTGGATAGTGTCAGACTGCACAGGGACACACCCCTAACCTGGACCTTGAAGGAATAGCACAACATAAAATTAGATGAAAAGATGCTGCAGAACTGTTATTACATGGGGATAACAAGTACAGTTACTAAAATAACCATGCCAGGAGAGGAGACAGGTCCTCTTTAAATGAGTGTTTTTGAGCTGTAAGGGAACTAGAGATAAGGGCTACTGATCGAACTTTTAGAGGAGCTCTCTGATGTATTTAGCTGAGAAGCCAAAAAAAAAACAACCTACAGATGCAGTGAAACTGAATGCTGTAGAACTATTGAAAATGTTTAATAAATGCAGTGACCCAGTGATTTACTGCTAAAGGGGTTAAATTGTACTTTTTCCACTCTGTGTCCTATAGGCTGTACATACAAGAGAGATAGGGTTAACTAGCGATCTAAGAGACACCCACCCCTTCTAGTTGGGAGCTGCTGAATAGTGTGTAGTCAGAAGTCAGAGTGTTTCTGTGTGTTGTAGCAGTCAGAGAACATGTAGAAGCAGCAGCTAGGAACCACATTTTTAAAAATTAAGGGGAAAATTCCTGTCTACCATTGATTGATATGTAATGTATTTTTCAATAACAAGACCTTCTGCATTCATAGAAACATAGAAGATTGATGGCAGAAAAAGACCACCTGGTCCATCTAGTCTGCCCTTTTATTATTCCTTTATTGTTATCTTAGGATAGATACATGTTTATCCCAGGCATGTTTAAATTCAGTTACTGTGGATTTATCAACCAGCTCTGCTGGAAGTTTGTTCCAAGCTTCTACTACTCTTTCAGTGAAATAATATTTTCTAATGTTATTCTTGATTTTTCCCCCAACTAACCTCAGATTGTGCCCCCTTGTTCTTGTGTTCAGTTTCTTATTAATAACCCTTCCCTCCTGAACATTATTCAGTCCTTTAACATATTTAAAGGTTTCAATCATGTCCCCCGTTTCTCTTCTTTCCTCCATACTATACATATTAAGAACTCTGAGTCTTTCTTGATAAGTTCTATGCTTTAGACCTTCCAACATTTTTGTAGCTCTTCTTTGGACCCCTTCTATTTTAGCAATATCCTTTTGCAGGTAAGGTCTCCAGAATTGAACACAGTATTCCAGATGTGGTCTCAGTAGAGCTCTATACAGAGGGATCACAATCTCCCTCTTTCTTCTTGTTATACCTCTAGCTATGCAGCCAAGCATACGATTTGCTTTCCCTACCGCCTGGTTGCATTGGTTACTCATTTTGAGTCAGAGATGACTACCCCCAAATCCTTCTCTTCTGAAGTCTTTGTTAACACAGAACTGCCAATACGATACTCAGATAGAGGATTTCTTCTCCCCAAGTGCATTATTTTACATTTGGACACATTGAACTGCAGTTTCCATTGTTTTGACCACTTATCTAATAAAGATAAATCATTCTCCATATTACAGACACCTCCTGGAACATCAACCCTATTACACACTTTTGTGTCATCAGCAAACAGCAAACCTTCCCTACCAAGCCGTCCCTTATGTCACTTACAAACATGTTAAACAGAACAGGACCCAGAACAGATCCTTGTGGCCCCCACTTGTAACCAGCCTCTGCTCAGAATACACTCCATTAACAGCAACCCTCTGGTATCTGTCCTTCAGCCAACTGCAGATCCACTGAACTATCCAGGGGTTAAGTCCAATTCTTGATAACTTATCTATCAGCTCTTTATGGGGAACCGCATAGACAGCCTTACTGAAATCCAGGTAGGCGATATCCACAGCACCACCTTCATCCAGCACTTTAGTTACATAGTCAAAGAAATCAATGAGATTAGTCTGACATGATCGGCCCTCAGTAAAGCCGTGTAGCTTTGGGTCCATCAAGTTGTTTGCTGTTAGGTGGTCAATTATCTTCTCCATTATTTTTACCACTACAGATGTCAAGCTGACTGGCCTATATTAATTATCTTCTTTTTTAGAAGAGTCTCCATCATTTTTACCACTACAGATGTCAAGCTGACTGCCTATAGTTACTAGCTTCTTCTCTACTACCCTTCTTGTGAATGGGTACAACATTTGCCATTCTCCAATCATCAGGAACATCTCCTGTAAGAAGGGACTGATTATACAGATCAGTCAGGGGGCCAACAATCACAGATCGGAGTTCTTTAAGAACTCTGGGGTGGATGCCATCCGGACCCATTGCCTTATTTAACTTTAGCCAGACAAGTTCCTCTAGAACATTGGCCTCTGAAAACACTGGGGCTGAAACCTTACAACTAGACGTAATGCCATGTCCAGCCATGTTCTGATTATGAAAGTCGCCATCTGAAAAAACTGAGCAGAAGTAGTTATTCAGATGGTCAGCGACCACCTTATCCCCATCTACAGAGTGTGCAAAGCAGTAATCAAAGCAAACGGTGGCTACTTTGAAGAACCTAGAATATAAGACATATTTTCAGTTGTTTCACACTTTTTTGTTAAGTATATAATTCCACATGTGTTAATTCATAGTTTTGATGCCTTCAGTGTGAATCTACAATTTTCATAGTCATGAAAATACAGAAAACTCTTTGAATGAGAAGGTGTGTCTAAACTTTTGGTCTGTATTGTATATACAGATTTTTTCCATTGCTAAGTTTTGTAATGCCACAGTTTTTCATCTTCCTGTCACTAATATATCTGAAGAAGGTTTGGCCATTTCTTCCTCCTTTGAAGCTTTAGCAGCATTAATAATCTGTTTTGTCTTCTTCTGTAGAATTTTATACACTTCTCTGTCCGCTACACTTCCAGACTCTTTATACCTCTTATAGGCATACTTTTTATCATTCACTATCGCTCTTACCTCTCTAGTAAACCATAGTGGATTTCTTTCTTTTCCTTTTGCTAATTTGTCTAACATATAGTCTAGTTGCCTTTAAGAGGACTTCTTTAAATGCCTTCCACTGAGCACTCGCTCTTGCTGTTTTATCCTACCCTTTTAATTCTTTTTTTACATATTCCTCCATAACCTTCCTAAAATCCAATACTTTGGTTGCAGAATGGGATTTCTCACAGTCAGTTTGGATTTCGAACCACAAACATTGGTGGTCACTGGAACCTAGATTTTCTCCCACCTTCACCTCAGATTCCAGATCCCCATTTGTAAATACTAGATCTAGGATATTTTCACCTCTAGTTGGCGCTTTCATTAACTGTTTTAGGGACATACCCGTCAGGGCCTCTACTATGTTCCTACTTTTGCATGTGGACGCACAAGGGATATTCCAATCAACATCAGGCATTTTGAAGTCTCCCATAACTACAATATCTCCCTTTACTGCCATTTGGGTAATCTCGTCCACCAGCATAATGTCATGCTTTTTAGATTGCCCTGGAGGCCTATAGATAGCACCTACTCTGGTAACAGATCCCTTTTTGTTTTGCAAGCAGACCCAGAGAGTCTCCAATTCCTTACATGAACTTTGGATCACTGTTGATCTTATGCTATCTTTTACATAAATGGCTTCCCGGAATGGCTGTTTCCCAGTCATTGCAATCTCTGTTATTACAACTAAGTCCAAATTATCTCTACATGTTCTTCAGCACTTGAAATGTCTGTGATGGTGTTCTTCAGAAGTTGATTTGTCCATCATGGTGTTCTGCAGCAGTTAATGTGTCTGTCATGGTATTCTGCAGCACTTGATGTGTCTATCATGGTGTCCTGCAGCAGTTGATGTGTCCATCATGGTGTTCTTCAGCACTTGATGTGTCTATCATGGTGTTCTGCAGCACTTCGTGTGTCTGGCATGGTTTTTTGCAGCTACATGCACACTTAACTGTGAAATGAACGTTGCAGTTACATTTTACTTGATATGCACTAGCCATACTAAGCATCACATAGATTGTAAATCCCTCACTATAAGACCCCATTCACATGACCGTGTCCATTTTCAAGACTGCAAACCATTGGCCATGTACACCTGCATCGCAGTGTGGACCCATTGAGTTCAAGGGGTCTGTGATCTGCATGCTGCGGGCAAAGATAGGACATGTCATATCTTTTGCAACACAATGGCACTGACCAGTAGCACAAAGAGCAAGGGAGCCCTTTCGTGTGCTTCCAGGTCCATATGGCCCTTCTGCCAAAGATAGAACATGTCTAATCTTTGCCTGCATCTTGCGGATCATGGACCAATTGAAATCAAATGGCTTCACATCACTGTCACATGGCCAGTGTCCATGTAAATGGGACCTTTGGAATGTTGACCTTAAGCACAGACATGGCTGTTTCTATTTGTGTACCTTAGTGGTAATAGAATTTTTTTAAGAACATCTATTTGTATGCATTTTACACTAAATATAAGGTCTAAACCGATCATCCATATAAAGACCCTATATAGCGACTTGACCTTATATACCTACACCTACATAGCATGTCCCAATCCAAGTGTAAAATGGAGTGAAAATGATTTACAGTAAAATTCCATAATCCCGAAGATGTGTATCTAGGGGCCTTTGTTAGTCATTAGGAAGGATGCATCGGCCAAATATAACAACATATGGTTACTGCTGTGATACAGTCCGTATCCCAGCATCTTGAGATGCAATCAATTATACTGACCCCCAACTGATGGCTGTTTCAGAATATGCGGCAATTAACAATTCATTATATAATTATACCATCTCTAATGCTGAAATAAGATTTCTAGAAAGTAGAATATGCTATGATATTTGGTGCCACCTTTCTAAATTAGGCTTTATCAATGCTTATCTTTTGAAAAATGCTGAACAGTAATTACATAAGTGGCTGTCTTTATATACATGTATAAAATACATTAATTTCTTAATTTGGTCCCAATTTATGATCCTAGATGCATTGCAAGCAAAGAAGCACATTTAGTTTTTGAAGGGGTTATCCCATGATTAATATACATGGGCGGGGCATGTATGGAGCCTGCTCATGAGGTAATCCCGCTCCATAAGTGGTGGGTATTGGATGTATAATACAGCGGACACCTGGCCGCAATGATCGGGAGGGGAGTCATCTCCGATCTCTGTTGCCACTATTTGTTATGGGTAAGGGTGAACCACCAATGAGGCCAGGTGAGGCGATCGCCTCAGGCAGCGCCAGGTAGGGGCTAGAGGGGGGCAGCGGGAGGGCCATGGGCAATGAGCGCTTTCATTGTGGAAACAATCATCTTTACATATTCAACTGCATCACTGTACTCAGGACAGCACTACAGTTGAATGCTGCAATGTCTTCCTGGCCCACCGTTTCCTCAAATAGGCTTTAGTCCTAGTTCCTGTAGCCTGAATCGGGCTACATAGAACTCAGACTAGAGGAGGTGTCGCTGACATCAGAATGGAGGTAAGTATTTGAGTTTATTTTTATTTGGCAGCATGCTGTTGGGCCACAATGGGGTGGGAGTCATTATTTTGTAACTGGAGAAATCACTATGGGGACATTGTAGCTGTAAAAAGGAGCATTTTTGTACTGGCACACAGTATAAAGGGGTCACTATGGGGACATCCGTTCTACTGGAGCACTAAAAAGGGGAGGATACTATGTTTACAGTCAGGACACGTCACTGGATGTAAGAGGTATGGGTCACTGTATTACTCTGTATGTTTTGTAGCTCTGTACTTAATGTTTTCCAAGTATGTATTTAACAGTAGGGCTGGAGGGAAGGGGTTAGGTGCACCCCTGGTTATGAGTGCAGAGTATTGAGTGGGCTCACGCATTGAGCTCGCTCCACACACGGAGTGTGCAGGCTGTATAATATAGTCAGCACTTAGACACAGTGACTTGGATCAGAGATAACATTGATTCCAGTCATTTAACCCTGTTGACCACAGCACCTAAGTAGCTAGACAGAGGGTGGGTAGCAAAATCACTAGGCTCCGATCAGTTGATGCGGCGGCCTGGTGACTTGTGAAGGCTCCCAGACATTAAGCTGCCGGTTAAGCTGCGCCTGCAGCATGGCTTGACAGGCAACCTGCAAAAACCCCATAGCCTGCAATTGTATTGTGTTTCAATCTATGGTATAAGCAATCAGAGGACCGCATCTTCAGGCCCCCTAAAGGTGCTAAACATTACAGTAAGAAAAATAAAAAAAATGTTTTTTTCAACATAAAAAAAAACATGAACAATATATCAAAAATTCGAATCACCTGTCTTTCCCAATTTTAAAAATAAACATAAACAATACAAAAAGAAATATAATGGGTATCACTACGTTCAAAAATGTCAGAACTATTTTGGTCACCTTGCCCCTCAAACAAATTGAATAAAAAGAAATCAAGATGTATGTACCTCAAAATGGTACGAATAAAAACTACAGCTAGCCCTTCAAAAAAACAAGCTGTTACTCAGCTAGACAAGAAGATTTAAAAAAGTTGTGGATGTCAGAATATGACAATTTTTTTCAAAACTATATAGATTTGATATCGCTGTAATCATACTGACCTGCAGAATAAGTTTGTCATGTCATTTTAGGACACAGATGAACATTTAAAAACAAAATGGGTTGTGACATTAATGTGTTAAAGGGTTTGCCTATTTTTGGGATTGATTGTAATTATAATTCAAGAACATGTCTGATTCTATAGTATCCATCCTGCAAAATTCTGAAAAAACAAGTCCCATGTCCTATACTGTGTATAATGTACTTATGCTTTAAAGGAGTTTTCTGTGAAGAATTGAAAAAAAAGTTTCATATATATAATAAAGAATCATTACTCATCTCCATGTCACTGCTGTTCTGATGCTGCTCTTATCCAGAACAGCCAATCACTGGGTGAGGCGGGTCACTGTTATGGCCACTGATTTGGCTGAGTTGGCCTTTTCTTGTATTTCCATCATATTGAATTTGGACAGAAAGTAGGAAGCAATGGAGCAATAGAAATGGGGGAGCAGTGGAGGAGAGTAATGCCTCTTTTTTAATAGTTTCTGGCTATTTTTTTTATAACAAAGAAAATTCCTCTGGAAAAACCCCTTTAAGAATACCTTCCTTTTGCAAAAGTAGTCTTAACATAAGCTACGAATGTTTCCTGTCTCTGGCAGCTACACAAAAGCAGAAAGCCATCTTACTTTATGGCATTTTATATCTAACAATCATGAAAATGCTTCTGCAGGTTAGTCTCGTGAGCCCTACACAACATCTCAAGGGGTTTTAAGGTCTAGGAAACCCTAGCAATGTGTGACAGGAAATTCTAGTCAGGTAGAAAGATACCCATTACCTTCTACAACACTTCTGTGTTCATCGCTGTCTCCTGTAACATTCACATTTAGAAAAGTTATTGTTCACATTTCATAACTGACTGTACTAAATTCTAGATCGTAGTTTACTGCTAGCCTTAAATTGCTTTGTGTCCCATGAAATTGAGCTTCATTTAAAAAAAAAGGACAGGGAAGGTTGGGCAATTCATGATCACACATTTGTTAACCTGTTCTTGGCCAGATGGCCTTTCCTTCGTGAGGTTGCATTTTTTTCTCTGATTACCAGACTTGAGGTTTTTTTTCTTTCGTTTCCCTGAAAAATAAATGACCGTGATTAAAAATGTTGGAATTTTTCAGTGCTATGCATTTAGGAGCCCTATGCAGTCCGATCATGAATGTGCCACTGACCATTGTCATAAGAATAGACAACTGTGCTGGAGATTCTGTATCTTATTTATTGTGTCTTTATCTGTCGTTATGGAAGAGTGCTTTCAGTGGGAACAAGGTGTAATATACATGTCCACCAGTAGATGGGCCCGTTGCTTGCTCGAAGTAAGGCCCGTTTTTACGTGTGGTGTCATTACATGCCGTTGTTCTCTGTTCATTCTGATTTCTCTGATTTCACTTTTATTATGTTAACCTTCTTGTTACTGATTCCATCTACCGGTAATTAGCAAAGGAAAAAAAAATATAAAAGATAACAAAAAAAAAGCTTTTTAAACCCCAGCCATGTTTGCAGACGCCATCAGCAGAGTCACGCCTGATTAGTGATGCAGTATAGAATAGCTAGTAGCTGAAGCTGCCTACACTACACCACATAAACTCCAGGCTGATTTTATTATTTTCAGCCTAACCAGGAAAGTAATGGAGTTGACATTTTCCGAAGCTCCTGCACTAAACAGAAAACAGAGCTCTTGAACTTGCATTATTTTTTTTCCAAAGCAATCCTATTTAAAATTACACTGGTACTAATGTTCTCGTGTACCTTTTTAGCTCAGCTATGCTAAGTAACTGTGTATTATGCTTAATTAGTGTAATCAGAAACAGGATTTCCACTCATTTGTTCAAAAATGTCTTGCAGAGATGAGCCTCAGGGTGCACTTTTAAAACGCTGCAGTTTATTTCTCTAAAAATACTATGTCTTATAGATGTTATTGCCGGGCTGGATGAACTTTTGCATGGCTAGCTCCCAAAGTGCATGCGGATCGTTAGGTGGGTGCTCCTACCTCAATTCTACAGGTCCCTTGCGTCCCTAGCAATCCACATTTGCAGAGCTGTACAAAGTAACCGTGCAGCCCCACCATGACAACTTTTAGCAGCAGGTTCAGAAATGCTTATGGTTGGTTCCCTTAATGAACCGGGATAATGCACACAGTAATAACACCTTATAGGAATAACCACCATGAGGGTCATTTATTAAACAGAAATACGACTATATTAGGCATATTTCTGGCTCAGATTGCGGCACAAGGGCCCTTTGCGCTGTAATCTGCAACTTTTCCCTGCTCACGCCAGGTCTAAAAAGAGGGGGAATGGTGTGGGCATGGAAAGGGACAGGCTGCCAGGCCCGTATCATTTACCATTTTCAATGCTTGTTTTGGTCGTAGAGAAAAGTCTAAATTTAAGACATCTAGGAAACTGTCTTACGTTTAGAAGCGGCGGTAGATCTGCCGAAGTTATGTAAAGGCCAGTGCCTCTATATAACTTCGGCGGATTCAAAGCAGGGCCGTCTAAAATGCCGGTCTTAATAAATGTGCCCCTATATGTTGCAGCATGCTCAAAGACACCTACAAATACTGAAAACATGGCTTAATGGGAATTGAATTACTGCTATACTTACAAAGAAAAAATAAGAAACCCTTTGTGCACATTTTTGATCAAAATTGTGTTGGGCCCATCACTCAATGGCAAGATGGCTTCTGCAGATGGGAACCTACTGTACACTATTAAACTTGCCTTGCCTGGGTCTTGGCCTATAAAATTTTGGGAAATGTATGCCTTGGACAGATAGACAGGAGTGCACAGTCCAAACTGAGGCAACCAGTCCCCCAAATATGCAATGCAAAAAACAAAGTTAGACCTTACAGGAATAATTCACACAGTGATGACACTACACAGAGTGCAGCATGATGTTATGAAATAGGGAAAATGCTCTCAGTGATATCATATTGGCAAGATAATGTGCACAAAATAGCGCACACAGTGATGCCACAATATTTCCAAAATGTATACAGTGATGTCACATAACAGGGATATTATACTCCAGGGGTCAGCAACCCCCGGCACTCCAGGTGTTGTGAAACTGACTCCCAGCATGCAAACTTGCTTGGGTGTTCTCAGAACTCCCATAGAAGTGAATGGAGCATGATGGGTGTTGTAGTTTTTCAACAGCTGGAGTGCTGGAGGTTGCTGACCCCTGGTCTACTCACTGATAGCACAGCACAGATATTCAAACAGCAATAGTACAGGGATAACGTACACAATGATGTCACTGTACAAGAATCAGAAATCGCTACTCCCCATGGAGAATAGCTGTGTCTATGCAGTAGATCTCCTGTGAGATCAGAATCGAGAACACTGCTTCTAAAAAAGCTTCAGTGTGCCTAGAAAGGAGAGTGATCAGCAAAATCACAGCTTTACAGACCCTGCTGCAGGTGAGGGACTGGCTCAGACACCTAGACCTCCTTCAGGCCAGTCAGTCTTATGGGGCGAATACTAATGAGTGCTTCCATTATGGGAAGCTGTGAAGGCTCTGTACTCACAGCTTCCTGGTCCTCGGGTGTTGGCTGTGCTTTGACTGCACACAACGTGAGGGTGCTCTGTGGCCTCACCTTGTGTGCGTCGGGTCACAGCAGAATTGGAGGTAAATTTTTTTTTTTTTATTGTGTGATCTGAAGCTAGGGACTGCTGAGATGAGGCATGGGGGCTGCTGATCTGAGGCTGAGGGCTGCTTAGGTGAGGCATGGGGGTTGATGATCTGAGTCTGGGGGCTGCTGAGATGAGGCTAGGAGCTGCTGAGATGAGGCTGGGGGATGCTGAGATGAGGCTGGGGCCTGATATGAGGCATGGGGGCTGATATGAGGCATGGGGGTCTCGTTTGAGGTCTGAATGGGGGGGGTCTTATTTATATTGGGCTCTTCTCTGAAGTCTGATTGGGGGTCATTCACATTGGGGTATGAGCTGATGTATGATTAGAGGTCTGACCTAAGGTCTGATTGAGGGTCTTATTAACATTAGGGGTCTGATTGGGGCTGTGAACTGAGGTCTGATTAACATTGGGGGTCAGTTTGGGACTGTGAGCTGAGGTCTAATGAAAAATATTTTTTTTCTAATTGTCATCCTCTAAAACATAGGTGCGTCTTATGGGCCAGTGCGTCTAATAGGGCAAAAAATATATTGCACAAACAATATATACTGTATACTACTCTGTATAATGTTATTAATGTACGAAAAGTATGTGTACCTCTGAGGTTATGCTGCCATCTATCAAGAAATTGCATTATAATAGTTGTATAATTCAAGGGGTGATGCAACCTTTCTAGCCATCTGATCTAGGTCCTTGTGCTGTAAAGAGCTCTTGGATACCTCTCACTAGAAGGTCCTTAGTTTAGTGAAACACTTGTAAGAGTTTATACATAGCAGGGCTTTGCATGCCTTATGTTCAGTAGCAGTGAGGAACTAAAAGAATAAACTGGTGGCTGCTGCTGAAGACAGGTCCAGTGTATATTCCTGTGAGAACTGGTGAAGGTGGTCACTACTGGAAGGTAGGGCACAACACCTCATTGAGAAATAGAAGCCAAATACTGCAGAGGGTTTGGAGCTGAAGCCACCTAGTCTGTGCATCAGATGCTACAACCTGGGAGTGCCTGGAGCAAAGGAAGCAATGGTAATAAATGCAAGTACAGCTATTTACATTGCTGCCACTATGAGAAGATCAGAGCCAGAGTGATGATGCCCAGATATTGGGTCTAACTCAAGCCACGGGAAAAGTGAGTTGTTTCTTGTTAAAGGGACAACATCACATTTGTCAGTTACCACTTAAAAGGGTTGCCCTACAGAAAATATTCTGCAGTTTTTAAACCAGCCTCTGGATCTGAGTATTTTTGTAATTGCATATAATTAAAAATTTAGCATAGCCAAGGAGTTATTCAATAAAATGTATTTGTATCATGCTACCTCTTTTTTCTTATTTCTCTGTCCACTTCATTGAGGTGGACACACACATGTACTATGTGTAAGCTGTCTCCTGAACTGTGATAGGGAGAAAACTGCAGCAGAAAGGACAAAACCCATGAGCTTCAGGTGAAAGGACACACCCCTGAGCTGCCATCTTGAAATAAATCTAGCAGAGCAATTTGAAAAATGAATGAGGAGATCTCTGGATCCATATGAGGTACAGGGCTGGTTCTAGCTTTGTGAGAGAGTCATTTAATATATGATTTTTTACATTTATCTTGTGATAACCCCTTTTAAAAAACAGTGCACTAAGCTTGTACTCTTGGTGAGAGACTGTAACCACTAAGCCTGGTGCCAGTCATAGACTGTGGTAACTAATAGCTTGTTACCCTTTGTGAGTCAAGTAAATAGCTGCTTGTCTAAAGGGCACTTTACATGGGTTGAGAATCCACCAGATAAAATCTAGCAGTGTAAAGGTGCCACTGACTACTCGGAGAGCGAGAAAAATGCTTCGTTGTCGGATAATTGGATCATTTGCCAGCAACAGATTGTGCCATCTAAACACTCTCTACTGCCGGCAAACAACTAGTCTGTATGAGATGGCATTAGCGATCACTCCTCCACATACTGTAGAGGAGATTGCTGCATCTAAATGTAGTGGTCACTTTCATTGACAAGCAGGCACTTGCTGGAAAAGAACTCTTCCTTCCCAACAATTGTCTACTGTATCGTCCTGTTTAAATGGACCTTAAAGGTGATGTACACCTTTTTTTGTTTATGATTGCATTTCATTCATTTTTTGGGCTAAAAATCATATGTTGGCCTTTATTAAAAAATATTGAGCCATTGTGTGACACAGGGTTAACTGTTTTTCCAGCTGTGAGACTGGTACTTTCACTTTGTGCTGGTCATCTAATAAACCTTATCTTTAAACTACTAAGAGGTCATAAACGCTTATTTAAGCCACAATCTTATCAGTAAGATAAGAAGTGAGCTATAATGAGTGTGTATAATCAGGGCCGTATTTCCAACTAGGCACCGGGGGCACGGTGCCTAGGGCGGCGGGTTGCGGGGGGGCGGCACCCCGCCGGGTTAATCAATAATAATCTTGTAAAAAAAAAAAAAAAAAAATTGTAAAACAATCACTAGCCTGCAGGAGGAGGGGGAGTGAAGCGCTGGTAGCGCTGTACAGTACTTACCCCTCCTCCTGCTTGCCGGCGCTGCTGTGTCCTGACTGCCTGCAGCGTCAGGACGTACAGAGCGCCCTCTGACCTGACGCTGCAGGAGGTCAGGTGACTTCAGCGCGGGCCCCTGGAAGAGGAGAGAGCGGGGACACAGCCGGGACCAGAGGTAAGTTGTTTTTTTTTTTTCTTGTCTGATCTGAGGTCTGAAGTGGGGGCCACAAAGGGATTTGGACAGAGTGGGGCATCTGAAAAAGTGGCAACTGAATGGGGGGATCTGAAATGGTGGGGACACAATGGGGGGGGGATCTGAAAAGTGGCAACAGAATAGGGGAATCTGAAATGGTGGGACAGAATGGGGGGGGGGGGGGTTCTGAAATGGTGGGACAGAATGGGGGGGTTCTGAAATGGTGGGACAGAATGGGGGGGGTTCTGAAATGGTGGGACAGAATGGGGGGGTTCTGAAATGGTGGGACAGAATGGGGGGGTTCTGAAATGGTGGGACAGAATGGGGGGTTCTGAAATGGTGGGACAGAATGGGGGGGTTCTGAAATGGTGGGACAGAATGGGGGGGGTTCTGAAATGGTGGGACAGAAATGGGGGGGTTCTGAAATGGTGGGACAGAATGGGGGGGTTCCTGAAATGGTGGGACAGAATGGGGGGGTTCTGAAATGGTGGGACAGAATGGGGGGGTTCTGAAATGGTGGGACAGAATGGGGGGGTTCTGAAATGGTGGGGACAGAATGGGGGGTTCTGAATGGTGGGACAGAATGGGGGGGTTCCTGAAATGGTGGGACCAGAATGGGGGGGTTCTGAAATGGTGGGACAGAATGGGGGGGTTCTGAAATGGTGGGACAGAATGGGGGGGTTCTGAAATGGTGGGACAGAAATGGGGGGGTTCTGAAATGGTGGGACAGAATGGGGGGGTCTGAAAATGGTGGGACAGAAATGGGGGGTCTAAAATGGGGGGCCAGAAAAGGTGTTCTGACATGGGGCAGAAGGTAGGGGGGTCTGACATGGGCCCCAGAAGGAGAGTTCTATATGGGGGCCACAAGAGTATGATATGGGGCCAGAAGGGGGGGGGGTATGAATTGGGGATCTAATTAGGGGTCTTAAGGAGGTCTGATTAGGGGCCTGAAAGGGTCTGACTGGGGGTCTAGAGGGGTCTGATTGAGGGTCTGGGGGTCTAATGAGGATCTGATAGGGGGTCTGGAGGTCTAAATGGGGGGTCTGATTGAGTGTCTGGGGGTCTAATGAGGGTCTGATAGGGGGTCTGGAGGCCTAATGAGGGTCTGATAGGGGGTCTGGAGGTCAAATGGGGGTCTGATAGGGGGTCTGGAGGTCTAATGAGGGTCTGATAGGGGGTCTGGAGGTCTAATGGGGGTCTGATAGGGGGTCTGGGGGTCTAATGTGGATCTGATAGGGGGTCTGGAGGCCTAATGAGGGTCTGATAGGGGGTCTGGAGGCCTAATGAGGGTCTGATAGGGGGTCTGGAGGCCTAATGGGGGTCTGATAGGGGGTCTGGAGGCCTAATGGGGGTCTGATAGGGGGTCTGGGGGTCTAATGTGGATCTGATAGGGGGTCTGGGGGGTCTAATGAGGGGCTGATTGGGGCTTTGGAGGTCTAATGAGGGTCAGATATGGGAGTTTGGAGGTCTAATGGGGGTCTGTAGATGGGGGGGGTCTCATCTGGGGTTTGATATGGGGATCTGATCTGAAAGGTAAGGGGGGTACTGTTTTTCTGTGTGGTGCCAGTATTTTCAGGGGGGCTGTTTCTGTAGTATAGTATGGGGGGCGGGCAGGGTGAGATGTTGAGAAGGTGAGAGGATGATGGAAAAGTAGGAAAGTAAGATGTCTGTTTGTTGCACTCTTCAGAGACGAGGCACAGCTGAAAGAAGTCACCATGGTGGTCTGGTCTGACAGAAGAAGAGGAAAGAAAACGTCATCAGAGAAGAGAAGTCACTGGATGTAAGAGGTACATATGTGGCGCTGTATGACCCTATATGCTCTGTAGTGCTGTATGAAATGTTTTCCAAGTCTGTCTTTGAAGGAGTTGTCTTTTTTTTTTTTTTTTTTTTGTACGAGCGCTGCTTTCTCTGCTCTGTTTACTGCTCTTCACTGCAAATTCTATGGCGAGCAAGTGAACAGAGCAGAGAAAGCAGCTCTCATATGAGCTCTGCTCTCTCTTCAAACAGCTGATCGTCAGGGTGCCGGAGGACCCCAGCCGATCTGATATTGATGACCTATCGTGAGGATAGGTCATTAGTAGTAAAAAGAGGACAACCCCTTTAACAGTAGGACTAGAGGGAAGGGATTAGGTTGAGAATTTGGGGTGGGGGGGGGGGCGTTTTAATATTTACCTTGGGCATCAGAAAATCTAGGTGCACCAGCGGCAGGTGGGGGGGGGTACAGACTGAGGGTAGTTGGGTGTATGGGGATGGTGGGGTAGTTGGGCGGGGGTTAATTGGCTTGGCAGAGGACCATTTTCAGTATCCAGGGGGTTGGGGGGGAGGATAGGTCACTGTAATAAGTCCAGGAGGAGGCTACTATGGGGGGTGGGGTAACGAGGCTACTATGGGGTTGGGGGGCTACTAAGGAGAGGCTACTATGCTACTGTGGGGGGAGGAGGCTACTATGGGATGGGGGGGACTGAGGAGAGGCTACTATGCTACTATTTGGGGGCGTGGGGGAATGGGTCACGTTGGGGGGGGGGGGCGTCATCACAGAGAGTGCCTAGGGCAGCATGAACCCTAAATACGCCCCTGTGTATAATGTCCGAGAGCAGAAATAAGGAGTCCGTCTACTCCTCAGATAACGGAGAAGACAGAAAATCAACAGACAGCTAGTAGAGCATGTCAGCTCTGTACAGAAGGATTCCATATTTTTTAATAAAGACCAATTAAAAAAAATGATTTTTAGCCCAAAATAAGTGCAATGCAATAATAAAAAGATTTGCCCCCAAAGGTGTATATAACCTTTAAGTACCTTTACTTGTGGGGTTGATGCTGCCATCCTTGTTCTTTTTTTTCAAATACCCCTTGCATGCTCAGTATTAACATATTGGGTGCGAAAAATGCAGGGAGGCACAGCGGAGCATGTGAGGAGTATTTGGAAAAACTGGCTCCCCGCACCGCTCCTGTCCCCGTACCACCACTGCTGCATCTCTCGATGCATGGATGAAAACATCCAGTGTCGGGGGGAGCAGCCAATGGCAGGCAGGGACGGGGAAGAGCCTCACTAGTGTCACCCGCGATGCCAGGGAGGCTCGTCCCTGTCCCCGCCTGCCATTGGCTGCCGCACCCTGACACTGGATGTTTTCATCCGGACACGGGGAGAAGCAGCAGCGGGGACCAGGAGCGGCACAGGGAGCAAGGAGCCAGGTAAGTATATTCATTGTGAAGGGCCCGGCCTATGGGGGAGAATTTTATAGCCTTTAAGTTACGACTGTGTCTGCCTGCCTAGAGTAGGGAGCCACTCATACCACTCGGGACCAAAAAATCTTTAATTTCTGTATAGGCACTGGCTACACTCCTACCCCTTGCATACTGCAGACCTCCCAAGTGTCCCTCTTTTGAAGCGAAAGTCCCTCTTTTTGACCCAAGTCCCTCTTTCCCTCTTTGCTCCATAAATGTCCCTCTTTTTGACCTGAGGTATAGATTTTCATTA
This sequence comes from Rhinella marina, assembly GCA_900303285.1. Lineage (NCBI taxonomy): Eukaryota > Metazoa > Chordata > Amphibia > Anura > Bufonidae > Rhinella > Rhinella marina. Next base: position 25,029 of record ONZH01030664.1, on the reverse strand, counting down.
TTACATGTACAATATTAATACAGAAAGTGTTTGGCTGGTTCCCATGTGCATATTAGAGCCCTCCTTGTATTTTATTTCATTATGTGATACAATATGAATTTTATTTTATTGAGCTCATTTTTGCACTACTTCATAAGAGAAAACTATTGAAGTGTATAAGATATGCAGGAAAAATGGATCTTTCACACAATGAACCATAAGTGTCCCTCTTTGACCTTCCAAAACGTTGCTGGCTGTGGGAGGAGCGCTGAAAGCCGGTCTCTGAGAGTCGGTCTCTGGCACAGCCAGCAGCGCGATGTGAGTGTGGGAGCGCGTCATCAAGGAAGCAGGTAAGTATTGTTTTTTTTTTTTTAATTTCATAAAACTGAGGGGACTGGAGGCAAAAGGGGGCACCTAATGTGACATAACTTTTGTTAGGGGGTACCTAATCTGACTTTACTACTGTGAAGGGGCATATAATCTGGCATAACTACTGTGAGGGGGGCACCTAATCTGGCATAACTACTGTGAGGGGCATGTATCTGGGCATAACTACAGTGAGGGGGCACAAAAGTGGGAAGTATGATACTATATGTTTTGTATCTATTATTAGCTTTAATTAGGTCCACTTAAGAGGAATGTCAACACGATAAGACAAACACTAAACCTATAGATTAAATGTTAAACTTCCTGCCAGGAATCATGTGGTTTGTTGTTTGCAAAGTGAAGAAAAATCTCTCCGCCTTGATAATAAAGTATTCATCTAGCTAATGTCAATAGCACAGAGTGATAACGGGAATAGAGCAGCAATGCCATTATTAGGAAAATTAACAGCAAACTTGTTTATTTTCCCCTATCAATCCCTTATTATTTCCTAACGATTCACAGCAGACCCAATGTTCTCATTCTGATCTCTTCATGGACGGGACGGCGGGCAAACATATTACTTAACATTAGCATTGAATGAACCATGCCTGTGAGGATGACTCTGCAAAAGTGCTTTGAGAAACCAGGAAATTAATAGCTGATACAGTTAACCTCAGGTACAGAATTACACTACTTGACGACTCTTATTTGATCTAAATTTCAGAGACTGAATGAGACCACAGCTGGTGTTATCGGGCAGACCATACAATGCATTTAATGCCAGTAATCAGACTTCCTTATTATCTCCTTTGCACGCTGTACCTTGAACATTTGCAAACAACCAGAGAAATACTTCACATATCACGATCAGCAAATAAACTCTCTATATGAACAAAATTACGGAGAAAAATAAGAATCTCGCAATCTAAAGCCATTCTTCCTAATAGGTGAAAAGTTAATCATTGCTCCAGAGTGGAACACCAGAAATCTGCTTATTGTCCTAACTTGTCTGAAAAGTCTTTTCTTGTAATCATTCTGGTTTTCGAAAACTTTCAGCAACTTTTCTATTCCAGCAAGCATGCCTAGTGTCTATATGCCTTGTGTTGGCTTCCTATATTTTAGGGCTCATGCACACAACCTTATGTTTTTTGCGGTGACGTCCGTGTGCATTCTGCAAAATGGAACAGCTGGCCCCTAATACAACAGTCCTATCCTTGTCCATAAAGAGAACAATAATAGGACATGTTCAATTTTTTTCGGAACGAAAATACGGTCATGCAGAAATGGAATGTACACAGAATATCTTCACATGGGTAACTTCCATTTTTTTTTGAGGATCCATTAAAATGAATGGTTCAGCATACGGTCCCCCAAAAAATGGAACAGACCGGAAAGAAAATATGTTCGTGTGCATGAGCCCTAAAGGGAATCTGTCACCAGGTACCTCCCTGTCCAGCTATGTGCATATCTGTATGCAGACAGCGTATTTCTATGAAACACGAAAGAAGGCGCTCAATAGGATAATAACGTAAGTACAAGAGCCAATTCCACAACTTCCAATTGGAGGCTTACCTTATTTAGTTATTTAAAAGTTAGGCACAACACTATTGAAAGCTTGTCAAGTGGGTGATTATAACTAGGGATGAGCGAATTTCTTCGATTCAGCTGATTCGCAGAATTTTATAAAGAAATCCGCTTCGTAACGAATTATTTCGCCACGAAGCGCATTTTTTTGTAAGTAGTGGGTGCAATGACAGAGAGCGGCGATAGCGCCGCCCCCGTCATTGTACCCCTCGGATGCCGCGTTCATACATGATCGCGGCGTCTGAGTGTAAAAACAGTGTAAAATAAACATTAAAAAATACATTAAATCAAACTTACCTCCTCCATTTGCTCGCGACAGGCCGCCATCTTGCTTGAAGATCTGGAGCGAAATCTCACGCGGCGCGAGATTACGTCATCACGCAGGCTGGCGTGGTGATGTCATACGTCACTACCCGGGGGATTTCGCCCGGGATCTTTAATCAAGATGGTGGCTGGCGGCAGTCGAATTTATCCTGAAATTCGGATTGAATTTCACTTCGTGGGATTTGATTCGCTCATCTCTAATTATAACCCCTTTGTTGGACGATGGTATGCAGCCCGGGATCGGAAGATCTCTTCTGACACGGGGTGCCTGGATTCCCCACAGAAGGTTAGAGTATATAACAATGGAAGTAGAATGATCCCTCGGGGGAAAAAAAACGATTGTAGGTAGGATAGAGTTCTTTTTTCGTTTTCTTTATTAGTAGCAGAGTACAACGTGTTTCGGGGTGTATAACCCCTTCATCAGGTACAATACAAGCTGCTATACATTTAACACACACATGTCACCTTTAAATGTAAAAAAAATGCCAAAAATGGGGTGTGGGAGGGGTAAAGAAGAGGTGGGGCTCAGTTAATTTACATAAAACATGATATAGACATGATGCATTGAAAACTTAGGATAAATCAATTCCATAATTAACCATATAACAAAAGACATTGGTGGTTCTAGTGTTCAAAAACTATAAAAATTGTGGATGATCGCTGAATGTTTCACATTAAAAGGCTGCCACGGCTGGCTGAGACGATGCAGGTGAGTCATGGTCAGACTCGCGGTCACCTGACCGGAATTGCGGTCACGCGATCGCCAGGTTGCTAAGCGTCAAGACGCCCTGTAAAGGAAACCAGGAAACAGGGAGTGCGGTTGTATGATCGCTTTATCGTTGCTGAATTGGAGTGTACATATACTAGAGTAAAGAGCAAAGATGAAGACAAAGGGGCACAGCGATATCTATGTTAAAAACAAAAACAAATGTTCGATGATGAAAAAGACTGCATATATATAGTCCGAAGTTGATGAATTTAAATAAATAAATAAATAAATAAATCAATAAATATGTATATACACTCACCGGCCACTTTATTAGGTACACCTGTCCAACTGCTCGTTAACACTTAATTTCTAATCAGCCAATCACATGGCGGCAACTCAGTGCATTTAGGCATGTAGACATGGTCAAGACAATCTCCTGCAGTTCAAACCGAGCATCAGTATGGGGAAGAAAGGTGATTTGAGTGCCTTTGAACGTGGCATGGTTGTTGGTGCCAGAAGGGCTGGTCTGAGTATTTCAGAAACTGCTGATCTACTGGGATTTTCACGCACAACCATCTCTAGAGTTTACAGAGAATGGTCCGAAAAAGAAAAAACATCCAGTGAGTGGCAGTTCTGTGGGCGGAAATGCCTTGTTGATGCCAGAGGTCAGAGGAGAATGGGCAGACTGGTTCGAGCTGATAGAAAGGCAACAGTGACTCAAATTGCCACCCGTTACAACCAAGGTAGGCAGAAGAGCATCTCTGAACGCACAGTACGTCGAACTTTGAGGCAGATGGGCTACAGCAGCAGAAGACCACACCGGGTGCCACTCCTTTCAGCTAAGAACAGGAAACTGAGGCTACAATTTGCACAAGCTCATCGAAATTGGACAGTAGAAGATTGGAAAAAACGTTGCCTGGTCTGATGAGTCTCGATTTCTGCTGCGACATTCGGATGGTAGGGTCAGAATTTGGCGTCAACAACATGAAAGCATGGATCCATCCTGCCTTGTATCAACGGTTCAAGCTGGGTGGTGGTGGTGTCATGGTGTGGGGAATATTTTCTTGGCACTCTTTGGGCCCCTTGGTACCAATTGAGTATCGTTGCAACGCCACAGCCTACCTGAGTATTGTTGCTGACCATGTCCATCCCTTTATGACCACAATGTACCCAACATCTGATGGCTACTTTCAGCAGGATAATGCGCCATGTCATAAAGCTGGAATCATCTCTGACTGGTTTCTTGAACATGACAATGAGTTCACTGTACTCAAATGGCCTCCACAGTCACCATATCTCAATCCAATAGAGCATCTTTGGGATGTGGTGGAACGGGAGATTCGCATCATGGATGTGCAGCCGACAAATCTGCGGCAACTGTGTGATGCCATCATGTCAATATGGACCAAAATCTCTGAGGAATGCTTCCAGCACCTTGTTGAATCTATGCCATGAAGAATTGAGGCAGTTCTGAAGGCAAAAGGGGGTCCAACCCGTTACTAGCATGGTGTACCTAATAAAGTGGCCGGTGAGTGTACACACACAGCAGGTTATGCAACAATGTATGGGCTGGTTAAAATCAGAATAAATAAATGAGTAAATAAGTATGAACTTCATGTCATAAATCAGAGGCTGATTAAAATGGATAAAGAAGATTGATTAGACAATATATGTTTGAAAAGATAAAAAATGATAGTTGATAAATAATGATGGTTAATAAATAAATGATTATGTACCAACTGAATGAGGTATGTCTGGTCAGACAGACATGTGGTTATGATATAAACACTACTGTGTATACACATATATATAGGTTAAAAAATCTGTGCGAGTGTGTGTATACACAGATATATATATAAAAAAGCGTGCATGAAAACACACATGAGTGGATTAGGATGGGGGTTGAGATAATGTCATGGATAAAAAGCAGTGGTGCAATATAGAAGGTCCACATAGGAGAATGGGACCTGGTGCAAGAAAGGTACCACACGTCTGTCTGACCAGACATACCTCATTCAGTTGGTACTAGAGATGAGCAAATCATTCGCCGAACTTTTCCTAAAATTCGTATATTCGACGAATAGATTCGTTGTATTTGTGTACAAAATATACGTTATTATGTGCTATTAGCGAACATTCGCTCACTAATAACGAACGTTCATTTACAAAATGTACGCAACTTCTTAGAAGACGTACGCATGAGCGTACAAATAGCTTACGAATCTCAGCGTAACTATTGTCTAAGCGATTACGTAATACGCAGGCACATACGAGGAGAGGCCGCAGCATGCACTCCTCAGAGGCAGAGCGAATATTCGAGACATATATATGGTAAAGTGCAAATACATTATTATAGGTATAATATAAAAATTTTAAATATCACCTACCTAGTATGCTCACGGACACGTTTAAGTCTCTTTTCTTCTGACACTTGTCATAGAACTGGAGCAGAGTCCCAAACTCAGTCGCAATTTGTAATCCACATAGGTAAAATTGTAATCCAAATGGGTAAAAAAAAAGCAGCAAAGGTTCCTTAAAAAACCCTCTTTCAAGGGGCTCCCCAAATAACCTGAAAAGGGGGAAAAAGGGATGAGGCGCACGAATGCGCAACTTAATTTCCTGAGTTGCCTCGTCATCCTCCCGCGCTGGAGAAAGGGGCGGAACTACCAGGGAAAAGTCTGCATCGCTGAATTGAATTCGTACGCGGCAGCGTATAGATTAACTAAATTATACGTAGAATAGCGTATAATTTATAGGACACACTACGTAGCGAATGCGTACAAAAGCGAAGCGAATCACCTAATATTCGGATTTGCTTCGCAGCTGAAAAATCCCAAGATTCGATACGAATCTACAAAGCGGCGAATAGATTCGCTCATCTCTAGTTGGTACATAATCATTTATTTATTATTTAACAATAAAAAGTATCAATTAAGAAAAAGAGCCTCAGATTAAGAAAATAAAAACAGCGTTTTAATCTGGTGATCCCCCAGCTATGTATCTATGCAAACAGTTTGATAGGGAGGTTGCTGGCGACTGATTCCCTTTAAATCTTGTAATTTTGCACATCACTATCTATATTTAAAAAAATAAATCTAGAAAAATCTCCATCAGAAGTCAATAAGATCACCTCCTGTGCTTTGTGTCTGTGACCCATGGGGCTGCTCTCAAAGAACAAGCAGTCTTGACAAATTTTAGGGCTAAAAATTGCATGATTTTAGGATTATTTTAGATAAGGATAGGGACATGGCAAATATAAAAAACACCAAAAATGAAATAAATTCTAAAACCTATGTTTAACATAAAAGTTGATTTAAATAATAGGTCAGGTCATTTTGATGACACTTCCCTTTAGAGGCCCAGTGAAACAAAAATTCAATATTGACAACTAGTGATGAGCGAGTCGGAGCTGCAAGATTCGGGATTCGCACGAATCTTGCCCGCTTCAGCTCGGCTCGGCATCCCGAGGCAGCGCGGATTCATGAAGATTCGTGAGTCACTGCCAATTTGAAATGCCTGTTTTTTTCAGCCCTTAGGGAGCCTCAGAGGCATCCCTACATGCTGCCCCTGGTGTTTCCTATGCATTTCCAAGGTCTTTCCATCACTTTCTGAGGTTTTCACATGTTGGGGCAAACTTGACTGTGCAGAACCTTTGGCTCCTGCAAAAAGATTCGGGTCTCCCATAGACTTTAATGGGATTCGTGATTCGGCCCGAACCACGAATCCCGCGGTGGGATTCGGGCCGAATACCGAATCCCCGAATCTTTTAGGATTCGCTCATCTCTATTGACAACCTCTCTGCTCCCTCTATTCACAGATTACAGGGGCTGTAAAAAAGTCTGCATTAGGGCTCGTTCACACGAACGTGCCCTGTTTTGCGGTCCGCAAATTTCGGATCCGCAAAACACGGATGCCACCCGTGTGCCTTCCGTTATTTGCGGAACGGAACGGGTGGCCCGTTTTGCGGACAAGAATAGGACATGATCTATAATTTTTGCAGGGCCACGGAACGGAGCAACGGATGCGGACAGCACACAGAATGCCCTCCGCACCTTTTGCGGCCCCATTGAAGTGAATGGGTCCGCACCCGAGGCACAAAAAATGTGTCTCGGATGCGGAACCAAACCACGGTCGTGTGAACGAGCCCTTATGCTGATGGAGCTGAAGAGCAGGCTCAAATGTTAGCCTTCACTGTTCTTGAAGAACTTCCAAGTATTTGCTATGTATTTTTATTTTTTTTAAAAACAGCTAAGGTGTCGTTCACATCTGTGTCAGAGGTTCCATTAGGAGCCTCTGTGGCAGATTCTTTCAAAAATGCCAGATAAAATAGCACAGCATGCAACACTATTTTCTCTGGAAAAATGGATCACAAAATAAATTAAACTCAACTGACCCCATATCTGTTATTGGGGTCCATTGGGTGCTGATCGTGTCGGTCATATGGAGCTGCCATTGTTTTAATCTCTATAAAAGAACAAAAAAATCATAGCACAGAGTTAAACCGAGCCTTAAGGGCACTTTACACTTGAACGGATCATCGCTAACCAGCGTTACTAACGATGATCTGGCGGTGTAAATGCACCGCCGATTACTCAATGAACGAGCAAATCTTTTGTGCAGCAAAAAATGTTAAAAAATCAAACCCTCATATAGAAGAAACTTTTACAATATCTACTTTCAAACTTTATTTTCCTTCAATTTCCTTCAATGTATTTTCCCTTTAAACCTCTCATCAGAGCCCATGGCTTATAATATACGGTTCTCATTTTCTCGTTAATCCCGTTTCTTTTACCATTCTGTTGTTAGTGTCAATTCCTTGAGATATATATTCTGTATTTCACATAAATGTATCTGATAATATCCGTCCAGTAGATGCCGGCTTAGGAATAACAGACTATCATTGTTGCGCCCCAATCCGATTCAGCTCTTGAAATGCGCTGTGCCTGCCAAGGTCAGAGGTAAAGGATTAGGCATGTCTAATTTGGCCCTAGGGGTTTGTACTGTGGATCCAGCTTATATTTGTATATTTTAATAGGGCTCCACTGATGGGAACCTTTCTAACTTTTTCAATAGGACACAACAGACTTATTTTATAGTTAATACATATGTGCCAGAGGGGCCTGTGTTGTTCAGCCACCCAAGAAGTGTTTTACGAACTAATAAAACAAGCTATGGAGTCCCTTCATAATTAGTTTCATGGAGCAAGATAACTCTTGTAGAAAAACATCACGTATGGATCCAATGACATCATGTCTGTGTTTGTACATGTGGTTAAAGCGCTACTTCTCACAACAAAATAAAACAGGCCGGCGATTAACTGAGCCCGTGTTATGTGGTTAACAGCTATCCTCTGCGCTCAGTCCTGTGTTTGCTTTTCTTGTTTAATAACACCTTTTGTAACTTACAGCTTGTTTAACAATACACTTCAGCCGCAAACACTCTGCAGATATGCCTGGACGCATCCATACATGCCGCCAAGTGATACCTGTCACTAAAGGGTCGCTGCAGAGAACATATATATATGGCATATCGATATAACATAAATGTCTGCTAGATACGGGTCCCATATCTGATCCACCCCATGTCAAGAATGGGGTCCCAATGCTGCTTTTACAAGTCCCATTGAAATGAATTCAGAAAGCCGAGCATTCTATCTATCTATCTATCTATCTATCTATCTATCTATTATAACTGTCTGTCTGTCTGTCTATCTATCCATTAAATTCAAAAAAGCTTTATTGACATGTCCAAGTAAAACATTTAGCATTGCCAAAGCAAAAGAAATAATCGGTATTGTGGAGTTGGGTTTGATGTGGGAATTAAAGGGGGTGGATGTTGGGTTAAAGGGGCGATATAGGGGTATAATTTTCCATGGTGTCTCAATATGTAGTGGGCAGTAAAGGTGTAGGGTCGTAGGGGAAGTATTGGGGCATAACAGTCCATGGTATCTCATCTTCCTCTCCATTGGTGGCAGGTGGAGACATATTGGGCAGCGATCTCCACAGTGGACTTCTCTTCTCTCAGTAGGATGTGGAGTTTTCTCTGCTCATCTATAGTGAAGTCTGGGATGTGAGTGGAGAGTCTCTGGAAGTAAGTAGCCCTCATGGGTGAGTATTTGCTGTAGTGTAGCAGGAAGTGGCCTAGTCCTCCAGGGCCCCCTGCACACAGTGCTGGCACAGTGTGCTCTCCCACGGCTTGTATGTCTGCCTGTGCCGCCCTGTCTCTATCTCCAGGCTGTGGATGCTCAGTCTGTACAGGCTCAGCGTCTGTCTGTGTTTGGTGTGGGGTATCCTCTCTAGGTAGGACGCATTGGTGTAGTCCCTTAGCAGTGATTGGTATATGGTGAGTTTCTTGGAGTTATTTATTTCGCTTCTCCACTCCTCTATGCATCGCTCTTTGCGGCCCTTTATAACCCCCTTTATTTGTGCTTTGTTCAGGTCATGTTGGTGGCTTTGGCTGAACAGGTTGGAGAGCGCAGGGTTTGCTCTGGGCTCTGTGGCTCAGCTAGGCTTGATGGTGGTAAGAGCCGGGGCTGCTGCCCTGTATGTGCGCCCAGAATTATATCTATCATAACTATCTATCTATCTATCTATCTAATCTGTTAGAGATGAGTGAATCTATTTGCCGCTTCGTATATTTGTTACGAATCTTTGTTACTTTCTTCGCCAAAGCAAATCCGAATCTTTTCAAATTAGCTTCATATGAATCTTCTTAAATCTTTGTACACTAACGCTACGTACGCATCTGATCATTTGTGCGCTAATGCTATGCATCTGATAATTTATAAGCTTAATGCGTACGTATTCAGTTAAGTAGCGTACTTTTACTGTATGTTCGTTATTTTGCAGGCCTAGTGTCGGTCGTGTGTATGACGTAATTGCGAGACAATAATGCGCTAAAGCTTCGTACACACTTTGTATGCTCATCCGTACGTATGCGCAGGAATGTTCGCAGAACACGACCAGAGTAACGAATATTTTTTAACGCAACTTGGACCAAAGAGAATCTTATCTGAAGCAAATCTTTTTAAAATTCGGCAAATATTCGTGAAAGCGAATCTTTGAAGATTTGCTCATCTCTACTATCTATCTAACTCATATCCATCTATCTGTCTACTTATCTATCTTTCTATCTACCTAACTATAGATAATCTGTCTGTCTATTCATCTGTCTATATCTATCTATCTATCTATCTATCTATCTATCTATCTATCTATCTATCTATCTATCTATGTCATATCTACAATCCAAAAGATGAGGCAGCACACCAGACTTGTGAGAAGATAGTGGATCCTTTATTCCTGCTACGTTTCAGCCCTGCTCAATGGGGCCATTGTCAAGCAAACAAGTAGACACACAGTGTGGCTTTATATAGGCCAAATAGTGATTTACATATATAATTGATGAAGTGATCATTAGCATACATAATTAGGTAACAAAGTATTATATAGTAGATCTGTGTAACATAAAAACATCCTGATTCAAAAAAATGCTGTGATAAGTACAAAATATTCATATATATGATTATGACCATAAAGTTCATAATTAGTGCTTTAATATCAATATACATTTCATAGTGACGTGTATAATTAGTGGGCGTGAATATTAAAATTAGTATAAACTTACAAAACCAAATGTACCATTGGTGGTTGAGTGGACTGCATGTCGCGTCCTCACCTCCCTCCTGCGCAAGCTCGGCCAACCTGGAAGACGAGCAGCGGCCAGACGCAATGCGGAACACGTGACCGAAAGTCACATGACCGCATACGCGTCCGCCCATAACATGTGACCGGTGGAACGCACACACCCCCTGTGCGCTCCAACAACTGCCACAGTGGGGCGGACAGGAGCGGCCAATCTGTCACGCATGCGCCGGCCTGCGTTTCCACCCAGATTAACCCTCTCATGCACAGTTCCAGGGGGAATAGGATCGCTAACAATAAATGAAAAAAATAATAAATAGAAAATCTAATAATTAGAAAATCACTTAAGACTCGTCAAATATTCAATAGGGGATCATATTTATTGTTATAAACAATAATATTGAAAAGGTGAATGTAAGTACATTTAGTTCATCGATCATTCACCAACTCATGAGGAGAATTTAGGGGGACAAGAGCATATTAGGTATAATTATATCAGGAGCCGAAAAGAGGGCAATATCATTGTCCCCATCAACATCCATGTCTCTAGGGGGACAGGCAGGTAATGGGTCTCAATAAATGATAACCCATGTCCGCCTGTTATGGAATCCAGGGACCGATCACGTCGTGACCGCCACCTAGTACCAAAGTCCATCTCCCAAAGAGTGCAAGCAAAAATTATAGAAGTGTCCCACACTTATATAATCCTCAATATATGGAAAACTTAGCGATGCCCCTTTGAAAAGTTCTGACAATAGGAGTATAGAACATCCAAAAATTAATATAAATTCCAATTCAAGCGGTCTCCACCTTTCATCACCAAGGTACATCTGGAAAAATCTTGACAAAGATATCGAATACTATAAGAGAAAAAAAGAAAATAAATTAATTAATAAAATATGGTATAGTATAAAAAATAGTGTCTACCAATAGTCTACAGTTTACAGTCATTAAAAGGGAACTCTATAGAGAACCGGCTATAAACAAAGCAAAATTTAATCAATCCATAAGACTCCATTTAAATTCGACATTAAGTCCCTGTGGTCGAAGGGACTGTAGTTGGTGTATCCACCATAGTTCCCTTCTTTTGAGCACGAGCTCCCTGTCACCTCCACGTCGGAGGGGCGGCACATGATCCAAAATCATGAATTTTAGATCTTTTTCAACATGATTATGGTCTAAAAAGTGTTTAGGAACCGGAAGATCCTTTTTTTGTTGTTTTTGTTATCTCATATCTATCTATCTATCTATGTATACATAATTATTCAAAAAAGGAACAGCACCTCCTATAGGTGAGAGTCAGGTGCAAGCTACCACGGCTGTTTTAATATAATGCAAAAAAAAGGAGCAGCACTCTGTATGCACTAAGACAGATATGGTGAATGTGTGAAAAAGTAAAAAGCATTACTGCTATACTTACTAAAAGATAAAGTGGAAGCTCTTAGCTCATATAAATGAGCATGAATATGTCGGGCCCATCTACCGACCGACAAGGTGACTTCCAATCAGATGGGTCCAACTCTAACACAGACATGCATCCCACAAAAACCTACAAGCCTGAATCAAAGGAGCATTCAGCTAGTTACCTGATCAGAAGCTGCAAACATGTGAACAGGAGTGCTAGGTTCCCAGAGGAATCCATAATCCCCGATATATACATAATTATTCAAAAACGGAACAGCACCTCCTATAGGTGAGAGTCAGGTGCAAGCATTATATCTATCTATCTATCTATCTATCTATCTATCTATCTATCTATCTATCTCATATTTATCTATCTCATATCTATCTATCTTTCCTCATATACATGCAAAAGAGCACTTCACATTCACAACAAGTGAAGAGTGCCACTCTAAAATTTCAAAAGAAAAAATTGAAGCACCCCAGAAGATAAAAAAAAACCACCAAAAATATTTATTTACTCACATGTAGAAACAAGCAACATTTCAGTCTCATCACAGGACCTTTTACAAGCTTAAGAAAGGTCTTGTGATAAGACTGAAATGTTGCTTGTTACTACATACATAAGGGTAAATAAATATTTTTGCCATTTTGGGGCTGTTCCTCTGTTATTCCAGCTAGTAATATATGGATAAATTGCCAACGGTACCACTGCAGCACTGACTGGATAGTGTCAGACTGTGCAGGCACACACCCCTAACGGGTAATATCAAGTTGGATGCTATTGCAGAATGTTGCCAGTTCATTTATAAACCTTTAGAAGGAATAACAGAGGAACAACAAAACATACAGTCATAAGAACTAATGGTCCAGAATTGTTATTACATTGGGAAAGCAAGTAGTTACTAAAACACATATGACAGGAGAGGTGTCAGGTCTTCTTTAAGAGAACCTTGTTTCTAATACTAACCAGTATCAGCTACTGATCATGTCCTACAGTAAAAAAAACTTTCCTGAATAAAGTTTGAATGGCTTTTTATCAGTTTTTCTTGTGATTTAGTACTTAGTGCCATTTGGAAAACTAATACCTGGAGATGTGTAAAGAGGCAACCTAAGGGGAAGCACAACCTGACTGAGAATGATTGGCAGTGGCTGGAACCACTTATTATGTCATAGCCTCACTTTGTTGATTGATGGAAAATGAAATATAATAAATTAAAATGATCACACATCATTTCCCATCGATTGAAATGCCAAATCCTTGACAGAATAATGTGTTACAGCCAATACAGCTCACTGTCTTAGTAGAGATTGATTGTTCATCCTTCCATCAATGTGATCAAACATCCATAGAATCCTGGGTGCAACAGACAGTCGCATTGTGCTGCCGAGAGTAACACAAAGTGACAAGTTTACCTTTCTCTCCCAGACAAAGTTAAGTATACATTGCTATAGCCTATTGTCTTCAGTCTGCACAATGCTGCATCCTAAGGGATGCTGGCTAGTTAACCCCTTAATACTGGATGTATTTTGGGCAGTCTTTACACTATTTTACACATTTTATCTATCTATAGGATAATATTAAAATAGCAATGATGATAAACAATCCAAGCATGGAAACAATCATTTTTATTTTGCCTCTTAGGGTGGGTTCGCACTTGCATTATGGCATTCCGTTTAGGGTTCAGTTTATAATGGAACATAATGGAATTCCCAGATGGAATGCAAGATGGAAGCCTTTAAGAAGCATTCTGTTTTGACCTGTCATAAAAGAAGTCTAAGGGCAAGCATAACGGATCCATCTGGTTTCCGTTACGCAAGACGAAAACCAAGTTCTGTCTAGAGGACTTTGTTTTCTGACCTGCATAAAGGCAATCAGACGGATCCATTATGCTTGCCCATAGACTTCTGTTATGATGGATCAAAATGGAATGCCTTTAAAGGTTTCCGTTTTGCATTACGTCCATGAATTCTGTAATATTCTGTAATAAACGGAACCTATAAAGGAATGCCATAACCCTAGTGTAAACCCACCCTTACTAAGGGATCACACATGACTGATTAGCTGCAAATTTGCCTTAGCAGATTTTCCTGCAACAGTTTTGTAGCAGTTTTTGCTGCGGAAACTTAACAAAATCCACTGCAGATTTTTTCACTGGATTTTCAGTCACCTATGAACCCAGCTTTAAGCCTCATTCACATGTCAGTGTTTTGGTCAGTGATTTCCATCAGTGATTGTGAGCCAAAACCAGGATTCGAGCCTCCACAGACATAAGGTATAAGGGAAAGATCTGCACCTGTTCTGTATTTTGAGCCGCACCTGGTTTTGGCTCAAAGTCACTGATGGAAAACACTGACCGAACACTGACTGTGAATGAGGCATTAAGGCAGGGGTAGGGAACCTCCGGCTCTCCAGCTGTTGTGAAACTACAATTCCCAGCATGCTTCATTCATTTCTATGAGAGTTCTTAGAAGAGCAGAGCGAGTATGCTTGCTGGGAGTTGTAGTTTCACAACAGCTGGAGAGCCGGAGGTTCCCTACCCCTGCATTAAGGAGTCACGGTACTTTCACATAATTTATTTTAATAGGGAATGGTGTAATTAGCAAACTTCTAAATCACTTCATTTGAAAAATCTGTCTAGTAACAGAGGCACAGAAGACGGTTCACAAGAAATGAGGGTGTATAAAGCTAGCTTAGATCCTCAGCCTTATAGAAGCACTGCTGAGATCAGAAGTGAAATCTTCACCTCTTTATCAGCTTTCTCCCTAGAAGAAAAAAAACATAGCGGGAAGTAAAGGAAGTGAGGTCACTGCATACAGTACTGGCAGACTGCACAATAGAGAGATGCCAATTTCTCCAGAGAGAAATGCATCTAGCTGTGCAAGTGAAACAGAGAATAATATGGTTGAGGAAGACATTACGAAAGACCAAAGTAGACTTGATCCTTCACAGTTATGATTCTAAAATGAAGCAAAGCCATTATGAATTTTTATTTTTTTTAACTCAGATGTGCTTTAAAGTAAGTGCACATAGCAGTGTAATTTATGTGGATTTTTCACATTTCGGCACCAAATCTGCACCAAAATGTGCATGTGTTACTTGCAGATTTTGTTGCAGATTTAAAAATGTATTTGCCCCAGATTGCATTGTCAATGCATTGCCCTGACAATCTGCACAAACAATTGATGTGCTAATGATCCTAACATCAGCACTGAGGTCAATTTCTGCACTGTGAACATGAGATTTTGAAAATCTACTTAGCTGGTATAGTATTTTGCTGCAGATTATTTTCTGCACAAAACTCCATACATAATATACAACATGTGCATATACCTTAAAGGGCCACTAAACTCAGACTTCAAACAGGAAAAAAACCCAACAAAACATAACATCACATTATGTGTCTTTGTTATCTGCTCTTGTTTTGTCAGATATCAGAATTGCAGGTAATGAAAAATGCAACAGAAAAGCAGAGCATTGTTTTCTCAGGCTGCAGCCATGTCTTCTCCCCCCTCCCTCTTCCCCTCTGATGATGTGAGTCAGTACGTTTAGGAGAAGGGGGCTAGGTTGAGGCTGCTAAATTTTTTGTCTAACCAGTGAGCATGGCCATTGTGTTGGAAGAAATCTCATAGTTACTAATAATACAAATAGATTTGGTAGCAGCACCAGCCATAGTACCAGCTGTAGTATAAACATAGTATTAGCCATAGAACATACAGCAGAATAGCTAATTTGCCCAGTTATGCAGTGATCATTCCTCCTTTTACTGCATAATTGTGCAGATTTGCTTTTCAGCAGCTTTGGAAAGCTGGATACCATATGGAGGTATGCTGGAGATCACATTGCATATATAGTATATACTCACCGTTGCCCTGAAATTATATTTAAGTATTTAGGGGCACATTTATTAAGACCAGCATTTTAGACGTCGGTCTTAATAAGGGCCCATAGCTGATAGTGGATCCGCTGAATTTATTAAGAGGCGCATGCCTCTCCATAACCTTGGCACAATCAGCACCACTTCTAAATGGAAGACAGCTCTGAGTTGTCTTGCATTTAGATCATTTTCTATGCCTAAAAAAGGAGTAGAAGATGATGAATGAGACAAGGCTGCTGGGCCTGTCCTCTTCCCACCCCGCCCACTATTATAGAGCTGCCTGAGCAGGAAAAAGTCACAGATGGCAGAGCAACTAACCGTTGTGCTGCCATCTGCGCTTGAAATACACCTAATTTAGGCATATTTCAGATTAGTAAATTACCCCTTTATTGTATACAGGGTGTATGTACCAAGTGTGGCCTCCATTACATCTCTGCAGAGGTTGTTACTCTGCTTTTGTAGACTACTGAATTCTAAATTTGCCTCGTTATGCACTGATAAATCCCTTCATATATGTATCTAGAGCAACTTGCTGGTTAGGGTCCTAGAAAAGATGGGTGACAACACTGTGCAGCTACATTGTTGGCAGCAGTTTATGTTGCCCTGGTACCATATGATATATGCACACACCATATCAGGGCAGCATTGTGTTTTATATGACCAATGTGCCCCAATCACTGCCTCACAGAGATTGCTACACAAATTTCCTAGATTGTAGAATGCCTGATCAGCCCATTTATGAATTAGTAAGTTCTCAGTATGGTAGAATGCTGAGCTAGATTCACTAGCCAATAGTCTAGAAAAGCTGAGTAAAGGCCCCTTTACACTGGTCAAATGAGCAGACAGTTGTCAGGAAGCATTCCTTTCCAACAAAATAAAAACAGCAGGGGTTGGGCTCACACTATCGTAGTGGAAATCAAGGGTGCCAACATCCACTGGATCACACCAAATCCAGAAAGGATAAATGTACAAATCAAATATGGTTGGATGTGCACACCTTACTGGAAGGATAAGAGATACAGAGTATACAAAATGAAATAAAATTTTAATATTAAAATTCCTCACAGTGAGGTATGAAACATCAATATACAAGTAAAATAATAAATAAAAAATATGTAATAGTATCAGTTCCCACTGTTTGGGCAAAACATGTGGTATATAAGGTCACAAAAAAATCGCTATGTGCCACAAAGGTTCCTTCACATATCAATCTAAAAAGCAATCTAAATATCTGGAGCGCTTGTCAGCATAAGAAGTTCTTCACATATAGAGTATTGGATGTCTTATACTTTTCTCACGTGATATGTCTCATTATATGTTAGAGGGTATTAGAAGATATTAACTCTTGTTCCAATATTTCTCATCCCCACGAGGAGGCACGAACAAGAGTACTCGGGGGTACTGTAGTCTCTTACCCCACCATTCGTACCAGTCTGGTTCCTAGTCGGTCTCCCGAGTCTGCGGTGGTAGATTGTAGTACGTGCGTCTCCAAGAGGTCACGTGGTCATCGGCTCACCACGGATATCGCGTGGTTTGGGCGCGATGAACAGCCCCGTCAGCTTCGGGCGTTGGTATAGCAGAGTTGGTATAGTGGAGTCCTCTGAACAGCTGTTTGATCAAGGTAAATACCTTCAATGGATTCCCGAGTGTTGCACTTGCCTTAGTAGGATATTGGGAAAAGTCCACAAAATGGGGGCAATGTACATAGGGTCCGGACCCCAAAGGTAATACGAAGCCCTTATTTGTCAACACGTCATACGCATTTCGGAGCCACTGCTCCTTCTTCAGTGACGATTTGCAAATGATTCTATACCCCACCTTTATATAGGATGCAAGTGTCCTCAGTAAAACCTGGAATGGATCATCCAAAATGACTTCTTGCGCATAGTGACCTTCTATGCGATCCTGTTGCATTTTACATGCGCTCCTATTATATATATAGCTTAAATCATCATGGTGAATCCAGAAACAAATATATTTGCAAGAATGTAATATGCAATAATCACAATAAGACAGGAGTCACAAACTATAAAATATAATAGTTTGTCCTTGATGGCCTTTGGTCCAGACATGTGTCCCTGAACTTAGAAAAAGGAGACTCGCCTATTTGTGGAACCACCACTGCTCCAATCTCAGCACTTTCAATTCCTGCAGGACCAGGATGTGGCTGTGGCCCATCACAGTTCTCAGCGGTCACAGCAGCTTAAATGTTACATCACAGCAGAGATTCAAAACTCTGTGGCCACTGAGGCCTGTAATTGGCTGCCAAAGTCATGGGACCCATTTGCTTCCTGGTTCTACGGGCAATGGAAGTGACCAAGAATGGATCAGTGGCGGGACTGCAGACAGGTGGGTCTTCCTTTTTTCTGTTCAGGGTTTCAAAGGCACAGGTCTGGACCCAAGGGTCTGTCAGCGCCAAGGATGGACAACCTCTTTAATAGAACCAGCCTTGTAGCCCTTGCAGATCCAGAAATCTGCACGTCCAATTGCTCTGCCAGATTTATTTCAAGCTGGCAGCTCAGGAGTGTGGCCTTTCTCAGGATGCAGGGCCTTTCTGCTGCAGTTGGTGGCAGTTTAAGGATGGAAATGAGCATTTGCGTCCATCTCAGTGAGCTGGACAAAGAATTTAGAAAAAAAGACCAAACAGCAGGTGGCACTATACAGATTTCAGTGAATAACTCAGCGCCTGTACAAAATTTTTAATTACATGCAACTGCAAAAGTATTCAGATCCAGGTGCTGGTTTGAAGAATGTAAAATACTTTTTGTGGAACAACCCCTTATGCAAAAAAAAAACAACAACAACTTTTGAACCATAAATAAGTGGTTCCTGAAAAGTCGGAATGTGGAGGATAAATAAATACACATTTTGCTTTTCTTTACATCTACATTGGATTGGCCTAACATTAAGACTCCTCATTCACATTCTGCAGAGAGTTTATTTGACGGTTCTCAAAACTTGCCCTAAAAAGCAAGATCTGTAGGAGAGACGGAAGAAGCATTTTTTTGCATTAGTGCTCATTTTCTGGTCTTCTCATCAGATAGAATCTGCAATGAATCTTGGCTCTATATGAACTGACTTTAGAATTACCTGTAAGTGAAATGGTATTTCCTTAGCTACAGAAATAAAATTTTTTGACATCCCTCATCATTATTATTCTCGCATGCTCCTACCTAGAAGCTTAAAAGAGTATTAGCCCACATCTGTCATATGTAGTATCTTTCAGCTTAATAAAGCAACATTCACAAACTTCTTCCGCTGTTCGCAACATGGAAATTAAGGCATTTGCACGGCATTGATGGGGAAGTATATAATAACTATTAACTACTTCTCTGACAACTGAAAGGTTCTCCGAGTGGCATAATAGAGCTCTGGAAGAGTCATTATTGTAATTGATATCCTTGTAAAGTCTTCTCATTGCAACATATTTGGAGCAATTGTAAAGCGCTAATGCATTCTATTCTACCGTATATTGATAACAAACATCGGTGCAAATGGGAACATGATCTCTACCTAATGCCGTGAACTCGCTGACTTACTGCCTGGAGATATCGAAATCATTCTAAAAGCAAGGCGACAGGGATAGAACATTTTGCCTTTCATAAGAGACTGTGATTTTCGAAGAAATTGGTTTTGCCCTGGTCATGAATGCCTTTTCAGCCCATGCACAGATGTCAACTGTGGAGTTTAGTTTGAAACACATGGCAGGTGCTGTGCAAGGCCTTTTGACCTCCCTGCGCAATGGTAACGTATCTGTTTCCCTGTCTATTCTTCGGCGGAGAAAGCTACTTGTTACCTGCTAGTGTCTCAGAGCTTTGTGGTGTCATTTAACCACTGTTTGATTTTTTTGTGCTACTCACTGCAGGTGGAGTGCAATAGATACTGTGCAATAAACTGAATGTACGCTGTAAGGAGGTAAAGAGTTCTACGCGGAAACTATACTCTATGTGTTATTACCCTTCTGTGATGTCCAATGTAGCAAATAGGGGGATTTTATGCCTACAAATAAAAACAATGTAATAAAAGTGGCAAAATAAATAAATTAAATAAATAAATAGTGCAGTGCTTGTTGTATTGTGGTTTTCCAAATAAGCTTACAGCATGTCTTGTAACAGAAGGGTACTGTATAAATAACTGGCACTGGAAGATAATTGTACATAACAACTTATAGTCAATGTAAACGTTCATATACTGTCCATGGTTAGAGGCTACAATGAACCCTTCAGTGATCCAAGCAGCATATTCTGACTCCTGCTAAAACCGAAACGGCTGTTCAAGCAATAAAACGCAAACCTTATCTAATGTTTTAATTAGTGTTGAATGAATCGAAGTTAAACGAATTGACTTCGATCCAAATTTAAGAAAACATTTGATTCACACACAAATCCAAATTCCCTGGTGCTTTGTGGTAACTAATCAAAATTTTCCTGAAATCGCAGTAAAAAAAACCCCCAAAACCTACTCAACGTATCCATTTGCTGGTGGGGAGAGGCCGTCATGGCCATCTTGTTTGAAGATAATGCGGCAAATCTCTCGAGCGCTGGCGTGTGATGTTGCCAGGTCATCATGCTGGCCAGGTGGTGCGGTGACGTCATCAGTGATGACATCACTGCGTCCACCCAGAGAGGTAATGTAATCACGTCAGTGCGCACAAGATTTGCTAAAAAGGCTGCTGCTGCCGCGTGAGGTGAGTATGTATTTTTTTAAACCCCTGATTAACCCTTGAAAGGTCTCAATGTGACTGTCAGATGCTATGATCAGGGATGACACAAGTAGAAACAATTAGACGGGGTAAGTAATACCATAGTGCAGCAGCACAAAATACCGTCCCAGCAGAACTAAATACCACAGGGCAGCACTAGATACTGCCCCAGAAGCTTTCCCTCTGTGGTGGCCATCAATAGCTGCATGTTCTGTCCATCTCCACTAGTCTCTAAGATATGGAGCCATTGGCTCTCATGCCTCGCTGCTGCAGTATTCAACTCTATCACGATCCTGACGACAGCCATACAATTTAATTCAGGAGGGCATCTACCATCGCCAGCCAGGTACACAAGTATCTAATGCTCCCAGCGTTAATTACCTATGACAGCATCAGATTATTATGCACTTGGCCAGCGGCAGTAAGGAGCGCTTGGACGAGCCCTTCTTTTACACTGAGTGTTCCAACAAATGTGTTACTCTGAGATTAAGTTGCTGTCCCACCATAATTTTATAACTTTATAGACTTTTGAGCCCTAGCTTTCAAACACAGCTGATATCTATTAAAAGGGTTGTCTGGTTTCAGCAAGAAACTGGATAAATGCCCTTGCACACGACCGTATGCGTTCCAAGACATACGGTCCGTGAGTGGGCCATATGTCCCGGGAGTGGCATTGATCATGTGCACGGGAGCACACAGCATCATAGATTACAGCATCATAAGAGTGCGGGCAATAGTCCTGTGGGTGGCCCGAAGTGCACAGCATCATTGTCACCTATGATGCTGTGTGCTCCAGTGTGCACGATCAATGCCGCTCGGGGACATATGGCCCGCTCACGGACCATATGTCTCAGAGCGCATACGGTCGTGTGCAAAGGCCCTAACATATGGTATCCACCTGCAATAAAGTAGTGATCATTACTTACCTGACAGGACCTGCAGTGATGATGTCGTATTGACGACATGTAACTACTGCAGGCAATCATTAACCTTTTTGGTGTACTGCTGATATCAATGTGACATCACTACTGCAGCCAGGTAAACAGCTGAGAGAACCAGAGTGATGGCACAGGATCTGTCAAGTAAGAAATGGACAGCTAGCAACATATTCATTGACACAGCACATGTCCTTCCAATGAATCCAACACAAGCCATCACCGGTCTGGACTAGGTTGTACTTGGCTTCTGCCTAAACACTATTTTTCTTAATGTAAATACATTGAAATATCTGCTCCATACAGCTACATGTCCTTGGCTCTTAGATTTATGTAAATAGCCACTACTGAGTAAATTCTCTATGAAGTGAAAGTGAGCTGCTCCTAGTGACCACTGCAGGAAAAGCTGTGTCATGAAGCTGCAAAAGGTCCTCATAGTAATTGCCTCTATGGTTCAAATGTGTCCACCATTAAAGTAAACGTTTGATATGTCATAGGGACAGTTTAGTGCTGAGACCTCCACTAAGAGAAGTGCTTGCTTAGGCTGTTCTCTCTCCTCGCTGTACGACAGGAAGTGACCCAGATTCAAGTCCATGGGCCCGTCTCGCTTTAACTCTTGTGTGCAGCAAGGAGAGAGCGTTTGGTGTCTCAGTGCTGAGACACCCATAATCTAAACTTTCCATGTCCCTATGACATATCAGAGGTTTACTAAAGGTACAGTCCTACTTTAACTCCCTGACAATTTTGTTAAGAACTCTATTTTTTCACAATAAAAATTGATATGTTGTCATAAAATGTTAGCCTAAGGCCTCATGCACATGAGTGTTGTTTGGGTCCACGTCCAAGCCTCATTTTTTGCTGCATGTACAGATGCGTCCACACTTAACTTATCTCCAAACTCAGAGTGGTGACAGTTTTGTCCTGATAGCAAAACAACATGATATCGCGAGATTGTAACTAAACTCTAAAAAACTGCAATACACGTCACAACCACTGGGCGGTTGAGTGCTCCACATTTAGCTGATTGCTCAGCTGCTTTTTCTTTTGTTTAGAGCTGCTGGCCTCAGATGTGAGATATTTATCGGCAGACCAAGCCTAAATGTGGTGAGATCTATTGGAGAATATTTAATGTGCTAAAGTCAAACACATGAGAAAAAAGGAAAACTAAATAGAGTATCCAAATATTGTGTGTTACTGTCAGCTGGACTGTGTATCTAATCTTATTCTGGGTGGACAGTGTCTGCTAAACTGCGTATCTAATCCTATCATGTGTGATACTGTTTTGCAGAGTTGTGTATCTAATCCTGATCATGTGTGATACTGTCTGCTAAACTGTGTATCTAATCCTATCATGTGTGATACTGTTTGCTGAACTCTGTATCTAATCCTATTCTGGGTGACAGCATCTGCTAAGCTGTGTATCTAATCCTATCATGTGCGATACAGTTTGCAGAGTTGTGTATCTAATCCTATCCTGTGTGATACTGTCTGCTGAACTGTATCTAATCCTATTCTGGGTGACAGTGTCTGCTAAACTGCATATCTAATCCTATCATGTGTGATACTGTCTGCTGAACTGTGTATCTAATCCTATCATGTGTGATACTGTCTGCTGAACTGTGTATCTATTCCTATCATGTGTGATACTGTCTGCTGAGCTGTGTATCTAATTCTATTAGTGGTGATACTCTCTGCTGAACTGTGTATCTATTCCTATCATGTGTGATACTGTCTGCTGAACTGTGTATCTAATTCTATTAGTGGTGATACTCTCTGCTGAACTGTGTATCTATTCCTATCATGTGTGATACTGTCTGCTGAGCTGTGTATCTAATTCTATTAGTGGTGATACTCTCTGCTGAACTGTGTATCTAATCCTACCTTGTGTGAGTTTTCTGCTGACCTGTGTATCTAACTCTATTAGGTGTGATACTGTCTTTGAAGCTATTGTTGTATCTTTATAGAGTGTGATACAGATAGAGATAAGGAGCTTTCCATTGTGAACATACTGTTACACTCAGCCACTGCTCAGATAAGAGGAGGTGGGGGAGGTGCTTATGTATTTCCAGTCCCTGTATTTCCCTGTCTTGTGGATGAGGCCTGGATTACCAGTTAAAGGGGTATTCCCGATCTCACAAATGTAGTTTGTATAATTAGATATAGCCATACTAATATTATTACTAATAGAATGTATTTATATAAAATGTACCGTTTAGAAGTTTCCCTATTTGTATATCCATTGTCCCACACACATCAGTCAGGCCGTTGCTCCCTGGTTACGACCACCGCAGCCATGTAGTAGTGGTGGCCGGCTTGCTCTTGTTCAAACCCGCTCTGCAGGTAACTGCTGTATTGTGAACGCACATTACTTGAGCATGCACAGACACATCTTAGGGTTGTAGTATTTTTATCTGCGCTTCCAAAATGCAGAGAAACGCGATCCTGTTCCAAGATCAATTTTCATCTTTATGCGAGCTAGGATCAGGTTTTATAAAGTCTGCCTATTGCATTATGGGATGGTAGCGTCCAAAAACACAGATGTGAAAGTAGATGTGTCTCCGCATGCTCGTACAATGTGCATTCACAATACAGCAGTTACCTCAGAGCGGGTTTGAACAAGAATAAGCCGACCACCACTACTACATGGCCGCAGTGGTCATAACTAGGGGCAACGGCCTGACTGATGTGTGTGTGGGACAATGGATATACAAATTGGCAAATCTTCTAAACGGTACATTTTATATAAATACATTCTATTAGTAATAATATTGGTATGGCTATATCTAACTATACAAACTACATTTGTGAGATGGGAATACCCCTTTAAGTAAGGCTACTTTCACATTAGCGGCAGCACGGATCCGGCAGGTGAAGGGTGCCGCCGGATCCGTGCTGCCGCAGGGACATGTGTGGGGCCAGAACCGCGCTCCCTCCCCACACATGTCACACAGTACATATACACACACAGTTATATACACATACAAATACACATACATACTTACATGCTCCCGGCAGGTCTCCACAGCGCAGGAGGAGCAGGACGGCGCACACATAGGACAATTCCCCACAGCGCCCTATGTGTGTGCGCCGTCCTGCTCCTCCTGCTCTGTGGAGACCTGCCGGGAGCATGTAAGTATGGATGGTGTATATGTCTGTGTATGTTTATGTGTGTATATGTCTGTGTATGTCTGTGTATGTCTGTATGTGTGTATGTTTGTGTGCAAGGTGACGGATCCGTTTACCATTGTGTCACACACTGAACGGATCTGTCCCCATTGACTTTCATTGGGGGTCATGACGGATCCGTCTTGGTGCGGATGCCTGGAACGGAGAGCAAACTGCAGCATGCTGCATTTTGCTCTCCGGTCTGAAGACGGAACGGAATGCTTTTAGGAGCGCTCTGTTGTCTTCAGTTCAGTTTTGTCCCTATTGACAATGAATGGGGACAAAACTGAAGCGTTTTATTCCGGTATTGAGACCCTATGACGGAACTCAATACCGGAATTAT